>JASKMD010000018.1:1821599-1993357 GCA_030144725.1 Haematococcus lacustris | reverse complement strand
GAGCTTGCTATGAACATGCGGGTCGATGGGCTGCTCACGGCTTGTTTGAGCTGACTTGACGTGAAAAGTACGCTCTTGCGTGGGATCGAACCCGTAACCTCTCGCACTAGGATGTCAAGCTACTGAGCCAAGCTATAATTATAGTCCTATAGCCTATAATTATAGCTTTTTATAGGAATCCGAGCCAACTATAATTATATGGGCGTACCCTACACAAGACAGATGAGATGATGAAATGTACACGGTGCGCCGTTGCGAGGCGGTGATGAACAGCAAATGTGACAGTCCATGTGAGGTAGGCTTATGCGAAGATGTTGATACGGGTGTGGGTTGGGGTGGGCTAGGGGAAGGGGGGGGGGAGTTATGTCTGAAAGTGGTCTTGCCGACTCCGGGCAGGGTCCTACCGACCCTGCGGAGGGTCGTCATGGAGGGTCATTTTACATTCTCTCCACAATGTTGATTCTGATCTGATACAAACTTGCCATCTCATGTCTTACAATCATTACTTTGTGCTTAGTGGTACACCACATGCTCAAGTGCCTTGCAACACCACTACAGAAGACATGTATCGCTGATGCTAAGTACATGCAATGCTGCAAGAAGGTGGCAACACCACACACCACAACAACACCTGAGCAACACACCACCACCACCACAACACATTGACTCATGCCTCACACACCACCTATGCTGTGTGCACAACAAGCAAGGACCGGCTGCACCTCCTTGCTATAGCTAATACTCAGTACTGGGCTGGGCTGGGCTGGGCTGGGCTGGGCTGGGCTGGGCTGGGCTGGGCTGGGCTGGGCTGGGCTGGGCTGGGCTGGGCTGGGCTGGGCTGGGCTGGGCTGGGCTGGGCTGGGCTGGGCTGGGCTGGGCTGGGCTGGGCTGGGCTGGGCTGGGCTGGGCTGGGCTGGGCTGGGCTGGGCTGGACTTTAGGGGTGTACCCTAACAACAAGGTGACACAACACAACAACACACGGCAACACACAACACAACAACAACGTCCAGCTCCAGGCTGCGCGCTCCAGGCTGCCTGCTCCAAGCTCCAGCGTGTGTCGTGGGATGGGGGGGAGGGAAGGGGGGGAAGTAGGTGGGTCATGCTCCAGCTGTCTACAACTGCAAGCAATCATCAGTCAGCTAAGGCTTAGCAAGCAGTTGAACAAGATTAACACCCGAGCCGCATGTGCACTCACCGGAAGTCCAAGCTGACGCTCCAAGCGCCTCCCACCTGCTGCTCTTGGGATGACGACCAGCATGCGATGACGACCAGCTTCTCTATCAGGCTGACTCGGATGATGTAGTTGGCCCGCACAGTGCAGCCTTTGAGCTGGTTGTACACCTGAGCGACGGTGCTTTTCTTTCCTCCAAAGGTTTGCGTGGTATGGGCAGACCATCTGACCCCCGCGCATTGGGGTCATCGGGGCTAGGCGCAGCCATTGCGCTGGTCGGCGGTGAAAGCGGATGCAAGATTCGAGGGCCTATAAAAACTATAAAAGTGCTCAAGCCATATAAAACTATAAATATAATTATAGTCGGGCCGGTCGCTCCCTAGTCTTGTGTATGAGCTTGCTATGAACATGCGGGTCGATGGGCTGCTCACGGCTTGTTTGAGCTGACTTGACGTGAAAAGTACGCTCTTGCGTGGGATCGAACCCGTAACCTCTCGCACTAGGATGTCAAGCTACTGAGCCAAGCTATAATTATAGTCCTATAGCCTATAATTATAGCTTTTTATAGGAATCCGAGCCAACTATAATTATATGGGCGTACCCTACACAAGACAGATGAGATGATGAAATGTACACGGTGCGCCGTTGCGAGGCGGTGATGAACAGCAAATGTGACAGTCCATGTGAGGTAGGCTTATGCGAAGATGTTGATACGGGTGTGGGTTGGGGTGGGCTAGGGGAAGGGGGGGGGGGAGTTATGTCTGAAAGTGGTCTTGCCGACTCCGGGCAGGGTCCTACCGACCCTGCGGAGGGTCGTCATGGAGGGTCATTTTACATTCTCTCCACAATGTTGATTCTGATCTGATACAAACTTGCCATCTCATGTCTTACAATCATTACTTTGTGCTTAGTGGTACACCACATGCTCAAGTGCCTTGCAACACCACTACAGAAGACATGTATCGCTGATGCTAAGTACATGCAATGCTGCAAGAAGGTGGCAACACCACACACCACAACAACACCTGAGCAACACACCACCACCACCACAACACATTGACTCATGCCTCACACACCACCTATGCTGTGTGCACAACAAGCAAGGACCGGCTGCACCTCCTTGCTATAGCTAATACTCAGTACTGGGCTGGGCTGGGCTGGGCTGGGCTGGGCTGGGCTGGGCTGGGCTGGGCTGGGCTGGGCTGGGCTGGGCTGGGCTGGGCTGGGCTGGGCTGGGCTGGGCTGGGCTGGGCTGGGCTGGGCTGGGCTGGGCTGGGCTGGGCTGGGCTGGGCTGGGCTGGGCTGGGCTGGGCTGGGCTGGACTTTAGGGGTGTACCCTAACAACAAGGTGACACAACACAACAACACACGGCAACACACAACACAACAACAACGTCCAGCTCCAGGCTGCGCGCTCCAGGCTGCCTGCTCCAAGCTCCAGCGTGTGTCGTGGGATGGGGGGGAGGGAAGGGGGGGAAGTAGGTGGGTCATGCTCCAGCTGTCTACAACTGCAAGCAATCATCAGTCAGCTAAGGCTTAGCAAGCAGTTGAACAAGATTAACACCCGAGCCGCATGTGCACTCACCGGAAGTCCAAGCTGACGCTCCAAGCGCCTCCCACCTGCTGCTCTTGGGATGACGACCAGCATGCGATGACGACCAGCTTCTCTATCAGGCTGACTCGGATGATGTAGTTGGCCCGCACAGTGCAGCCTTTGAGCTGGTTGTACACCTGAGCGACGGTGCTTTTCTTTCCTCCAAAGGTTTGCGTGGTATGGGCAGACCATCTGACCCCCGCGCATTGGGGTCATCGGGGCTAGGCGCAGCCATTGCGCTGGTCGGCGGTGAAAGCGGATGCAAGATTCGAGGGCCTATAAAAACTATAAAAGTGCTCAAGCCATATAAAACTATAAATATAATTATAGTCGGGCCGGTCGCTCCCTAGTCTTGTGTATGAGCTTGCTATGAACATGCGGGTCGATGGGCTGCTCACGGCTTGTTTGAGCTGACTTGACGTGAAAAGTACGCTCTTGCGTGGGATCGAACCCGTAACCTCTCGCACTAGGATGTCAAGCTACTGAGCCAAGCTATAATTATAGTCCTATAGCCTATAATTATAGCTTTTTATAGGAATCCGAGCCAACTATAATTATATGGGCGTACCCTACACAAGACAGATGAGATGATGAAATGTACACGGTGCGCCGTTGCGAGGCGGTGATGAACAGCAAATGTGACAGTCCATGTGAGGTAGGCTTATGCGAAGATGTTGATACGGGTGTGGGTTGGGGTGGGCTAGGGGAAGGGGGGGGGGGAGTTATGTCTGAAAGTGGTCTTGCCGACTCCGGGCAGGGTCCTACCGACCCTGCGGAGGGTCGTCATGGAGGGTCATTTTACATTCTCTCCACAATGTTGATTCTGATCTGATACAAACTTGCCATCTCATGTCTTACAATCATTACTTTGTGCTTAGTGGTACACCACATGCTCAAGTGCCTTGCAACACCACTACAGAAGACATGTATCGCTGATGCTAAGTACATGCAATGCTGCAAGAAGGTGGCAACACCACACACCACAACAACACCTGAGCAACACACCACCACCACCACAACACATTGACTCATGCCTCACACACCACCTATGCTGTGTGCACAACAAGCAAGGACCGGCTGCACCTCCTTGCTATAGCTAATACTCAGTACTGGGCTGGGCTGGGCTGGGCTGGGCTGGGCTGGGCTGGGCTGGGCTGGGCTGGGCTGGGCTGGGCTGGGCTGGGCTGGGCTGGGCTGGGCTGGGCTGGGCTGGGCTGGGCTGGGCTGGGCTGGGCTGGGCTGGGCTGGGCTGGGCTGGGCTGGGCTGGACTTTAGGGGTGTACCCTAACAACAAGGTGACACAACACAACAACACACGGCAACACACAACACAACAACAACGTCCAGCTCCAGGCTGCGCGCTCCAGGCTGCCTGCTCCAAGCTCCAGCGTGTGTCGTGGGATGGGGGGGAGGGAAGGGGGGGAAGTAGGTGGGTCATGCTCCAGCTGTCTACAACTGCAAGCAATCATCAGTCAGCTAAGGCTTAGCAAGCAGTTGAACAAGATTAACACCCGAGCCGCATGTGCACTCACCGGAAGTCCAAGCTGACGCTCCAAGCGCCTCCCACCTGCTGCTCTTGGGATGACGACCAGCATGCGATGACGACCAGCTTCTCTATCAGGCTGACTCGGATGATGTAGTTGGCCCGCACAGTGCAGCCTTTGAGCTGGTTGTACACCTGAGCGACGGTGCTTTTCTTTCCTCCAAAGGTTTGCGTGGTATGGGCAGACCATCTGACCCCCGCGCATTGGGGTCATCGGGGCTAGGCGCAGCCATTGCGCTGGTCGGCGGTGAAAGCGGATGCAAGATTCGAGGGCCTATAAAAACTATAAAAGTGCTCAAGCCATATAAAACTATAAATATAATTATAGTCGGGCCGGTCGCTCCCTAGTCTTGTGTATGAGCTTGCTATGAACATGCGGGTCGATGGGCTGCTCACGGCTTGTTTGAGCTGACTTGACGTGAAAAGTACGCTCTTGCGTGGGATCGAACCCGTAACCTCTCGCACTAGGATGTCAAGCTACTGAGCCAAGCTATAATTATAGTCCTATAGCCTATAATTATAGCTTTTTATAGGAATCCGAGCCAACTATAATTATATGGGCGTACCCTACACAAGACAGATGAGATGATGAAATGTACACGGTGCGCCGTTGCGAGGCGGTGATGAACAGCAAATGTGACAGTCCATGTGAGGTAGGCTTATGCGAAGATGTTGATACGGGTGTGGGTTGGGGTGGGCTAGGGGAAGGGGGGGGGGGAGTTATGTCTGAAAGTGGTCTTGCCGACTCCGGGCAGGGTCCTACCGACCCTGCGGAGGGTCGTCATGGAGGGTCATTTTACATTCTCTCCACAATGTTGATTCTGATCTGATACAAACTTGCCATCTCATGTCTTACAATCATTACTTTGTGCTTAGTGGTACACCACATGCTCAAGTGCCTTGCAACACCACTACAGAAGACATGTATCGCTGATGCTAAGTACATGCAATGCTGCAAGAAGGTGGCAACACCACACACCACAACAACACCTGAGCAACACACCACCACCACCACAACACATTGACTCATGCCTCACACACCACCTATGCTGTGTGCACAACAAGCAAGGACCGGCTGCACCTCCTTGCTATAGCTAATACTCAGTACTGGGCTGGGCTGGGCTGGGCTGGGCTGGGCTGGGCTGGGCTGGGCTGGGCTGGGCTGGGCTGGGCTGGGCTGGGCTGGGCTGGGCTGGGCTGGGCTGGGCTGGGCTGGGCTGGGCTGGGCTGGGCTGGGCTGGGCTGGGCTGGGCTGGGCTGGGCTGGGCTGGGCTGGGCTGGGCTGGGCTGGGCTGGGCTGGGCTGGGCTGGGCTGGGCTGGGCTGGGCTGGGCTGGGCTGGGCTGGGCTGGGCTGGACTTTAGGGGTGTACCCTAACAACAAGGTGACACAACACAACAACACACGGCAACACACAACACAACAACAACGTCCAGCTCCAGGCTGCGCGCTCCAGGCTGCCTGCTCCAAGCTCCAGCGTGTGTCGTGGGATGGGGGGGAGGGAAGGGGGGGAAGTAGGTGGGTCATGCTCCAGCTGTCTACAACTGCAAGCAATCATCAGTCAGCTAAGGCTTAGCAAGCAGTTGAACAAGATTAACACCCGAGCCGCATGTGCACTCACCGGAAGTCCAAGCTGACGCTCCAAGCGCCTCCCACCTGCTGCTCTTGGGATGACGACCAGCATGCGATGACGACCAGCTTCTCTATCAGGCTGACTCGGATGATGTAGTTGGCCCGCACAGTGCAGCCTTTGAGCTGGTTGTACACCTGAGCGACGGTGCTTTTCTTTCCTCCAAAGGTTTGCGTGGTATGGGCAGACCATCTGACCCCCGCGCATTGGGGTCATCGGGGCTAGGCGCAGCCATTGCGCTGGTCGGCGGTGAAAGCGGATGCAAGATTCGAGGGCCTATAAAAACTATAAAAGTGCTCAAGCCATATAAAACTATAAATATAATTATAGTCGGGCCGGTCGCTCCCTAGTCTTGTGTATGAGCTTGCTATGAACATGCGGGTCGATGGGCTGCTCACGGCTTGTTTGAGCTGACTTGACGTGAAAAGTACGCTCTTGCGTGGGATCGAACCCGTAACCTCTCGCACTAGGATGTCAAGCTACTGAGCCAAGCTATAATTATAGTCCTATAGCCTATAATTATAGCTTTTTATAGGAATCCGAGCCAACTATAATTATATGGGCGTACCCTACACAAGACAGATGAGATGATGAAATGTACACGGTGCGCCGTTGCGAGGCGGTGATGAACAGCAAATGTGACAGTCCATGTGAGGTAGGCTTATGCGAAGATGTTGATACGGGTGTGGGTTGGGGTGGGCTAGGGGAAGGGGGGGGGGAGTTATGTCTGAAAGTGGTCTTGCCGACTCCGGGCAGGGTCCTACCGACCCTGCGGAGGGTCGTCATGGAGGGTCATTTTACATTCTCTCCACAATGTTGATTCTGATCTGATACAAACTTGCCATCTCATGTCTTACAATCATTACTTTGTGCTTAGTGGTACACCACATGCTCAAGTGCCTTGCAACACCACTACAGAAGACATGTATCGCTGATGCTAAGTACATGCAATGCTGCAAGAAGGTGGCAACACCACACACCACAACAACACCTGAGCAACACACCACCACCACCACAACACATTGACTCATGCCTCACACACCACCTATGCTGTGTGCACAACAAGCAAGGACCGGCTGCACCTCCTTGCTATAGCTAATACTCAGTACTGGGCTGGGCTGGGCTGGGCTGGGCTGGGCTGGGCTGGGCTGGGCTGGGCTGGGCTGGGCTGGGCTGGGCTGGGCTGGGCTGGGCTGGGCTGGGCTGGGCTGGGCTGGGCTGGGCTGGGCTGGGCTGGGCTGGGCTGGGCTGGGCTGGGCTGGGCTGGGCTGGGCTGGGCTGGGCTGGACTTTAGGGGTGTACCCTAACAACAAGGTGACACAACACAACAACACACGGCAACACACAACACAACAACAACGTCCAGCTCCAGGCTGCGCGCTCCAGGCTGCCTGCTCCAAGCTCCAGCGTGTGTCGTGGGATGGGGGGGAGGGAAGGGGGGGAAGTAGGTGGGTCATGCTCCAGCTGTCTACAACTGCAAGCAATCATCAGTCAGCTAAGGCTTAGCAAGCAGTTGAACAAGATTAACACCCGAGCCGCATGTGCACTCACCGGAAGTCCAAGCTGACGCTCCAAGCGCCTCCCACCTGCTGCTCTTGGGATGACGACCAGCATGCGATGACGACCAGCTTCTCTATCAGGCTGACTCGGATGATGTAGTTGGCCCGCACAGTGCAGCCTTTGAGCTGGTTGTACACCTGAGCGACGGTGCTTTTCTTTCCTCCAAAGGTTTGCGTGGTATGGGCAGACCATCTGACCCCCGCGCATTGGGGTCATCGGGGCTAGGCGCAGCCATTGCGCTGGTCGGCGGTGAAAGCGGATGCAAGATTCGAGGGCCTATAAAAACTATAAAAGTGCTCAAGCCATATAAAACTATAAATATAATTATAGTCGGGCCGGTCGCTCCCTAGTCTTGTGTATGAGCTTGCTATGAACATGCGGGTCGATGGGCTGCTCACGGCTTGTTTGAGCTGACTTGACGTGAAAAGTACGCTCTTGCGTGGGATCGAACCCGTAACCTCTCGCACTAGGATGTCAAGCTACTGAGCCAAGCTATAATTATAGTCCTATAGCCTATAATTATAGCTTTTTATAGGAATCCGAGCCAACTATAATTATATGGGCGTACCCTACACAAGACAGATGAGATGATGAAATGTACACGGTGCGCCGTTGCGAGGCGGTGATGAACAGCAAATGTGACAGTCCATGTGAGGTAGGCTTATGCGAAGATGTTGATACGGGTGTGGGTTGGGGTGGGCTAGGGGAAGGGGGGGGGGAGTTATGTCTGAAAGTGGTCTTGCCGACTCCGGGCAGGGTCCTACCGACCCTGCGGAGGGTCGTCATGGAGGGTCATTTTACATTCTCTCCACAATGTTGATTCTGATCTGATACAAACTTGCCATCTCATGTCTTACAATCATTACTTTGTGCTTAGTGGTACACCACATGCTCAAGTGCCTTGCAACACCACTACAGAAGACATGTATCGCTGATGCTAAGTACATGCAATGCTGCAAGAAGGTGGCAACACCACACACCACAACAACACCTGAGCAACACACCACCACCACCACAACACATTGACTCATGCCTCACACACCACCTATGCTGTGTGCACAACAAGCAAGGACCGGCTGCACCTCCTTGCTATAGCTAATACTCAGTACTGGGCTGGGCTGGGCTGGGCTGGGCTGGGCTGGGCTGGGCTGGGCTGGGCTGGGCTGGGCTGGGCTGGGCTGGGCTGGGCTGGGCTGGGCTGGGCTGGGCTGGGCTGGGCTGGGCTGGGCTGGGCTGGGCTGGGCTGGGCTGGGCTGGGCTGGGCTGGGCTGGGCTGGACTTTAGGGGTGTACCCTAACAACAAGGTGACACAACACAACAACACACGGCAACACACAACACAACAACAACGTCCAGCTCCAGGCTGCGCGCTCCAGGCTGCCTGCTCCAAGCTCCAGCGTGTGTCGTGGGATGGGGGGGAGGGAAGGGGGGGAAGTAGGTGGGTCATGCTCCAGCTGTCTACAACTGCAAGCAATCATCAGTCAGCTAAGGCTTAGCAAGCAGTTGAACAAGATTAACACCCGAGCCGCATGTGCACTCACCGGAAGTCCAAGCTGACGCTCCAAGCGCCTCCCACCTGCTGCTCTTGGGATGACGACCAGCATGCGATGACGACCAGCTTCTCTATCAGGCTGACTCGGATGATGTAGTTGGCCCGCACAGTGCAGCCTTTGAGCTGGTTGTACACCTGAGCGACGGTGCTTTTCTTTCCTCCAAAGGTTTGCGTGGTATGGGCAGACCATCTGACCCCCGCGCATTGGGGTCATCGGGGCTAGGCGCAGCCATTGCGCTGGTCGGCGGTGAAAGCGGATGCAAGATTCGAGGGCCTATAAAAACTATAAAAGTGCTCAAGCCATATAAAACTATAAATATAATTATAGTCGGGCCGGTCGCTCCCTAGTCTTGTGTATGAGCTTGCTATGAACATGCGGGTCGATGGGCTGCTCACGGCTTGTTTGAGCTGACTTGACGTGAAAAGTACGCTCTTGCGTGGGATCGAACCCGTAACCTCTCGCACTAGGATGTCAAGCTACTGAGCCAAGCTATAATTATAGTCCTATAGCCTATAATTATAGCTTTTTATAGGAATCCGAGCCAACTATAATTATATGGGCGTACCCTAGTGGGTAGGGAACGTCCAACTTGGCTACGTGTGCATCGAGCCCATGCAAGTATATCTACTCGCGTCCCTTCGTATACCTTTGCTCGAACAATATCGTTGCCAGCGCACGTGTGCTGGGCTTGCTTACCGAATGCATTGATTCATTTTCGTCTCACAACTACACGGCCGCTCTTCTCGCACCCCGCATTTCCAACGTAACCCCAAGCTACATACAAGCCTCGAGGCCAGCAACCAACGTCACAGCTTCAGGACTTCGTTTCTTGTCGCTTGCATAACCATCCGATGGGCGAATGGTGAGTCGCCCTTGCATTGCATTGCAGTGGTACACCCGTGCATTGCAATACCAATGTCGCCTACGTTACAGGCCCGCATGTCTCCGGCCATTAACTCAGCGATGCAAGCATGCTGTTGAAGATGAGTTGAGCCAGCAGTGTGGCGCCACCCAAAGCAACGCCACAGCTTCTGTGCTGGGCTACCTTAGCCAGCCTGCAATCCTGCAGCCTACACTGCCGCCAGCTCATGAAATGTCATGTCAGCACCACTGGCCACCTCTGACACCATCACCCGTCCAGCATGTTCCAGGAGTAGCAGCTGCGGTTGAGGCACGCAATCACACTCTACAGGCAGCCACATGGCGTTGTAAGCAGCGGTCAAGAGGAAGCTGGCACTGTGCGGCAGCCCGGACCCTGAGCTGTCTGATGACCCTGGCCCAGACCTGCATGCTCATAGCCGCCCTCACCGCATCCCCCGCAGCCCTGGTCTCTGCAGCTGCTAATGACACCGCCCCCACGGCCTGGACCCTGCTAGGATACATCATGGCGGACAATGACCTGGAGTGTGACATCATGGGGGACCTGGCGGTGAGGAGTGAGCAGCATGCGCCATGCCAGGGCTGCAAGTCTGCTGCTGCATGCAGTGCGGCCGTGTCAAGCAGCACCTTGGCGGCTGTACAGAGGCTGAGATTGTCTGGGTAGCCTGTGGGGTACTAGAGCACTAGAGCACAAGCATGACCCCTGGCTTGCTAATTCAGCCAGGGCTGTGTTGCTGGGTGGCAGGGCCAAGCCCCAGCAGCAGCGGGCAGGAGGTGGCCTTGCACCCCAGCAGGCGGTGTTGGTGCTGCAGAAGGGGTCCCAGCAGCAGCCAGGCAGTGTCATGCAGCACAGCAGCAGTGCATGGCCCTCACATGAGGGATGCCCCAGGTAGTCAATAATAAACAGGCTGGCTGGGGGGCAGTGTGGGTGGTGTGCACGTGACATGGCAGCATGGGGCTCAGCCACCAGGGCAGGCCCTGGCCCTGGGAGCAGCAGGAACAGGGGCGACAGTGTGCCTGCTAATGCTAAGGAGTATGCTGAGTGCTGTGCTCATGCTGGGTGTGCGAAGGAGGTATAGCATCGTGTGATGTATACTTGATAAATGCACTCTGCATGTCATCATCAGCACCAGCGTCATCATCAGCAGCAGCATCATCAGCAGCAGAGCACCAAAGCGAGGATGGCTGCAGCCTGCCCCACTCGCATCATGAAGTCCTGGCCACACAGGGTGTGTGACATGCACACCACATGCCTTGACCACCCTGCCCTCCTCCACCCCTCCTCCACTCCTCCTCCCTCCACTCCTCCACCCTGCCCTCCTCCCCCACACTGCCTGCTCTGATCCTTGCTGCCCGCTCGTCTTCCCTCAGGAGATGGCGGTGGGCATGGCAGCCCTGCCACCCGGCGCCCCTGTGGACGTGTTCCTGAACGTTGACAGGTCAGTTCCTCCCTCATGCGCCCTAGCGGGCAACAACTACCAATGCAAAGGCACAACCGCATCCTCTCACTAGGGGTGGTGTTTTGTCTGTATATGGTTTTGTACACCTACGTACAAGTTGACCTATTGGCCTGCCTGCCAGCCTACAGGCCTTCAAGACTGCCTGCCTGCCTGCCGGTCTGCTTGCCGCCCTGCAAGCCAACCATATGACATCAGTCCATTTCACAACAACACACAACCACAACACCAACCTAGTTCACAACACCGTGACTGCACCTTTTCACCATTGGTGGTGGGGGACTGCCGCTGCTGCCGCTGCTGCTGCTGCTGCTGCTGCTCAGTACCACTGCCCAAGGCCCCCTGATGCTGCTGCTGCTGCTGCTGGTTGCTTAGGTGGAAGGGCGTGTGTGACAAGCTTGAGGGTGCGCTGGCTGGCTCCCTGCCCACCAGCAGCTGGACCAGTGTGAGGGACGTGGTGCTGCGACCAGGTCAGCCTAACCACCTGCAAACCGCAGCGGGCAGGGGGTGGGGCCGCAGCGGGCATGAGGTGGGGCAGGAGCGGGCACCTGCCACCTGCCCCTGCCCCTGCCCCTGCTGAGACCAGGTCAGCCTAACCACCTGCACACCTGCCTGCTTCCTGCAACAAAGCATGGGCTGAGGTGCTGCCCCTCCCTCCCTTCTCCCCCTTCTGACCCTCCTGCTGCCGTTGCCCCTGCTGCTCTTCTCCCCCTTCTGACCCTGCTGCCCCTGCTGCCCCTGCTGCTCTTCTCCCCCTTCTGACCCTCCTGCTGCTGCTGCCCCTGCTGCTGCTCTCGCCCTTGTTGCAGGGGGGGCCTGGCAAGTGGTGCAGGACTTTGGCGAGGTGAACCAGGCCAGCAGCAGCGCCCTGGCAGCGTTTCTGCAGCGGGCGCTGGCTCGCTACCCCCCCACTGCTGGCCGCAAGTGCGCAAGGCCTGGCTGCACGCCAGCAGGCTGTAGGGCACCTGGTCACAGCACAGACCTGCCCCTGCCCCAGTACAGCCCCTGTCAGGCTACGCCCTGCCCCTGCCCCACCCTGCTCTCTATCCGCCTTTGCCCTGCCTGCCAACAGCCCATTGAACAGCTTTGCCTTTTGACCTTTGCCCTTGGGCCTTTGGACCCTTGGACCTTTCAACAGCTTTGCCCTGCCCTGACCTTGGGCCTTTGGACCCTTGGACCTTTCAACAGCTTTGCCCTGCCCTGACCTTGGGCCTTTGGACCCTTGGACCTTTCAACAGCTTTGCCCTGCCCTGACCTTGGGCCTTTGGACCCTTGGACCTTTCAACAGCTTTGCCCTGCCCTGACCTTGGGCCTTTGGACCCTTGGACCTTTCAACAGCTTTGCCCTGCCCTGACCTTGGGCCTTTGGACCCTTGGACCTTTCAACAGCTTTGCCCTGCCCTGACCTTGGGCCTTTGGACCCTTGGACCTTTCAACAGCTTTGCCCTGCCCTGACCTTGGGCCTTTGGACCCTTGGACCTTTCAACAGCTTTGCCCTGCCCTGACCTTGGGCCTTTGGACCCTTGGACCTTTCAACAGCTTTGCCCTGCCCTGACCTTGGGCCTTTGGACCCTTGGACCTTTGAACAGCTTTGCCCTGCCCTGACCTTGGGCCTTTGGACCCTTGGACCTTTGAACAGCTTTGCCCTGCCCTGACCTTGGGCCTTTGGACCCTTGGACCTTTCAACAGCTTTGCCCTGCCCTGACCTTGGGCCTTTGGACCCTTGGACCTTTCAACAGCTTTGCCCTGCCCTGACCTTGGGCCTTTGGACCCTTGGACCTTTCAACAGCTTTGCCCTGCCCTGACCTTGGGCCTTTGGACCCTTGGACCTTTCAACAGCTTTGCCCTGCCCTGACCTTGGGCCTTTGGACCCTTGGACCTTTCAACAGCTTTGCCCTGCCCTGACCTTGGGCCTTTGGACCCTTGGACCTTTCAACAGCTTTGCCCTGCCCTGACCTTGGGCCTTTGGACCCTTGGACCTTTCAACAGCTTTGCCCTGCCCTGACCTTGGGCCTTTGGACCCTTGGACCTTTCAACAGCTTTGCCCTGCCCTGACCTTGGGCCTTTGGACCCTTGGACCTTTCAACAGCTTTGCCCTGCCCTGACCTTGGGCCTTTGGACCCTTGGACCTTTCAACAGCTTTGCCCTGCCCTGACCTTGGGCCTTTGGACCCTTGGACCTTTCAACAGCTTTGCCCTGCCCTGACCTTGGGCCTTTGGACCCTTGGACCTTTCAACAGCTTTGCCCTGCCCTGACCTTGGGCCTTTGGACCCTTGGACCTTTCAACAGCTTTGCCCTGCCCTGACCTTGGGCCTTTGGACCCTTGGACCTTTCAACAGCTTTGCCCTGCCCTGACCTTGGGCCTTTGGACCCTTGGACCTTTCAACAGCTTTGCCCTGCCCTGACCTTGGGCCTTTGGACCCTTGGACCTTTCAACAGCTTTGCCCTGCCCTGACCTTGGGCCTTTGGACCCTTGGACCTTTCAACAGCTTTGCCCTGCCCTGACCTTGGGCCTTTGGACCCTTGGACCTTTCAACAGCTTTGCCCTGCCCTGACCTTGGGCCTTTGGACCCTTGGACCTTTCAACAGCTTTGCCCTGCCCTGACCTTGGGCCTTTGGACCCTTGGACCTTTCAACAGCTTTGCCCTGCCCTGACCTTGGGCCTTTGGACCCTTGGACCTTTCAACAGCTTTGCCCTGCCCTGACCTTGGGCCTTTGGACCCTTGGACCTTTCAACAGCTTTGCCCTGCCCTGACCTTGGGCCTTTGGACCCTTGGACCTTTCAACAGCTTTGCCCTGCCCTGACCTTGGGCCTTTGGACCCTTGGACCTTTCAACAGCTTTGCCCTGCCCTGACCTTGGGCCTTTGGACCCTTGGACCTTTCAACAGCTTTGCCCTGCCCTGACCTTGGGCCTTTGGACCCTTGGACCTTTCAACAGCTTTGCCCTGCCCTGACCTTGGGCCTTTGGACCCTTGGACCTTTCAACAGCTTTGCCCTGCCCTGACCTTGGGCCTTTGGACCCTTGGACCTTTCAACAGCTTTGCCCTGCCCTGACCTTGGGCCTTTGGACCCTTGGACCTTTCAACAGCTTTGCCCTGCCCTGACCTTGGGCCTTTGGACCCTTGGACCTTTCAACAGCTTTGCCCTGCCCTGACCTTGGGCCTTTGGACCCTTGGACCTTTCAACAGCTTTGCCCTGCCCTGACCTTGGGCCTTTGGACCCTTGGACCTTTCAACAGCTTTGCCCTGCCCTGACCTTGGGCCTTTGGACCCTTGGACCTTTCAACAGCTTTGCCCTGCCCTGACCTTGGGCCTTTGGACCCTTGGACCTTTCAACAGCTTTGCCCTGCCCTGACCTTGGGCCTTTGGACCCTTGGACCTTTCAACAGCTTTGCCCTGCCCTGACCTTGGGCCTTTGGACCCTTGGACCTTTCAACAGCTTTGCCCTGCCCTGACCTTGGGCCTTTGGACCCTTGGACCTTTCAACAGCTTTGCCCTGCCCTGACCTTGGGCCTTTGGACCCTTGGACCTTTCAACAGCTTTGCCCTGCCCTGACCTTGGGCCTTTGGACCCTTGGACCTTTCAACAGCTTTGCCCTGCCCTGACCTTGGGCCTTTGGACCCTTGGACCTTTCAACAGCTTTGCCCTGCCCTGACCTTGGGCCTTTGGACCCTTGGACCTTTCAACAGCTTTGCCCTGCCCTGACCTTGGGCCTTTGGACCCTTGGACCTTTCAACAGCTTTGCCCTGCCCTGACCTTGGGCCTTTGGACCCTTGGACCTTTCAACAGCTTTGCCCTGCCCTGACCTTGGGCCTTTGGACCCTTGGACCTTTCAACAGCTTTGCCCTGCCCTGACCTTGGGCCTTTGGACCCTTGGACCTTTCAACAGCTTTGCCCTGCCCTGACCTTGGGCCTTTGGACCCTTGGACCTTTCAACAGCTTTGCCCTGCCCTGACCTTGGGCCTTTGGACCCTTGGACCTTTCAACAGCTTTGCCCTGCCCTGACCTTGGGCCTTTGGACCCTTGGACCTTTCAACAGCTTTGCCCTGCCCTGACCTTGGGCCTTTGGACCCTTGGACCTTTCAACAGCTTTGCCCTGCCCTGACCTTGGGCCTTTGGACCCTTGGACCTTTCAACAGCTTTGCCCTGCCCTGACCTTGGGCCTTTGGACCCTTGGACCTTTCAACAGCTTTGCCCTGCCCTGACCTTGGGCCTTTGGACCCTTGGACCTTTCAACAGCTTTGCCCTGCCCTGACCTTGGGCCTTTGGACCCTTGGACCTTTCAACAGCTTTGCCCTGCCCTGACCTTGGGCCTTTGGACCCTTGGACCTTTCAACAGCTTTGCCCTGCCCTGACCTTGGGCCTTTGGACCCTTGGACCTTTCAACAGCTTTGCCCTGCCCTGACCTTGGGCCTTTGGACCCTTGGACCTTTCAACAGCTTTGCCCTGCCCTGACCTTGGGCCTTTGGACCCTTGGACCTTTCAACAGCTTTGCCCTGCCCTGACCTTGGGCCTTTGGACCCTTGGACCTTTCAACAGCTTTGCCCTGCCCTGACCTTGGGCCTTTGGACCCTTGGACCTTTCAACAGCTTTGCCCTGCCCTGACCTTGGGCCTTTGGACCCTTGGACCTTTCAACAGCTTTGCCCTGCCCTGACCTTGGGCCTTTGGACCCTTGGACCTTTCAACAGCTTTGCCCTGCCCTGACCTTGGGCCTTTGGACCCTTGGACCTTTCAACAGCTTTGCCCTGCCCTGACCTTGGGCCTTTGGACCCTTGGACCTTTCAACAGCTTTGCCCTGCCCTGACCTTGGGCCTTTGGACCCTTGGACCTTTCAACAGCTTTGCCCTGCCCTGACCTTGGGCCTTTGGACCCTTGGACCTTTCAACAGCTTTGCCCTGCCCTGACCTTGGGCCTTTGGACCCTTGGACCTTTCAACAGCTTTGCCCTGCCCTGACCTTGGGCCTTTGGACCCTTGGACCTTTCAACAGCTTTGCCCTGCCCTGACCTTGGGCCTTTGGACCCTTGGACCTTTCAACAGCTTTGCCCTGCCGGCCACGTGCCCCGCCCCTGCCGCTGTCAAGGCCGCAATGCGTCCCTAGGCAGCGCAGATCACCCTGCCCTTGCCCCCATCTCTGCCCCTGCCCCTGCCTCCATTCCCACCATCGCCCCCTCAGGCCCCCGCAATGCGTCCCTGGTCCCTGGGCAGCGCAGATGGCGGGCGCTCTACCACAGTGGCCTGACAGCCTGAGGGGGCGATGGTGGGAATGGAGGCAGGGGTAAGGGCGGAGATGGGCCCCTGCCCTTACCCCTGCCTCCATTCCCACCATCGCCCCCTCAGGCTGTCAGGCCACTGTGGTAGAGCGCCCGGCCACAGCCACAGCCATTCCCACCATGGCCCCCTCAGGCCCCTAACGCTGTATGGAGCCTCATCACAGCGCCTGCAGCTCCAGCAGATGTCGCAACACACCTCCATGCTATTCCACGCAGCCTTGTACACTCTCTCCCTGCCTCTACCCTGCCCTGCCTCTGTGCCGATGAGCGCCAGCAGATGTAGAGCCTTGTACACTCTGTCCCTGCCTCCACCCTGCCCTGCCTCTGTCGTCCCCTTGCCCCCTGTGCGGCCCTGGCCAGCTGGGGTGCTAGGCAGCTCATGGTGCCCTCCTTCACCTTGCATGCCTCCTTCACCTCCGCAGCACATGCCACCCCTGACCAAGAACCGACCTAACCGACCCCGCACTAACAGCACCTCACAGCGCCTCATGTTGCCATCACACCTAGCACCTGACCTCACCGGACTGCCCAGCTGTGCCCCTCACCCCTCTCGCCTTGGCCGGCCCCTGCGCCTGCTCCAGACCCGCCCCTCCCCCTCCCCCTCCGCCTGCCCAGGCATATGTTCGTGCTGTCAGACCACGGGCTCTCCCCCCTCCCCTACGCCCCCTCCCCTCCCCTCCCCTACACCCTCCCCTACACCCTCCCCTCCCCTCCCCTACACCCTCCCCTCCCCTACACCCTCCCCTCCCCTCCCCTACTCCCTCCCCTCCCCTCCCCTACACCCTCCCCTCCCCTCCCCTACACCCTCCCCTCCCCTACACCCTCCCCTCCCCTCCCCTACACCCTCCCCTCCCCTCCGCCTGCCCAGGTACATGTTCGTGCTATCGGACCACGGGCTCTCCTTTGAGGGCAGCGGCATGGACGTGACGTGTGCAGCCAGGTGAGCGCTGGGTGAGGGGTCACACACAAAAGTGGGTTGCCAGCATGGACAAAGCATGCATGCAAACCAAGAAGAAACCAAGAAGCCTCACTGGCAACCCCTAGCTAAACCTGCCACCCGCCAAACCTCCTGCACTCCACCTGGCCATGACCTCTTACCCTGAACCATGAACCTGACCCATGACCGTGACCCTGACCCCTGACCTTGACCCTTGACCTTGACCCTTGACCTTGATCCTCCATGACCTCTTACCTTGACCCTTGACCCTGATCCATGACCTTGACCCGTGACCCTGACCCATGACCCTGACCCCTGACCCTAACCCTGACCCTGATCTGTGACCCTGACCCCTGGCCTGGCCCTTTGACCCTGACCCTGCCCCCTTCCCATTTCCAGCCTGGGCCTGGGGGGGGCGTCTCAAGCCGCTGACACCGCCATGAAGGTGTGCGGGTGGCTGCAGCTGCCCGCCATCCTGGAAGGTGAGCCGTCAGGGTCATAGGTCACTGCATTAGGTCCATAGCCTGTGATAAGTGTGATACGTTGTCGCTATAAAAATGTGCCCGCCATCCTGGAAGGTGAGCCGTCCGTGCCATAGGCATTAAGTCACTGCATTAGGTCCATAGGCTGTGATAGGTGTGATAGAGAGTTATAGAGCCATTGTCTGAGCCGTCCGTGTCATAGGCATTAGGTCACTGCATTAGGCCCATAGCATGTGATAGGCCCTCTGTCGCTATGAAGAGTGACAGCTCTTCATCAGGTGTCAGCTCTTCAAAAGAGTGTCAGCACTTCATTAGGTCCATAGGGTGGGGTAGGTTCTCTGTCGCTGTAGAAACGCGGGCTTGTCCGCCATTACTTGCAGCACCACTGACACTGCCATCACACGCTGCTACAGCCGTCAGTGCAGTGGGTAGCAGGCACACCCAGCCGTGGTGCCCATCCTATGTGGTCAGCCGGGGGCCATCCCACGCTCACTGTAGCCCCTCCCTCGTCCGCCCAGCTGTGGCTGTGGCAGGATGCGGGGGGGCCACTACCGGGCAGCACATCAGGCCCTACACTGGCTGCCTCACTGCTTACACTGCCATCACATCCATAGGGTCCATATGTTCATAGCAATCACATTGTTTGGCACCGACACTAGCATTGACATTGGACAGTGTTGCAGCATCGCCGATTGGGGGGGAGGTCTGCAGCCTGCAGCCTCTGCGCACTGTGCCGCTGCCTGGCCGCCCCTCAGGGGCCACAGAGCCTGCCTGGCTGCCACTGCAGCTGCCCCCCCTCAGGCAGCACCGACTGGCAATGATGATGATGATGGTAGCAGCCCCTGGGTCACCTGGCCCCTCCCTCCTGCCTGGCCTCCCTCAACTGCCTGGCGTCACAGACTGCTGCAGCACCCAGGTTCCGGCTGCTTCCTCCTTGTCCTCCTGGCCCTCCTGCCTGGCTCTTGGGCGTTGCCGGCCCCTGTTGCCTGGCCTCACACACTCTGTCGGTCACTGAGTGAGGTGTGACCCCCTGCAGGCATGCAACGGGGCATGGCCGGGTCGGGCCTGCAGCAGTTCGACATCATGTCCTTTGACTCCTGCCTCATGGCCAACTGGTGCGCTGGCCGAAGGGCAGGGCCAAGGGCAGGGCCAAGGGCAGGGCCAAGGGCAGGGCCAAGGGCAGGGCCAAGGGCAGGGGCAGGGCCAAGGGCAGGGGCAGGGCCAAGGGCAGGGCCAAGGGCAGGGGCAGGGGGTCCAGGTGCCACAGGGTGCATCAGGGGGTAGGAGGCCAGGGTAAGGGGCAGGGGGCCAGGGCAATGGGCCAAAATCGGGAGCAGGGGCCAGGAGGCCAGGATGTGCTCAGCTGTGTGCTGGTAGCTAACAGCAACGTGCTCCTGGCTCCACAGAGAACAGCAGGGGCCTGGAGGTAATTGGGAGGGAACGTGTGACTCCCATGCGGTCGTGCCATTCACTGTGTACATCTGCGAGCATCTGCAGCATGCACCAGTCTCAAGCTGTGGCATCATGCTGCATGGCCTGCTTATCCCGGTCTTGACAAGGGCAAGTGTCTGAGTAGGACCTGGCAGATGCCCGAGTGCCCGGCCCTGCCCTGCTCATCTTGACTAGGTACAGGACATAGGCTACAGGGGCCAAGGGGCTACATGGCTAAGGGGCTAAGGGATGACCTGCCCTGCCCTGATCCGTGACCAACCCAGCCTTGCCCTGCTGCTCCCTGGCCTGGCCTGCCACCATGCAGGGAGGTGGCCACCACCATGCAGCCTGTGGCGGCGCGCATGCTGTTCTCAGAGCAGCTGGTGCCAGCCACTGGCATGGACTACAGGTGACAGCCAGCAGCCTGGCGGCCCGGCAGCAGCACCAGCCTGACTGCACCCTGTTACCAGGCACTCTGCGCGCACTCTTGCAGCAATGCCTTGACACACAGCACCCGCCCTCCAAGCACTTGAGGACGACTTGCTGATTGCTGTGTTTGCTGAGCTTAGGTCTCAGCCTCAGCCTCAGCCTCAGCCTCAGCTACAACCTTCAAACTCAGGCTCAGCCTCAGCCTCAGCTACAACCTTCAAACTCAGGCTCAGCCTCAGCCTCAGCTACAACCTTCAAACTCAGGCTCAGCCTCAGCCTCAGCTACAACCTTCAAACTCAGGCTCAGCCTCAGCCTCAGGCCTGAGCTCAGGCTGACGCTGGATATCCCCTCAGTGGCTGCCTGCTCTGGCTCCTGCTGCTGCTGCTGCTGCTGCTGTAGGTCTCTGGCCAACTTTGTTGGCAGCGGTGGCGTGCTGCCCTCGCCCCAGCAGGTCACAGACTTCTTCACGCGCAGCTACATCACCTCCTGCCTGGCCAGCGGATCAGGGGACTGCATCATGACAGCCCTTGACGCTCGTGAGTCCTGCCGCAGCTTCATTCCGCCTCCTCCAGGTTCCTTAGGAGCAGGAGGAGAGGTGCCGCCGCTGCTGTAGCAGCAGCAGCAGCAGCAGTTCAAGCAGCAGCAGCACAAGCAGCAGAAGCTCAAGCAGCAGCAGCACAAGCAGCACAAACAGCAGCAGCACAAGCAGCAGAAGCTCAAGCAGCAGCAGCACAAGCAGCAGAAGCTCAAGCAGCAGCAGCTCAAGCAGCAGCAGCACAAGCAGCAGAAACTCAAGCAGCAGCAGCACAAGCAGCAGCAGCACAAGCAGCAGAAGCTCAAGCAGCAGTAGCTCAAGCAGCATCAGCACAAGCAGCAGCAGCACAAGCAGCAGCAGCAGTAGCTCAAGCAGCAGCAGCACAAGCAGCAGCAGCAGCAGCACAAGCAGCAGTAGCTCAAGCAGCAGCAGCACAAGCAGCAGAAGCTCAAGCAGCAGCAGCAGCAGCACAAACAGCAGAAGCTCAAGCAGCAGTAGCTCAAGCAGCAGCAGCACAAGCAGCAGCAGCTCAAGCAGCAGCAGCTCAAGCAGCAGCAGCACAAGCAGCAGCAGCACAAGCACAAGCAGCAGTAGCTCAAGCAGCAGCAGCACAAGCAGCAGCAGCAGCAGCAGCACAAGCAGCAGTAGCTCAAGCAGCAGCAGCACAAGCAGCAGAAGCTCAAGCAGCAGCAGCACAAGCAGCAGCAGCAGCAGCACAAGCAGCACAAGCTCAAGCAGCAGCAGCACAAGCAGCAGTACAAGCAGCAGCACGAGCAGCAGCATCAGGAGCAGGAGGGGGGGTGTCGCCGCACTCAGCACACCACACTATTGTCTGCAGCTCATGCTGGTCTACCAAGCACCTATATCACCTTTGCTTGCTAACTTAGCCACTCAGGGCTGTGAGAGGTCTGCATGACTGAGGCAGGTCTGACAGGCCGGGCCAACACACGACTCCAGCAGTGGCCACCCCCTTGTGTAGGTATAAAGGTTAGAGGGTGAGATTGTCTGGCGAGTCCGCTGACATGGCCTTTACTCTATTAGGTGCTTGGACTCCATATGTACATGGCCAACACATAGGTACATGGCCAACACAGCCCTGGCTAAGGCTGTAGAGGTTAGAGGCTGAGATTGTCTGGCGGGTCTGCTGACATGGCGCAAGGTCTGACACACAGGGCCACTGCCCCCTGCCCTCACCCGCATCAGGAGGAGGGGCACTAGGCGTCGCTGTATGCTCATGGTGCAGGTCTACCCAGCAGCAGCAGCAGCAGCAGCAGCAGCCAGGGGCCCCTGCCTGGCACACTGCAAGCCCTCAACGCCAACCTCGTGCAGCTGTCTGCCCAGTGGTCCGCAGACATGGCCACAAACCCGGCACTGGCAGGTGAGAGGCTGATGCGTACGCCCACACATGCCGTCCACCCGCTCGCATGGCTGCCTGCCTGCCTGCCTGCCATGAATCTGCCTGCCTGCCTGCCTGCCTGCCTGCCTGCCTGCCTGCCTGCCTGCCTGCCTGCCTGCCTGCCTGCCTGCCTGCCTGCCTGCCTGCCTGCCTGCCTGCCTGCCTGCCTGCCCAGTGAGATAGTGTGCAGCCCAGCAGGGGGGAGCACAGCAGGTGAGGGGGAGGCAGCGTGTGGGAGAGCCATGTGTGACTGGCGGTGCTCTCAGGGCTGCTCATGGCGGCAGGGCTGCAAGCACTACGCGTGACAAAGGCCTTTGGCTCAGTGGTGGACCTGGGCAGCTTCCTGGCGCGGGTGAGAAGGGGACCCCCCCTCCCTTATCCCCATTTACCCCGCACCCCCCCCTTTCTGCCCGGCCCACCTAACCCCCTTACCCTTACAACCTCCACGCTTGCCCCCCTTCCGCCTGGCCCCCACCCATCCAGCCACCCCCCACACACACTACCCCAATATCACACACTACTCCCTTACCCACACTGATACACACATACGCACGCTACACATACGCACACTACATACACACGCTACTCCCTTACCCCTACCCCCATGTCCCCCGCACCCGCCCTCTTTTCTGCCCGGTCCACCATTAGGCCCTGGGGCTATGAGCTGGGGCTATGAGCTGGGGCTATGAGCTGGGGCTATGAGCTGGGGCTATGAGCTGGGGCTATGAGCTGGGGCTATGAGCTATGGCACCGGGGCTATGAGCTGGGGCTATGAGCTGGGGCTATGAGCTGGGGCTATGAGCTGGGGCTATGAGCTGGGGCTATGAGCTGGGGCTATGAGCTGGGGCTATGAGCTGGGGCTATGAGCTGGGGCTATGAGCTGGGGCTATGAGCTGGGGCTATGAGCTGGGGCTATGAGCTGGGGCTATGAGCTGGGGCTATGAGCTGGGGCTATGAGCTGGGGCTATGAGCTGGGGCTATGAGCTGGGGCTATGAGCTGGGGCTATGAGCTGGGGCTATGAGCTGGGGCTATGAGCTGGGGCTATGAGCTGGGGCTATGAGCTGGGGCTATGAGCTGGGGCTATGAGCTGGGGCTATGAGCTGGGGCTATGAGCTGGGGCTATGAGCTGGGGCTATGAGCTGGGGCTATGAGCTGGGGCTATGAGCTGGGGCTATGAGCTGGGGCTATGAGCTGGGGCTATGAGCTGGGGCTATGAGCTATGGCACCGGGGCTATGAGCTGGGGCTATGAGCTGGGGCTATGAGCTGGGGCTATGAGCTGGGGCTATGAGCTGGGGCTATGAGCTGGGGCTATGAGCTGGGGCTATGAGCTGGGGCTATGAGCTGGGGCTATGAGCTGGGGCTATGAGCTGGGGCTATGAGCTGGGGCTATGAGCTGGGGCTATGAGCTGGGGCTATGAGCTGGGGCTATGAGCTATGGCACCGGGGCTATGAGCTGGGGCTATGAGCTGGGGCTATGAGCTGGGGCTATGAGCTGGGGCTATGAGCTGGGGCTATGAGCTGGGGCTATGAGCTATGGCACCGGGGCTATGAGCTGGGGCTATGAGCTGGGGCTATGAGCTGGGGCTATGAGCTGGGGCTATGAGCTATGGCACCGGGGCTATGAGCTGGGGCTATGAGCTGGGGCTATGAGCTGGGGCTATGAGCTATGGCACCGGGGCTATGAGCTGGGGCTATGAGCTGGGGCTATGAGCTGGGGCTATGAGCTATGGCACCGGGGCTATGAGCTGGGGCTATGAGCTGGGGCTATGAGCTGGGGCTATGAGCTATGGCACCGGGGCTATGAGCTGGGGCTATGAGCTGGGGCTGTGAGCTGGGGCTATGAGCTGGGGCTATGAGCTGGGGCTATGAGCTGGGGCTATGAGCTGGGGCTATGAGCTGGGGCTATGAGCTGGGGCTATGAGCTATGGCACCGGGGCTATGAGCTGGGGCTATGAGCTGGGGCTATGAGCTGGGGCTATGAGCTGGGGCTATGAGCTGGGGCTATGAGCTGGGGCTATGAGCTGGGGCTATGAGCTGGGGCTATGAGCTGGGGCTATGAGCTGGGGCTATGAGCTGGGGCTATGAGCTGGGGCTATGAGCTGGGGCTATGAGCTGGGGCTATGAGCTGGGGCTATGAGCTGGGGCTATAAGCTATGGCACCGGGGCTATGAGCTGAGGCGGGTTGTCCTGGGTGTGTCTGCCTGCAGCTGCAAGCCGCACTGCTGGCATCCACTGCCAGCCCAGCAGAGGCACAGCAGCTACACGGCACTCGCCTTGCCCAGCTGGCCGCCACATGGGCAGCGTACAACGCTTGCACCGTTACCACAAACGCCAATGCAGGCCAGGTGAAGATCAGTGCTCGTCCTCACCCTCACCCTCACCCTCACCCTCACCCTCACCCTCACCCTCACCCTCACCCTCACCCTCACCCAGCTGAAACCTGCTCCATGCCCTCCCCAGGTTTGCCCCCTCCTGACCCCTCCTGCTCCTCCCCCCCAGCCTTCCATTCTAATTCCATTCTCATCCCCCCCCCCGCCACCTGCCCCACCCCACCCCACCCTGCGTGCCACCGCCCTGCCCACTAGCCCGAGGCCTGTGCCCCCCTGCTGCCCCCTGCTGCCCCCTGCTGCCCCCTGCTGCCCCCTGCAGCTCACTGGGATGTCGCTGTACTGGCCCCGCGCCCTGGACAGCTCAGGCACCGGGGTCATGGCCTTCCTGGGCCCGCTGGAGATCCTGAGCCCTGCAGGTGACTGGGCCTGGGCAGGGCAACAGGGGGCACGGGTCCAGGGGGTGGGGCAACAGGGGGCAGGGCAACAGGGCAACAGGGGCCTGGGCAGGGCAACAGGGGGTTGCAGCCAGGGGGCTGTGGGGGGGCAGCACGGGTCCAGGGGGTGGAGAGGTGGGGGGCAGCATGGCTGGGGTAGGGGAAGAAGGGCTAAGGACTGGGTAGCTTGCCCTCCCCTGCCCTGCCCTCTGCCCCCTGCCCTCTGCCCCCTGCCCTCTACCCTGCCCTGCCTCTACCCCCCCTCGCCCTCCCCAGCCCTCGCCTTGCCTGCCTGCCGCAGTGTCATCCTGGGTGGACCTGGTGGACGCAACCTTCAGGACGTCAGCCTCCCTGCGCCAGCCCTTTGAGGCGCTGCTCTCCCGCAGTGCACCCTGGCTGCCCTCACCCTCCTGGACCCCTGCAGCAGCCTCACCACCTCTGCCAGGGGGACAGCAGCCACCCCCGGCTATCACTGTCACGGTCAGTCAGCCGGGCACCCCAGCAGCCAGCCCTAGCAGGCAAACACGGCAGCCATCTCCAGCAGCCAGCCCCAGTAGTCTAGCATTACCAAAGGCATTACCAAAGGCATTACCAAAGGCATTACCAAAGGCATTACCAAAGGCGTTACCAAAGGCAGCCAGGCCCAGCAGCCAGCAAAGGCGGCTGACCCAGGGGCAGACACACACGGCATGGTAAGGCAAGGCAAGGCTGGGCTGGCATTACACAGCAACTTGCCTAACCCCAGCCACCCCACTTCTCGTGATCTCTTGTTTCTTCACCAAAGTTGCTTCTTCTCTTGTTTCTTCACCAAAAGACCTCGTCTTGCAAGTTGCTGTGTGCTTCAGTCCAGCTGTGGGTTGCCCCGAGGTGCTGCAGCTCAGGGTGACGGGCTGAGGGGTGAGGCTTAGGGTTAGGGTTAGGAGGGCTGAAGGGGGGGCTAAAAGGAGGGCTGAAGGGAGGGCTGAACGGGGGGCTGAACGGGGGACTGAAGGGGGTGGGGAAGCCAGCTGCAGGGCAGACTGCCAGCCCCTCCAGCGCTACCCTGGCTGCAGGCTGAGCTGCCCGGCCCCCTGCTGCTGGCGGGGGACCTGCTGGTGGGCGCCCTGCCCGGCTCAGTGTGGGGTCTGGACCCTACGGCTCTGACAGTGCTGCGGGTGGTGTCAGCCTCGCCCTCTGCTGACAACACGTGAGAGGGGGCGGGCAGGGCAGCGGGCCAGAGGGTTAGGGGGGGCAGGAGGGTGCGGGCGGGGGGGGGTGGGGAGGGGGTGCTCACAGAGCAGGGGATGCCTGCAGTGGGTGGGTGTGGGTGTGGTGGCATGCGGTGTGGGTGGGTGTGGGTGGGTGGGTGCAGGGAAAGGGAGATACAATTGGGTGTGGAGCGGGATGCAGAGGAGGGCGGAGAGGGGGATGAGCACGGCTCCCTCAATAGGGAAAGGCCATGACCCTGGTGCTGAATACATTGTGACTGGGTGGTCTCAAAACCATCCACCGCCCACCAGGGTTCAACTCCTGTGAAGCACACAAGTTGAGCTAGGAGCACCCAGATCATTCTGTCTAGGCTATAAAGGCTCACAGCGGAGTGGCCCTGGCCTTGGGCCTCAATGCCCGTTGGTAGGAGGGAGAAGGGGAGGGAGGGGCTATGCCTGTGGGTGGGAGGGAGGAGGGGAGGGAGAGGCCCCTTCATGGCCGACACCTGTGTCTCTGTACCCTCGTCTGTGAGAGCCCTGCACCCCCTGCCCCCTGCCACCACCCTCACGCTCCGACCCCTCTCTCACCTGCTTTTTAATTCGCCCCTCTGCACCCACCCCAGTGTGACCCTGCCTCCCCAGTGTGACCAAGGCTGCTGCTGCCGCCTCCCTCCCCTGCTCCCTCTCCTCCTGCACCCCTCCCATATTCAGTGTCACGATGCCACTGCCTCTCACCCTCCTGCTCCCCTCCCCTCCCCTCCCCACCCCTCCTCAACCCTCCCATACTCGCCTCCTGGTGTCCCGTCTAGCCTGACACGTGGGCACTGCCCCTGGCTGCTGTGGTGTGCTGTGTGCAGCAAGCTGTCAGCCACCTGGGATGGCACTGTGTACGGGCTGCAACAGACCCTGGCGGTGGGTGAGCCAGCTGGTGCGCTGGCCCTGCCGGCGGGGCGGTGGCGCTGCAGGCAGAGCTGGGAACGCTGCTGCTGCTGCTGCTGCTGCTGCTGCTGCTGCTGCTCAACTGCCACTGCTGCTCAACTGCTGCTCAACTGCTGCTGCTGCTGTCGCTCCTGCTGCTGCCGGTGTTGTTGCTGGCAATAGGCCTCTGGCCTGCCCCCCATCACGGCTCCCGTGTACATGGAGGTGGACAGCAACACTGCGGGCGGGATGGGGTCCGACACCACCAGGGCACTGAGGGCCACTGTCATGTATGCACCCTCGTAAGTCCTTACAGCAGCGGCGGCGGCGGCAGCAGCAGCAGCAGCAACAGCAGCAGCAGCAGCGGCAATAACAGCAGCAGCGGCAGTGGTAGCAGCAGCAGCAGCAGCAGCAATAACAGCAGCAGCGGCAGTGGCAGCAGCGGCAGTTAAGGAGCAGCAGCAGCCAGTCACACCAGACCCTCACTCCCTCACACCCCAGCCTGGCAGCCTGGCCTCACCTGGCTTGCCTTGCCCTGCAGTTGCGACTCCCAGCTGTCAAACTATCGCGCCGCCACCCTCAACATCCAGCAGTCCATGGCCACGGGCCAGGCCGTCAGCATGGCGCTGTACGCGACAGGCACAGCAGGTGTGCCCGGCTCTGGCCCCGGCCCCGCCAGCACCTGAGCACACCGCTAGACAATCAGGTGTAGTATGATGATGTGCCCTGGCCCTGGCCCTGGCCCTGACCCTGACCCTGACTGAGGTGCCCTGAGGTCTTGAGGTTGCAGCCCCTGGGGCCCGTTCAAGGTCTCCCTGACTGTCTGCCAACCCCTCAGGGCTGAGGTCTCCCTGCTAACCCCACTCCCTGAAGTCTCCCTGACTGTCTGCCCAGCTGAGCCAGCCAGACAGCTCTACCACCACACACCTGGCCATGTCATAGAACACTCCACAGTATATCACTGCTACCCCACAGCTGTGGACTCACACAGTGGTGGGGGGTGCTGAGCAGCAGCCTGGCAGGGGAACAGCTGGCCCCCTCCGCTGCACCCTCTGCCCCGCAGCCTGCTCGCTCAGTGCCAGTGAACCAACCAGCAGCGAGCCAGGGTTAGGGACGCTAACCCTAACCCTAACCCCAACCCCCACAGTTACCAGTGTACCCACCAGCAGCGGGCCAGGCGGAGGCATTCAGCGGCCAGAAGCCCAACTGACGTGGCCCAACTAACACCACGGCCAGGGTACTGCCAGGTGGTGCCCTTGCTGCCAGGGTAGGGTAGGGTAGGGTGGGTGAGGCGCTGGCTGCCTGCATTTGCCACGGCTGACCACGGTTGACCCGATCCTCATGCACGGCCAGGTGACTTTGGCGATGCTGTGTTGTGCACGGTGTTGTGCACGGCCAGGTGACTTTGGCGATGCTGGCACTGCCCCGACTGAGGTGCCATCACCCTCCATGGCCCAGCTCATCGACACAAGTGTGTCCCAGGTCAGCCACATGCCACCCCACCCCACCCCACCCCACCCCACCCCACCCCACCCCACCCCACCCCACCCCACCCCACCCCACCCCACCCCACCCCACCCCACCCCACCCCACCCCACCCCACCCCACCCCACCCCACCCCACCCCACCCCACCCCAACAACAACACGCAAGGCAAGGCCCAGAGCTGGCAACGGCTAAGTCTGGTCACACTGCTCCATGAAGGTCACACTGCATTGCGCACTGTTCACAAGCAAGGCTAGCAGCAGGACAGCCTGGTGGCTGCTGCTGCTGTTGCCCGGCAGGCTTTTGGCATCGTGGACACCGACCCGTTCTTCCAGCTGTACGTCCAAGCCGCATGGTTTGTCCCCCGCCTCCTGTCACCAGATGTGCAGCAGCTGATCTCCCCCACAGCAGCCTCAACCCTGAGGGACCCCACCTCACGTAACCGCCCCCAGCAGGCCCAAGGGCCCCAGGCAGGGTGGACACAGACTGAGCTGGCCCCCCACACCCCTTGGCAGCAGCAGCCGCTGGGGCTCACAGCAGCAGAGGTGGCAACAGCAGCAGCAGAAGAGGCGGCAGCAGCAGCAACAGCAGACCCCGCTGCGGGCGAAACAGCAGCTGCAGAGGCAGCAATGGAGGCGGCAGAAGCAACAGCAGCAACGGCAGAGGCAGCAATGGAGGTGGCAGCGGCGGTAGCGGCAGAGGTAGAGGCATCGATGGATGCAGCAGCAGCAGCAGAGGTAGGGGCGGCACCCGGGTTGCCCCTCCCTCCAGCCAGGCGGCTGCAGGACTCGCCCCCCGGCCCTTGGGCTGCCCAGCAATGGAAGCGCCTGCGCTCCTACCTTGACTCCCATGCCCGCCAGGTGCAGCAGCAGGGCCGTGCCCAGGGCCAGGCTCTGCTGCGTCACCAGCACCTCACCACCGCTGCCCACCAGCGCCTGCAAACCCTGCAGATGCAGCAGCAGCTGCGGCAGATGAACATGACGCTGGCTGCACAGGAGCGTGACCAGGTGCTGCAGTTCTGGGCCAGCCAGCAGGGCATCCCCAGGGCAGCTGTCCTCAAGCGCCAGCACCAGCTGCTGCGGCAGTGGCACGCAGAGCAGCTGGTGCGCGCCCAGCAGCATGTGCAGGAACAGGTGGCGGGGCAGCAGCAAGGGGTTGCACTGCACACCCTGCACGCGCAGCAGCAGCAGCAGGAGTGGGAGCAGCAGCAGGTGCAACGACAGGCTGGCAGGACGCAGGCAGCCGCGGAGATGAAGGTGGACAGGGAGAAGACGGCAGCTATGGCGCATGCCGTGTCGCAGCAACGCCAGCAACTGCTACGCAGCAAGAGACAGTACCACACAGCAGCTGCTGCCGCGAACTACCGCCAGCGCACTGTGGAGAGGGAGCAGCAGCTGCAGCTGCAGCACACCTTGGGGGTCGTGGCACGTCAGAAAGCGGCCCAGGCCCGCAGCGCGCAGCGGCAGCAGGCCTTTGTGCAGCAGAAGCAGCGGCAGCTGGGAGGGCAGCAGGAGGCGCAGCAGCACACTGCCATGTGGTCACTAGCGGCGGCCACAGCGCTGCAGGCGGCACAGGCAGGGCAGCAGCGCCAGCGCCAGCAGCACGGGCAGGAGCTGAGGGGGGGCCACAAGCGTGAGATGATGGAGGTCGGGCAGGCAGCAGAAGGGGTGGCAGCAGCAGCAGCAGCAGCAGGAGCGGCAGGGGCAGCAAGAGGTGTGAGGCAGCTGGGAGAATTTCTGAGCCGAGGCCCGGCTGACCTTTCCCAGTACTTTGGTAAGACCTGGGCAGTACTGGGGTACAGGGGAAGGGCTGGGCTGCCTGGGAGGCCTGGGCGCCTGGGAGGCCTGGGGGTAGGGGCAGAGAGGAGGGGAGGGGGGCTGGGGTCTGGGAAGGGGGGGGCGCTGGTATGGCAGGTGCAGGGAAGGGGGCAAGAGGGGAGGGTCTGCATGGACCAGCTTGTAACGGCCGCTTGTCACTGGTTCATCAAGGCAAGCATCAAGGCAGGCTGGCATCAAGGCAGGCTGGCAGGCATCAAGGCAGGCAGGCTGATGGATACTTGCAGTGTGGCCGGGTGGGCCTAGGGGAAGGGGCTAGTCTGCATGGACCAGCTTGTGATGGCCGCACATGTCTTCAGTAAGGTAGGCAGGCTGATGGATACTTGCAGTGTGACCGAGTGAGCTCGCCCGCCCTACCTAAGCCTTGCCGTAGCCACAGCCCCATGCCCATACTGTATGCTATCACGTCCTCTGATCCACTGATGCTACAGCTGCCACAGCTGCTGCTGTCACTGCTCATGCTCATGCTGCTGTCCATGCCCATGCTGCCCTCGCCCATGCCGCTGCCCACACCACTGCCCCTGCCCCTGCCTACTCCTATGCTGCTGCCAGGCGGTGACTCCGGGCTGGCCCAGGTGTCCCCCAGTGATGGCGGCGTCATCATCCCCGTCACCTTCTCCCTGTACCGCACCCTGGCACCCGGCCAAGCCCCCCGCACCCTGTATGGCCGCACCTTCCACTCCACCGCCTGCTTCAAGTGGGCCAACGCCGCAAACATCACCCTGCTGCAGGTGTGACCCTGGCCCTGCTCAGGGTCAGAGCAGAAAGGGGTGGGGTGGAGTAGGCTGGGCTGGGCTGGGCTGGGCTGGGCTGGGCTGGGCTGGGCTGGGCTGGGCTGGGCTGGGCTGGGCTGGGCTGGGCTGGGCTGGGCTGGGCTGGGCTGGGTGGGGCTGGGTGGGGCTCAGTGGGGCTCAGTGGGGCTCAGTAGGGTGCTGCTGCTGCTGCTGCTGGTGCTGGTGCTTCCGCCGCGCACTGAATGTGGTACTCTGCTGAGTGCGGCCCTTTGACTCCCACACCCGCACTGATGCCCTGATGCTGTACCTGCAGAGACCCCTGACAGCGTGGACTAACTCCCCTGGGCTGCGCTCGGATGCAGCGAGGGGGTGGGGGGCCAGAATGGTGAGTGCAAGGCCCATATCTGACCATGCAAGTGAGAAAACTGATGATGGACTTGCATGCACTAAAGAGGCCAACCAGACAGCCACCAAGGGCACCTCTCAACATGCCCATAGACATAGCCATTAGCCAGGGTCCATAGCAGCATCCACGGAAGCTGTGTTGTAGCGTCCTGTGAACATTGCACTGCGAAGGTTGGCATGGACGTTACTGGGACGCTGGTACAATTCGAGACTGTTCACGGCGCCGGAGTCGGCCCAACAATGTCTCCGACCGTGCCCGGTGTTGCTCGCGGCACTCGAACAACCATGCAGGGCTGCCGTTGCAAGGCGCAGTGGTTTCTTGCCGACGGTCCGGGTAATAACACGCGCGGGTCGTACCGAGGCTGCACGCGTTTGTCCGGTTGGTCACTCCCGGGGTGTGAAGTGGTGCCCGGCACCTGTCCGCCCGGTGCGTCGCTGGCGCTGTCGGCGGTGCACGACACCTGCGCACCCCTGAGAACCGTGTCGGGATGTCGATGTGCCACGAGCTGGGTACCACCGTCACCCTCGGCTTCCTCATCGGCACCACTGTACGGGACATGCGCCCCAAGAGACGCCTTGCACCCAATTGCCTCCTGGTGCACGGTATGAGCCCCACAGCCTGCCTCTGTGCCAATTGCTCGCCTTCACATGCCTGCCATGCCACAGGCCAAGCAGCCAAACGTGTGTGGGTCAGGCCAAGCAAGGCTAGGCCAAGTGCACCCATCACCAGTGCATCAAGCTGTGTGCAGCCCCACCCTCCTGCTTGTTCTGAGGATGTGCATCGTACAGGGGCACACAGGCATGGGCAGGGGAGTCTAAACTAACAACCAGCACCCCTGCTACCTGATGTGCCTGGACTGCTCCTGTAAGGACCCCCGGTGTGGGAGTAAATGATGCAATCAAGCGCTCCTTTCACCCCGTAGGCTGCCTGCCATCACCTGCCCCTCGCCCCCTTGGCCGCTCACTGCCTGCCACAGGTGGACCCTGCCACCTGCCCCTCTGCCCTGCGTGCTCACGCTCTGGGTGACAGCAGCTGGGACTACTGCAGCACCCGTACTACAGCTGGCTGCGAGTGCCTGAACGCTTGGACAGATGTCAACGGTGGGAGGAGGAGGTTGCGCTCCTGCTGTACCCTGCCCTGCCCTCACGCCTCACACCTTGCTCAGGCCTTCCTAGTACACATCACGCGGCGTGCACAGCCCTACTCATTTTCACGTACCCAGGCATTGGCTTCGCCCTCACTCACTCCCCCCTCACTCTTACTCACTTCCCTCTCACTCACTTCTACTCACCGGACATCATAGCAGCATGTGACCCCACGACAGTATGTTTGGCATGTTTGGTGCCTGTCACCCTCTGCAGGCACCTTGTATCATGGCGGCTGTGTGACTGAGACGGACCGGCTGCGCAACCAGACCACCTCCTGGTGCATGACAGACCAGTCAGCCACTTCCGCCTTCACGTCCTCCACGGGTGGGCGAGGCATGACGCCACTGAGGTGGCAGGTCACACACAGGGTGGCAGGTCACACACAGGGTGGCAGGTCACACACAGGGTGGCAGGTCACACACAGGATGGCAGGTCACACACAAGGTTGCAGGTCACACACAGGGTGGCAGGTCACACACAGGGTGGCAGGTCACACACAGGGTGGCAGGTCACACACAGGATGGCAGGTCACACACAAGGTGGCAGGTCACACACAAGGTGGCAGGTCACACACAGGGTGGCAGGTCACACACAGGGGTAGCTTAGCTGGGGCAGCCCGCTAGGTACGCTATGAAGACATGCCCTCTGCTATCAGCTCCCAGGGCCCCTCCCACTGATGTGACTGGCCACACACCAACCGCCACACACCAACCGCCACACACCAACCGCCACACACCAACCGCCACCACCTGCTGTCCGCCCGACCCCTGCAGGTGGCCCGCTGCTGTGCCCCTTGACCTGGGACACGTGCACACCCCTGGCGGGCCGCCTAGCCACCAGCCCCTCGGGTGCAGTGGTGCAGTGCCTGCTGCCCGGCCCCCTGGCCCCTGGGCCCGCCGCCTCCCCCGCCCCCCTCAGCCCCGCGGTCATGTACGACTGCGTCAACTTCAACCCCTCGCTGCCAAACACCAACCTGCCCAGTTACTGCTACTTCAGGAACAGCAGCAGCGGCGCCCTGCGGCCGGCAGTGTGCCTGGCGCAGGGCTGCACTCCACAGCTGCGGGCTATGTGCCCTCCTGCTGCCAACACAGCGACAGCAGTGGCGGCCTGCTTTGAGCAGGTGGGCAAGGCTGAGCTCTGCTGGTGGGGGTACACCCATTTGGGCTTTTGGGTCAGACCTAGGCAGGCTACACCATGGGGCCATGGGCTACCACCTTCCTGCCACCTTCCTGCCACCTTCCTGCCACCTTCCTGCCACCTTCCTGTCACGTTCCAGCAATCTTCCTGCCACCTTCCCACCACCTTCCTGCCAGCAACGTTTGTAATCACTGCCAGCAGCTCTATGCAAGTGGCCCCTGCTCCGTGCCAGTTGACTCTTGCAGGCCTGCGTCTCATTTCTGATCGTTGTTTTCATCCATTTCTGGTCATTGTTTTCATGCATTTCTAGTCATTTTTTCATGCGTCAACGACATGGTCCTGCCCATGTGCAGCTGTGTGCGGCCAACGTGCGAGGCGCTGGATTTGGTCCCCAGACCTGCCCTGCGGACACGCCTCAATCACTGCTCCTGGCCTCTGCTACCTTCTCCAGCATGTGGAGCGCAAACACCTCAGCCACCAACAACACCAACCCATGGGTGGCCCAGTTCTTGGCCAGCTCTGTGCCCCAGCTGCCATTGCCCACCAAACCCACCATCGCCACCGCCCCTGCTGGGGTGGCCACCAGGGCGCCTTTAACAGCCAGCGAGTACTGCACTGCAAAGTATGGGACGGCGTGTGCTGGTGAGTGGAGACTACCGGCAGGCTGGGGAGAGAGACCTGGGTGTGAGAGAGGGGAGAATGAGAGCAATTGCATGCATGCATGCTCACATGCTTGCTTGCATGGCCACAGGTCAGCTGCAAGCCGCGTGCAGAGGGCTGGTGGCCGTGCCCGGTGGTTACGGCTTCAACTTGGACGCCCTGGTCTGCTCAGCCACCTGCCTGGCCACGGCTTGCCAGGTGTGACACCACGCCTCAACACACTCAACACAACAATCAGGCTGCAGCCAGTCCTGCTCTCGTCACAGCCACTGCTGCCGCTGTGTCAGGTGCTGTGCCTACTGCTGCCTCTGCCCCTGACTAGCTTGACTGCACGGGGCACCTGCTTAGTGCAAGATGACGGCGGCAGCTCATCAGTGTACGGGCACCACGCCTCAGGCCCCTCGGCGTGTCATGCAAGCCTGTTCGCGCCAGTCAGGTGCTGTGGCTACTGCTGCGCTCGTCGCTGCCTACGCCCAGTTCCAAGTACTAGGGCTGCTGCTGCCTCTGCTGCTGCAGCTGCTTACCTTACTACTGAGTGCCAGTCGCACACCAGGGTGAAGATCAGGCTGTGGCTACTACTGCTGCAGCTGCCACTGCTGCCGCTACTGCTGCTGCAGCTGCCACTGCTGCCGCTACTGCTGCTGCAGCTGCCACTGCTGCCGCTACTGCTGCTGCAGCTGCCACTGCTGCCGCTACTGCTGCTGCAGCTGCCACTGCTGCCGCTACTGCTGCTGCAGCTGCCACTGCTGCCGCTACTGCTGCTGCAGCTGCCACTGCTGCCGCTACTGCTGCTGCAGCTGCCACTGCTGCCGCTACTGCTGCTGCAGCTGCCACTGCTGCCGCTACTACTGCTGCAGCTGCCACTGCACTCTGCAGCATACTCATGGCTGTAGCTGCTACATACTTCTAAACACCCTGTGTCTGGCAATGCCTGCCTTGCTGACTGCAGGTCCAGCAGCGGATAGAGGTAGGGGGCAACACGGGCCCCCTAGGCTGCGCTGACGCCCGCTCTGCCGCCCCCCTGCTGGCGCGCCTCTTTTCGTTCTTTGACATAGCCTGTGGCCTGGAGCCGTCACGCCTGCGCTGCCAGCAAGTAAGGGCTAGGCAGGGGCGGAAGGTGGAGCATGACTGCTGACCAGCGTTCACTCCGTCCCTCGCCACTGGTAGCACCCCTGACACCCCTGACCCCCTCTCCACTGCACCCCTGACCCGCTCCCCCCTGACCCCCTCCCCCATGAGCAGCTCTCCCAGGGCAGCCGTCAGCCCTCTGATGGCCGCTTGGCCTGCCCAACAGCACCTTGCTCAACAGCACACCAGCAGCCTTGCCCAACACAAAGGGCCCAAGGGCCTGACACAGCAGCCTAGCATGCACCCACTAGCCTGACTAGCCTGACTCAACATCACACCAGAGCACCCTCTATTGCATGCAGGCTGACACAGGCGCCTGGACCTCATCTCCCTGCATGCCATCTGCCCATGTTGATGTTGATGTTGCCAACCTCTTCATAGCAGGGTTTCTGTGTGGTTTGTGTGGTTAGTTTGGTTTGTGAGTGTAGCTCCGTAGTGGCCGCTTCCCAGACTCAAAGCGAATGTCCCGAACACCAAGCCTGGCCCTCTGCCGCATGACTGCAGCTGACACTGTGCGCTGCGTTGTTCTGCCTGCAGCTGCTGGTGCCCAACCCGCCCCCTGCCGTCTGCCCCAGTACCAGCCACCCAGACGCCCTGCTGTCCCAACCCTTTGGCTTCCTCTCCTCCTCCCTCCCAGCCCTCGGCTCCATAACCTCACTGGCGGCCTTCACCTCCGCCCCTCCCTCCTCCACCCCCGCCGCTTCCTCCTCCCCCGCTGCCTCCACAACCACCACCACCCCCTCCCAGCCACTCTCAGCCTCAGCCTTGCAGGCTCTGGCGGCTGATGCAGCAGCTGCCGCGGCAGACGCCTATGCGGGCGGCAGCCTGCCACTGTACAGCCCCTACCAGGACTGCTGGTGGGTCATCCAGCCTGAGGACCCAGCGCTCAAGGCCATCACGCTGGAGGTGAGGCGGGGTGCCTGCTGTACCCGCTGCTGCGCCCTACCCTCCACAACATTGTTTCCTTTTGTTTGATTTTGGGGCGTTTTAGTTTATGTTATTTTTGTAGGACAGGGGGTTAGGGTTGGAGGGTCAGGGCACCCCTACTCCTACTCCTAATCCCTATCCCAAACCTTAACCCGGCAACACCGTGGACTGCAAGTATGGCTGTGGGGGAGAGAAGGGAGAGAAGGGAGCGGAGAGGGTGGTGAGGCGGAGGCTAGCGGCACCCTCTGCTGCTGGCTGGCCTGGGCAACATGATGGATGGCAATGAGGGGGTACAGGGACCGGGATGGAAGAGGGCAGGAACAGGGGAGGGAGGGGTGAGGGAGGGGGTGAGGGAGGGGAAGGGAAGGGAAGGGAAGGGAAGGGAAGGGAAGGGAAGGGAAGGGAAGGGAAGGGAAGGGAAGGGAAGGGAAGGGAAGGGAAGGGAAGGGAAGGGAAGGGAAGGGAAGGGAAGGGAAGGGAAGGGAAGGGAAGGGAAGGGAAGGGAAGGGAAGGGAAGGGAAGGGAAGGGCGCTTGAGCCAAGCCCTCCACCCTGGCTGTTATTGGCTTTACCGAATCCTGACCTGGCCTATGTTTGCGGACACCTCCATGTTTCCTGATCTCTCCTGCTGCCCGGCCCTGCGCTTGCTGCTGCCTGCAGTTTGTGTTCTTTGCCACCGAGCCCAAGTACGACTACCTGCAGATTTGGGACACTGAGGTACGCCTGGCGCTGTGATCAGCTTCCTATGGGCCCTCTCAAGCGGGTGGACCCACGCACGGACATACACACCTGTGGCAATGGCCATGTCCTCCTGCTGTGATGCAGTGCTGACGCGGCTACAGTGCATTGTGCTGTCACGGCCACAGTGGATCTCCTCGCAACCCCACACAGAAATCCCGTTCTGACGCCCATTCCTGCTGTACACCCTGCCCTGGTTGCCCTTACTTCTGCCATGCCATACCTCATGGCCAGCACCCCTCCTCCCGCTTGCTGGGAGCTCCGCCTGGTCCTCGCGCCAGCATGCCAAAGCTGACGCGCCTACCTCAACCCCCGTCCCATGGCCGCCTAATCCAGTCCTTCATCTCCTGCACATCTGCCTTCCCAGCCAGAAGCCCAGGCAGAAGTCCTCCTGCCGCCCTCCTGCTTGCCTGGGCGCTCACCAGCCCTGCCTGGCCTCCTGCCTGCATCCCCTCCACCCTGGCTGTTATTGGCTGTACCGAACCCTGACCTGGCCTATGTTTGCGGACACCTCCATGTTTCCTGATCTCTCCTGCCTGCCCAGGGCCCGAGGGCTCTGCTAACCGGCACCCAGCTGACGAGCTTGGGCTCACCAATAGCCAGCCCCAGCTCCGGCCCCACCCCCCGCCTGCCCTTGGCTGGGCTGCAGCTCACCACAGACACCGGCGTGATGCTACTCAACTTCCGCTCTGACGCCTCGCTGCAGCAGCCAGGCTTTGCGGCGAGCTACTCTGCTCAGCAAGAGCTGGTAAGTGGGGCTGGGAGCCAAGCCCGGTCAGCCTAGCCTGCCACTGCTGCCTTCAGAGCGTGGGAGGGGGGAGGGGCAGGGTGGGAGGGGGGAGGGTGGGAGGGGGGAGCGTGGGAGGGGGGAGGGGCAGGCAGCCTTCACAGCCCTGCCACATACCCTCACGAGGCCTTACACCTGGACCTTGGACCTCCTCACCGCACTGCTCCTGCCACCTTACGCTAGCCCGCCATGGCACTGCCTACTGCATAAGAAACAGACTCCGCACCACAGTCTGGACAACTGGTCACAAACATCTGTAGCGACCTTTTGACTCTACGCCTCCTTTCTGCACCCCTTCCACATCCCCCCACCACCTCAAGCGTCCACCTCTCCTCCTCTTGCCCCTGTGGTGCCACTGCTCGTGCAGCCCCCCACCATCCCCACCTGCTCCCCCTCCCAACGCCTGCTCTCCCTGTACCTTACCCCCCTAGGGGCCGGGAGCCTTGCCGCCTGGGCCTTGGTCGCAGCCAGCACCCCCTGCCCCTCACCCCACACTATCACCCCCTCCCCCTCCAGCACCCCAGACGCAGCGGCAGTGCTGGCTACGGGCGGAACAGCCCCCCCGCCCAGCACCCCCGCTGCCGCTGCCGTCTCCTCCGCCTTTCCCCCCACTGCCGCCCCCCTGCCTAGCTTCCGGGACCTAGCCGTCCACCTGTGCCTCCAGCCCGGCACCTACCGCCTGCTGCGCTTTGACATCACGGGCAGGGGCCTGTGGGCTCCTGCCTCGGCTGCGGCGGCGGTGGCAGATGAGGTGGTGCTGGACCCGGGGGCAGCGGCTCACAATGGCAATGGCAGCGGCCTGGCCACTGGGGCAGTGCAGGTGGGCGGTGGCGGTGTACAAGTCCCTTGTGGAAAGTGCCTGAAATGCCTGCAGTCCCTACAGTGGGTGGATCATCATGGCTAGCCTACATACGTGTCTGACCTCCAGACGCAGGCTTCTGTGTGGTGTCTGGTGTTGCACCACCCCACCACCACCTGCTGCTGCCCTGCACCCCCCCACCTGCTGCTGCCCTGCACCACCACCCACCCACCTGCTGCTGCCCTGCACCACCACCCACCCACCTGCTGCTGCCCTGCACCACCACCCACCCACCTGCTGCTGCCCTGCACCACCACCCACCTGCTGCTGCCCTGCACCACCACCCACCTGCTGCTGCCCTGCACCACCACCCACCTGCTGCTGCCCTGCACCACCACCCACCTGCTGCTGCCCTGCACCACCACCCACCTGCTGCTGCCCTGCACCACCACCCACCTGCTGCTGCCCTGCACCACCCCCCACCTGCTGCTGCCCTGCACCACCACCCACCTGCTGCTGCCCTGCACCACCACCCACCTGCTGCTGCCCTGCACCACCACCCACCTGCTGCTGCCCTGCACCACCACCCACCTGCTGCTGCCCTGCACCACCACCCACCTGCTGCTGCCCTGCACCACCACCCACCTGCTGCTGCCCTGCACCACCACCCACCTGCTGCTGCCCTGCACCACCACCCACCTGCTGCTGCCCTGCACCACCACCCACCTGCTGCTGCCCTGCACCACCACCCACCCACCTGCTGCTGCCCTGCACCACCACCCACCTGCTGCTGCCCTGCACCACCACCCACCTGCTGCTGCCCTGCACCACCACCCACCTGCTGCTGCCCTGCACCACCACCCACCTGCTGCTGCCCTGCACCACCACCCACCTGCTGCTGCCCTGCACCACCACCCACCTGCTGCTGCCCTGCACCACCCCCCACCTGCTGCTGCCCTGCACCACCACCCACCTGCTGCTGCCCTGCACCACCACCCACCTGCTGCTGCCCTGCACCACCACCCACCTGCTGCTGCCCTGCACCACCACCCACCTGCTGCTGCCCTGCACCACCACCCACCTGCTGCTGCCCTGCACCACCACCCACCTGCTGCTGCCCTGCACCACCACCCACCTGCTGCTGCCCTGCACCACCACCCACCTGCTGCTGCCCTGCACCACCACCCACCTGCTGCTGCCCTGCACCACCACCCACCTGCTGCTGCCCTGCACCACCACCCACCTGCTGCTGCCCTGCACCACCACCCACCCACCTGCTGCTGCCCTGCACCACCACCCACCTGCTGCTGCCCTGCACCACCCCCCACCTGCTGCTGCCCTGCACCACCACCCACCCACCTGCTGCTGCCCTGCACCACCACCCACCTGCTGCTGCCCTGCACCACCACCCACCTGCTGCTGCCCTGCACCACCACCCACCTGCTGCTGCCCTGCACCACCACCCACCTGCTGCTGCCCTGCACCACCCCCCACCTGCTGCTGCCCTGCACCACCACCCACCTGCTGCTGCCCTGCACCACCACCCACCTGCTGCTGCCCTGCACCACCACCCACCTGCTGCTGCCCTGCACCACCACCCACCTGCTGCTGCCCTGCACCACCACCCACCTGCTGCTGCCCTGCACCACCACCCACCTGCTGCTGCCCTGCACCACCACCCACCTGCTGCTGCCCTGCACCACCACCCACCTGCTGCTGCCCTGCACCACCACCCACCTGCTGCTGCCCTGCACCACCACCCACCTGCTGCTGCCCTGCACCACCACCCACCTGCTGCTGCCCTGCACCACCCACCCACCTGCTGCTGCCCTGCACCACCACCCACCTGCTGCTGCCCTGCACCACCACCCACCTGCTGCTGCCCTGCACCACCACCCACCTGCTGCTGCCCTGCACCACCACCCACCTGCTGCTGCCCTGCACCACCACCCACCTGCTGCTGCCCTGCACCACCACCCACCTGCTGCTGCCCTGCACCACCACCCACCTGCTGCTGCCCTGCACCACCCCCCACCTGCTGCTGCCCTGCACCACCACCCACCCACCTGCTGCTGCCCTGCACCACCCCCCACCTGCTGCTGCCCTGCACCACCACCCACCCACCTGCTGCTGCCCTGCACCACCACCCACCTGCTGCTGCCCTGCACCACCCCCCACCTGCTGCTGCCCTGCACCACCACCCACCCACCTGCTGCTACCCTGCAGGCTCTGTGTGACACCCTGGTGGTGCCAGCCAAGCCAGCAGGCGCTGCCCCAGTGGAAACCTCGCCAGCACCCCGGCCTCAGGGCTCCCACAGGTGACCTGCCTATCTCACATGTCACTGGCACCGGGTCACACCCAACCACACTATGTCACACTACGTCTTACTGTGGCCTTCCACCATGTCGTGCTCGCATCAGTCAAAGCAAGAAGATAGGGGTGCTTGCCCTCTCCGCATCAGCAGCTGGCCACGGCTTCAGAAGCTGTGGTGGGGTGGGCCACTGCCAGCTGTCCCGCAATGCCACCACGCATGGCGCAGACTTGCTGTTCCACCATCTCCAAACGCCAACAGGGTCGGTACACACACCGCCAGAGAGGACACACCAGCACCAGCCCCAGGCCCAACCCCACTCGCACCCCCCACCCAACCCCAGCCCAGGGCGAGCCCCAGCCCAACCCAGCCCAGAGCCAGCCGCAGGGCCTGCCACTGAGTCCCCATTAAAAGCCACACTGAGCTAACCCCCTTCCCTGCTCCCTGACCCCAAAGGCTGCTCTGACTGCTTGGGTGACCCCAAAGGCTGCGCTGACTGCTTGGGTGCTGCCCTGCCCTGCTCTGCTGCCCCACCCGCAGCGTGAGCTACTCGCTGGACCTGCTGGGGCTGTCAGGCGCTGACGTGCTGGCCCCAGGCTACGCCCAGTTCAAGCTGCAGCAGGCCATCGCACCCTTCGCCCTGCTGCCCTACGCCCGCATCGCCCTCAGCCCCCCGTCCACAGTGTCCCTGCCTCCCTCACCCGGTGCAGCCAGCAGCAGCAGCAGCAGCAGGGGCAGGCGGGCCCTCAGGCAGCTGCTGGCCAGGTGGGCGTGGCAGGGGAGGCCAGGGACAGGGCCTGCTCCACACCAGGGTGGTGGTGGCGGTGATCTCGCTGGACGCCGGGAGAAGGCACGGCACAGCTCGGCCAGGGACGGGGGGGCTGCTGCTGCTGCACTGAGCGCGGGGCAGGCGGGTGAGGCCTGGCAGCACTCCAACGCCATAGCAGGACAGCAGCGGGGGCTGCAGGGAGGGCCCTCCCTGCCCACCCAGCATGCTGGGCATCATCACCCTGGGCATCATCAACAGCACCATGTGCAGCCTGCTGCTGGTACACCTACGCCCGGGTCGAGCAAGGGAGCAGGGCGGGCGCAGCAGCCACGGAAGAAGGAGGTACAGCAGCAGCAACAGCATGGGGAGCAGGGGCGGCAGCAGCAGCAGCAGCTAGTGCAAGGGCGTCCCCCTAATGCCAGACCACAAGTGTTTTCAGAAACTGGCAACGCAGTCGCTCTGCTGCTTGCTAGCGCATTGAAAGCTGCCCGAGCAGTGGCTCTACGCAGCAGCAAGGCCCTTGCTCGGCAGCGTGCTCAAGGCCTGGCGCTAGGTTTTCTGCAACCTCACTCCTGGTCACACCGCCCAAGCCCTAGCCCACACAACCAGTCACACGGCCCTCACTCCCACGCACCCTCACACTCCCCACACTCTGCGCATGCTGACACATCTCGTTCTGGAGAGCCTGGGGCAGAGGGGGGTGGGCTGGCTGGCTCAGGAACGCCACCCCATGCTCGACAAGCTGACCATGCAAGGCATCAAGCAGCCAATCACGGCACTAGCAGCAACGCCCGCACCACCGGCAGCAACCCCCAGCACATTTTGCCAGCTGCTGCAGTGGGGCATGGCACTGCCACGCACAGCCACCCTGCCCAGTCCGGTGGGCATGCACCTGAAGAGCTTCAGGCTGAGGTAGGCAGCAAACCTGCTGCATCCCTGGACAAGGCCACCCTCAACGGCCCGGCTATTAGGGCTAGCCAAGCGCATGAACAGCACATGAAGCAGGGCAAGCGGCACACCCAAAAGGACAGTGAGGGTAATGCGGACAGCAACGAGGGGCGCGGCGACCAAGGACATGCCGCTTCGCATCATGGCAGCGCGTCAGTGGAGTCACGGGCTGACAGGGCGCCCCGCACAAGAGGACCGCGCCCAGCACCAGCAGGTCACGCCGGCTCACTATCTGGACACGCAGCGAGCCTGGAGACCCTCCAGCACAGCTCTGAAAGCAGCGCGTCTCTTGCAAACAGCACCGGTAAGGTTGCCAAGCGGCAGCGCGAGCATGCAGCAAACGCAAAAGCGGCTTCTGGCCGCGATAAAAGCGTGCGGGACAACACGCTTCGAGTGTCTTCAACCCTGCTGAACACGCAAACAGCCGGTCAAGCCATTCGCCTCATCACTGGGCGGCATCCCGGGCAGCACTACATCGGCACCGCGGAGGGTCTCAGGCACAATGGCGTTATGGGCCACCGACTCAGCGTGCAGATTATCAAGGCCGCCGCGCGCGCCCTGCATGACCAGCGGGACGATGACGCGCCTGATGATTATCGTGGAAACCGGCGGCAGCTGGCTAACGACGGCAATGTGTCGTGGGTTCGCGTCACGGTTCAACTGTGAGTCGCTGCTGCTGTCACATGCGGCAGCTGGTTGTTGCTACCCACCCATGTGCCAGCACGCTGCAGCATGTGAATGCATGAGCTCCGAGGTCTTGCCATCCCTCACCTCGGGATCTCACTTGTGTGATGCTTGCTGCATTGCCAGAAGGTCCTGGTAAGCAATGCCACCCGACAACTGTGAAAACCTGCATCCATGGTCACCCTTCACAGCTTCACAACACAGCTGTCGTCGCACAATACAAGGCTACAGTGCAGCTTGCACACCTACATGACCCCAGACGGATGGCACATTCCCTAGTTGAAAGCTACCCCGCATCTCATTCAAGCGAGGCGCTTAAAGCCTCGGCTGTAGTAACTGCAGCTAAGGCTGAGGCTAGTGAGGTGGTGAAGGTTAAGGTGCAGGAGGGGGAGGGGCAGCCAGCAGCACTTGGAAGCCCAGCCTGTGTGATTTCATACCCTGTGTGGCCTGACTGAGCCCCATGCCGGGGCAGGTGCTGTCGAGGCACCCCAGCATGCCCCTGTGCTGCCACCCCTGCTGCCTGCTGCCTCACCAGGACCGGGTATTGGAGTCAGGCCGCAGCTGACGCTGGGCTCAGGGCCCTGGATGCGGCCACACGCAGCGGCGCCCTGGCGGTGAGGGAGGAGGGGAGGGTGGGGAGAAGATGGTGGGAGGAGCCCAGTCGAGAGTGAAGGAGACATGCCTGATTGTTAAGAGGGGGCCTAGGCAAGGGAGATGTTTGGGGCAGCAGGGCTAAGAGAGATGCGCTGAACCTTCAACACCCTGTTCGCTCACCTACCCAACAACACCCTGCCGCCTACTCTGCCCCCTACTGCTACCGCGACCCAACCTTTCCAGTTTCCTCCCTACCCCTCTACCTCGTCTCCCTGAGGACCAGCAGCCTGGCTCCTAGGCTCTGGCCTGTGAGGAATGTGACGGCGACCTAGTGGTGGTGCTGGGCAATGGCAGTCGTTGTGACAGCCCCCTAGGCTAAGGCAACCAGCCAGGCCAGGCAGGTGGCCGGGCAGATGGCTAGGCAGGTGGCTAGGCAGGTGGCTAGGCAGGTGGCTAGGCAGGTGGCTAGGCAGGTGGCTAGGCAGGTGGCTAGGCAGGTGGCTAGGCAGGTGGCTAGGCAGGTGGCTAGGCAGGTGGCTAGGCAGGTGGCTAGGCAGGTGGCTAGGCAGGTGGCTAGGCAGGTGGCTAGGCAGGTGGCTAGGCAGGTGGCTAGGCAGGTGGCTAGGCAGGTGGCTAGGCAGGTGGCTAGGCAGGTGGCTAGGCAGGTGGCTAGGCAGGTGGCTAGGCAGGTGGCTAGGCAGGTGGCTAGGCAGGTGGCTAGGCAGGTGGCTAGGCAGGTGGCTAGGCAGGTGGCTAGGCAGGTGGCTAGGCAGGTGGCTAGGCAGGTGGCTAGGCAGGTGGCTAGGCAGGTGGCTAGGCAGGTGGCTAGGCAGGTGGCTAGGCAGGTGGCTAGGCAGGTGGCTAGGCAGGTGGCTAGGCAGGTGGCTAGGCAGGTGGCTAGGCAGGTGGCTAGGCAGGTGGCTAGGCAGGTGGCTAGGCAGGTGGCTAGGCAGGTGGCTAGGCAGGTGGCTAGGCAGGTGGCTAGGCAGGTGGCTAGGCAGGTGGCTAGGCAGGTGGCTAGGCAGGTGGCTAGGCAGGTGGCTAGGCAGGTGGCTAGGCAGGTGGCTAGGCAGGTGGCTAGGCAGGTGGCTAGGCAGGTGGCTAGGCAGGTGGCTAGGCAGGTGCTAGCCCTCAAGTGGCCTGCACAGCACTGTCAGCAGGCCCCTAGGCTGGCTGATGATTTGTACACCCAGGTAGTAGGCCCATGCAGCGAGCGCTGCCACCCTGCTGCCATGGTGCTGCAGGCAGCGATTGCGGCGACAGGCCTGCCCGTCACTACCACCACCTCCACCACCATCATCAGCCAGGGGGGCGGCAGCCGCAGCCCGCTGTCTCCGCGTGACGCCGTCATCGTGGGGGTGGTGCTGGGAGGGGTTGGCCTCCTCCTCCTGCTGCTGGCCGGACTGGTGACGGTGGTGATGCTGCGGCGTAAGATGCAGGCTAAGACAGAGGTTGCAGCCGAGCCCATGCCACCTGTCGCAGCTCCACAACCGACCGCTGCCCACCCACAGTCACCCATGCCACATACCACCTACAGTCCTGGAACCTCACCCAACAGCCCGTCAGCCCCTGCGCCACCTGCAACACAAGGAGGGAGGGAGCAACCAGAGGACCCTGGTTCGAGACCCTGCATACCCAAACATGCATGGCAGGACATTTGTGGCAGCAGCCTCATGCCCAACAAGGCACCTGCCTGAGGGTGCCGTCAGGGCAGGTTGGGGGTGGCAGCGTTCTTTGACACGGTTTGACACGGTTGGCCGTGGTCATGTCTGTGGGGTACTGAAAGGTTGGCACCTTGGCCCCTGCAAGGTCAGGCGGCCACTGGCCTGGTCATTCTCTCATACACCCTCTGGCAGCTGCAATGGTAGCTCACTGCCGCGGGCATGTCTGGCTGAATAGCTGGTCGAATTGCAAAAAGCCCAAGCACTGGCGGGCACATAGTTAGGCATTGTTTGTTCATGCATGTGTCATTGCATGCGACATTGGGAATCAGGCATTGGGCATTCAGCAGTTAGTCGCATAGGCACCAGAGTTGCATGTGCATGAGGCTAGCGTCCTTGCGAATGCATTGCGGCTGAGGCTGTGCCTGCCGCACCTACTGGTTGCCACCAAGGCAGCTATGTCCCCTGTGTGAAAGGGAAGAAGCACACTATTGTATTCCATGCCCATGCCTGCGCCCATGCCTATGCCCATGCCCTTGGCCTTGTCGGAGCCCCTTGGTGCCTATGAGCCCTTCCTTGTGGGTCAGGCAGAGCTGCCAGGGGGTGTAGGAATGAGTGGAGGTGAATCATCTGAAGCTAACTACCCACAGTTGACAAGGCACAGCAGCAGGTGAGGTTACTGCGTGGCATGATGTGCGGCCTGAATGACATAGCTGGCTGGTTGGGGGGCGGACAGCTTTCCATACAAATGCATAGCTTTTGATAAGCGTATAGTGTACGTGGTGTGTCGCTCAAGAGCCTCTGATCTCAGCAACCGCTATCTTATGAACTGTAACACTCCGGCAGAATTGTTGTTAGTATGGGGGGTATGTACAATGGGGTGTAATGCAGTAGTGCATTAGAGATAAAAACCAGTAAAATATCAATGAATTACCAACATAGCTACATTACCACATCATAATACTACTAGATTAGTTATGGTGCAGCTACACCGCTGGCTGCCAGGCTCGGGCATGCAGCAGAGGGGCGAAAGAGTTCAAGCCAGCAGGCCAGGCTAAAGGGCAGGCCCAGTGCTAGTGGCTGCCTGTCCTAGACAGGGCCTGCACTCACCTAGCAGGGTATTGCCTGGTCTAGGAGGAGGGTAGGCGAATGAGGCAGGCCAGATACTGCCGAGTCAATGCGGCAGAAGGCGGCGGCTGTGAGTCGCGGACTGTCGGCCATACCAACCGTCCCAGCGGAAGTCTGCGGTGCTGACTGACTTTCTGCGCCACGCGAGCTGCCGCCCCTGCGCAGCAGGCCATAAAAAGCATCCGGAGAGGCCGCAGAGTCTGGATGGTGCCAGCAGCATCTGGCGGGTTCTGGACATGTCGCGACGCTGGTCACACAGCAGTGACCACGCGACCTTCAAAGTCAGGGCGCGACCCGCAGCACCGCATACAAGCGCAAGTCCTCTGACAAGAAAGCACACAGCTCGCAAGACAGTACCCTTTGTCAACCCAAGCTCGCCACAACCCCTTGCCGCATTACGCACATGGCCCTGCAGCTGTTCAACGATCCGCTGTTTGGCGACATCGAGCGCACCGTCTCGCGCGCCTTCCAGCCCTACTTCGGCGCGATGATGCCGGGCAAGGGCTTTGACGCCGCCTTCCCCTCCGGCGGCCTGTACCCCATGGACATCCACGAGCACAAGGGTGAGCCTTGCGCACACACTACCCAGGCTGGCGCACAGAGAGCATCTGCCCAGTGACTGACGCCTTGCTGCGCTGCCTGCCCTGGTGCCCGCAGACCGCTACAGCCTAGTGGCAGGCAAGTACTCGGCACCCACCAGCAGCATGGGCCTGCCTGCACTGCTGGCACCCAGCAGCCCTCCACTCACAAACGAGGCAGCAGCAGTGGCGCCAGGGCAGCAGAGCGGGCCAGCCCCTTGCGCTGCTGGCTGATGCGTGCCTGTGTGTGGCTGTGTGCCTGGTGCAGACGCCCCTGGCTTCAGCCCTGAGCAGGTGCATGTGGAGCTGCAGGGCGACACCCTGGTGGTCAGCGGCGAGAAGAAGAGCAGCCGCCAGGACAAGCACGAGGAGGGCGGGGTCAAGACGCACAGGCGGGAGCGCACGGTGGGTGGGCCGGCTGGGGTGTGCTGCGCCAGGGCAGGGCAGGCAGCTAGGGGTGGGCCTGGGAAGTCGGACTGGCTACTGGGCGGGCTGCAGGCTGTGCCCACCTGATGACCAGAGGTGCTATGGTTAACTGTGCCAAGACATGCTAGCTTATGCACCATGGGCCTGCTGGCTGCATGCCAGCTCAGTGCCAGCGCATGCCACCATGCACCCAGCAATCATGGCCTGCACCAAGCCCACCTTGCACCTCTCCCTGCTCCTCTCCCCCCTGCTGCTCCTACTGCTGTCCCCGCCACCGCTGCTGTGCCCGACACCTGCCTGCCTGCAGTTCACTCGCTTCACTCGCGCCTTTGTGCTGCCTGAGGACGCCAAGCCGGACAACATCAGCGCCCGCATTGACAACGGTGTGCTGACCGTGGACATGTGAGTGGGCTGACCTGGCCCTGACCTGGCTGTGGCAGAGCCAGGCTGCTAGCAGTGATGCTGGGCTGGGTTGCACAGCCAAAGGCAGCTGACAGCCCCTGCAGCAGCAGCTGGTCGTGAGTGCACCGCAGCCGCCTGACCTGCTGCTTGCCTGCCTGCTGCTGCCCCGCAGCCCCAAGGAGCCACGTGCGCCACCCCAACCCAGGCGCATCACTGTGCAGGCTGCTGGTGCTGACGCCGCCTCGCAGCCAGCAGCCGGCACACAGCAGAAGGCAGCCGGCAGCAATGGCTCAGCATGACCTATGTTGCTGGTTGTGTAGACGGCTTAGCACTCCTGGCAGTGCAGGCATGCAGGCACAGTCAGCAGTGGTGGCCTCATGTAAATGACAGCGACCTGGTTTGGGTCATGCCGCTTGCAGATGGAGAGGCAGTGCAGAACAGCCCGCAGCGATATGCATAGCAGGAGGACCTAATGTAGGCATTGGCTTGCCGGAGCCAGCTGCTCTAGCCATTCAGCTCAGTCGCGGAACAAGTCGAGATGATGTTGCCACAGTGACGACGCCTTGGTCGTTGCATCGACACAATGGACGAAGACTATCGCAGTTGTAGGGTGCATGCTTGGGAATAATCTGTCTATGTAATGCTGTGAGTATGAACATGGTGAGCGACGTTTCTTCGACTGCTGGGGCGTGGTGTTGCAGTTCATGAGGATAGAGTAGAGCTGTGTAACAAATGCACGTGCTGACAAATCTCGGCCTGGGCAAGCTTTGGAGAGTTGGGATACAGCTGTTTTAAGCAGTGGACAGCCTTGCCGTCGGCGCCCAGACACCATCCTGCGAGCTAGCCTATGCCCCTGACTATGCTCCTCAAGCTGCAAACCCTGGTGCTTTTCAATACTGCCTCTATCTGCCTCACCTGGGCACCACTAGGACCTGGCTACTGCCCTACACCTTAGCTTGGCCAGGATGAGCCTGACTATGCCGGTCAGCCCTCCACCCCAATGCACATTGCAGTAAACCACTGGAACAGCTGCACCGCTGGCTGCCAGGCTCGGGCATGCAGCAGAGGGGCGAAAGAGTTCAAGCCAGCAGGCCAGGCTGGAGGGCAGCCCCAGTGCTAGTGGCTGCCTGCCCTAGACAAGGCCTGCACTCAGCTAGCAGGGTATTGCCTGGTCTAGGAGGAGGGTAGGCGAATGAGGCAGGCCAGCAACTGCCGAGTCAATGGGGCGAAAGGCGGCGGCTGTGAGTCGCGGACTGTCGGCCATGACAACCGTCCCAGCGGGAGTCTGCGGTGCTGACTGACTTTCTGCGCCACGCGAGCTGCCGCCCCTGTGCAGCAGGCCATGGGAAGCATCCGGAGAGGCCGCAGAGTCTGGATGGTGCCAGCAGCATCTGGCGGGTTCTAGACATGTCGCGACGCTGGTCACACAGCAGTGACCACGCGACCTTTAAAGTCAGGGCGCGACCCGCAGCACCGCATACAAGCGCAAGTCCTCTGACAAGAAAGCACACAGCTCGCAAGACAGTACCCTTTGTCAACCCAAGCTCGCCACAACCCCTTGCCGCATTACGCACATGGCCCTGCAGCTGTTCAACGATCCGCTGTTCGGCGACATCGAGCGCACCGTCTCGCGCGCCTTCCAGCCCTACTTCGGCGCGATGATGCCGGGCAAGGGCTTTGACGCCGCCTTCCCCTCCGGCGGCCTGTACCCCATGGACATCCACGAGCACAAGGGTGAGCCTTGCGCACACACTACCCAGGCTGGCGCACAGAGAGCATCTGCCCAGTGACTGACGCCTTGCTGCGCTGCCTGCCCTGGTGCCCGCAGACCGCTACAGCCTAGTGGCAGGCAAGTACTGGGCACCCACCAGCAGCATGGGCCTGCCTGCACTGCTGGCACCCAGCAGCCCTCCACTCACAAACGAGGCAGCAGCAGTGGCGCCAGGGCAGCAGAGCGGGCCAGCCCCTTGCGCTGCTGGCTGATGCGTGCCTGTGTGTGGCTGTGTGCCTGGTGCAGACGCCCCTGGCTTCAGCCCTGAGCAGGTGCATGTGGAGCTGCAGGGCGACACCCTGGTGGTCAGCGGCGAGAAGAAGAGCAGCCGCCAGGACAAGCACGAGGAGGGCGGGGTCAAGACGCACAGGCGGGAGCGCACGGTGGGTGGGCCAGCTGGGGTGTGCTGCGCCAGGGCAGGGCAGGCAGCTAGGGGTGGGCTGGGAAGTCGGACTGGCTACTGGGCGGGCTGCAGGCTGTGCCCACCTGCTGACCAGAGATGCTATGGTTAACTGTGCCAAGACATGCTAGCTTATGCACCATGGGCCTGCTGGCTGCATGCCAGCTCAGTGCCAGCGCATGCCACCATGCACCCAGCAATCATGGCCTGCACCAAGCCCACCTTGCACCTCTCCCTGCTCCTCTCCCCCCTGCTGCTCCTACTGCTGTCCCCGCCACCGCTGCTGTGCCTGACACCTGCCTGCCTGCAGTTCACTCGCTTCACTCGCGCCTTTGTGCTGCCTGAGGACGCCAAGCCGGACAACATCAGCGCCCGCATTGACAACGGTGTGCTGACCGTGGACATGTGAGTGGGCTGACTTGGCCCTGACCTGGCTGTGGCAGAGCCAGCCTGCTAGCAGTGGTGCTGGGCGGGGTTGCACAGCCAGAGGCAGCTGACAGGCCCTGCAGCAGCAGCTGGTCGTGAGTGCACCGCAGCCGCCTGACCTGCTGCTTGCCTGCCTGCTGCTGCCCCGCAGCCCCAAGGAGCCACGTGCGCCACCCCAACCCAGGCGCATCACTGTGCAGGCTGCTGGTGCTGACACCGCCTCGCAGCCAGCAGCCGGCACACAGCAGAAGGCAGCCGGCAGCAATGGCTCAGCATGACCTATGTTGCTGGTTGGGTGGTCGGCTTAGCACTGCTGACAGTGCAGGCATGCAGGCACAGTCAGCAGTGGTGGCCTCATGTAAATGACAGCGACCTGGTTTGGGTCATGCCGCTTGCAGATGGAGAGGCAGTGCAGAACAGCCCGCAGTCATGCGCATAGCAGGAGGACCTAATGTAGGCATTGGCTTGCCGGCGCCAGCTGCTCTAGCCATTCAGCTCAGTCGCGGAACAAGTCGAGGTGATGTTGCCACTGTGACGACGCCTTGGTCGTTGCATCGACACAACGGACGAAAACTATCGCAGTTGTAGGGTGCATGCGATGATGGGAATAATCTGTCTATGTAATGCTGTGAGTATGAACATGGCGAGCGACGTTTCTTCGACTGCTGGGGCGTGGTGTTGCAGTTCATGAGGATAGAGTAGAGCTGTGTAACAAATGCACGTGCTGACAAATCTCGGCTTGGGCAAGCTTTGGAGAGTTGGGATACAGCTGTTTTGAGCAGTGGACAGCCTTGCCGTCGGCGCCCAGACACCATCCTGCAAGCTAGCCTATGCCCCTGACTCTGCTTCTCAAGCTGCACACCCTGGTGCTTTTCAATACTGCCTCTATCAGCCTCAGCTGGGCACCACTAGGACCTGGCTACTGCCCTACACCTTAGCTTGGCCAGGATGAGCCTGACTATGCCGGTCGGCCCTCCACCCCAATGCACATTGCAGCAAACCACCGCAACAGCTGCACCGCTGGCTGCCAGGCCCGGGCATGCAGCAGAGGGGCGAAAGAGTTCAAGCCAGCAGGCCAGGCTGAAGGTCAGCCCCAGTGCTAGTGGCTGCCTGCCCTAGACAGGGCCTGCACTCACCTAGCAGGGTATTGCCTGGTCTAGGTGGAGGGTAGGCGAATGAGGCAGGCCAGATACTGCCGAGTCAATGCGGCAAAAGGCGGCGGCTGTGAGTCGCGGACTGTCGGCCATACCAACCGTCCCAGCGGAAGTCTGCGGTGCTGACTGACTTTCTGCGCCACGCGAGCTGCCGCCCCTGTGCAGCAGGCCATAAAAAGCATCCGGAGAGGCCGCAGAGTCTGGATGGTGCCAGCAGCATCTGGCGGGTTCTAGACATGTCGCGACGCTGGTCACACAGCAGTGACCACGCGACCTACAAAGTCAGGGCGCGACCCGCAGCACCGCATACAAGCGCAAGTCCCCTGACAAGAAAGCACACAACTCGCACGACAGTACCCTTTGTCAACCCAAGCTCGCCACAACCCCTTGCCGCATCACGCACATGGCCCTGCAGCTGTTCAACGATCCGCTGTTCGGCGACATCGAGCGCACCGTCTCGCGCGCCTTCCAGCCCTACTTCGGCGCGATGATGCCGGGCAAGGGCTTTGACGCCGCCTTCCCCTCCGGCGGCCTGTACCCCATGGACATCCACGAGCACAAGGGTGAGCCTTGCGCACACACTACCCAGGCTGGCGCACAGAGAGCATCTGCCCAGTGACTGACGCCTTGCTGCGCTGCCTGCCCTGGTGCCCGCAGACCGCTACAGCCTAGTGGCAGGCAAGTACTGGGCACCCACCAGCAGCATGGACCTGCCTGCACTGCTGGCACCCAGCAGCCCTCCACTCATAAACGAGGCAGCAGCAGTGGCGCCAGGGCAGCAGAGCGGGCCAGCCCCTTGCGCTGCTGGCTGATGCGTGCCTGTGTGTGGCTGTGTGCCTGGTGCAGACGCCCCTGGCTTCAGCCCTGAGCAGGTGCATGTGGAGCTGCAGGGCGACACCCTGGTGGTCAGCGGCGAGAAGAAGAGCAGCCGCCAGGACAAGCACGAGGAGGGCGGGGTCAAGACGCACAGGCGGGAGCGCACGGTGGGTGGGCCGGCTGGGGTGTGCTGCGCCAGGGCAGGGCAGGCAGCTAGGGGTGGGCCTGGGAAGGCTGACTGGCTACTGGGCGGGCTGCAGGCTGTGCCCACCTGCTGACCAGAGATGCTATGATGAAATGTGGCTAGACATGCTAGCTTATGCACCATGGGCCTGCTGGCTGCATGCCAGGTCATTGCCAGGGCATGCCACCATGCAACCAGCAATCATGGCCTGCACCAAGCCCACCTTGCTCCTCTCCCTCCTCCTCTCCCTCCTGCTGCTCCTGCTGCTGTCCCCGCCATCGCTGCTGTGCCTGACACCTGCCTGCCTGCAGTTCACTCGCTTCACTCGCGCCTTTGTGCTGCCTGAGGACGCCAAGCCGGACAACATCAGCGCCCGCATTGACAACGGTGTGCTGACCGTGGACATGTGAGTGGGCTGACCTGGCCCTGACCTGGCTGTGGCAGAGCCAGGCTGCTAGCAGTGATGCTGGGCTGGGTTGCACAGCCAAAGGCAGCTGACAGCCCCTGCAGCAGCAGCTGGTCGTGAGTGCACAGCAGCTGCCTGACCTGCTGCTTGCCTGCCTGCTGCTGCCCCGCAGCCCCAAGGAGCCACGTGCGCCACCCCAACCCAGGCGCATCACTGTGCAGGCTGCTGGTGCTGACGCCGCCTCGCAGCCAGCAGCCGGCACACAGCAGAAGGCAGCCGGCAGCAATGGCTCAGCATGACCTATGTTGCTGGTTGTGTAGACGGCTTAGCACTCCTGGCAGTGCAAGCATGCAGGCACAGTCAGCAGTGGTGGCCTCATGTAAATGACAGCGACCTGGTTTGGGTCATGCCGCTTGCAGATGGAGAGGCAGTGCAGAACAGCCCGCAGCGATATGCATAGCAGGAGGACCTAATGTAGGCATTGGCTTGCCGGAGCCAGCTGCTCTAGCCATTCAGCTCAGTCGCGGAACAAGTCGAGATGATGTTGCCACTGTGACGACGCCTTGTTCGTTGCATCGACACTATGGACGAAACTATCGCAGTTGTAGGGTGCATGCTATGATGGGAATAATCTGTCTATGTAATGCTGTGAGTATGAACATGGTGAGCTACGTTTCTTCGACTGCTTTGGCGTGGTGTTGCAGTTCATGACGTTTAGAGTAGAGCTGTGTAACAAATGCACGTGCTGACAGATCTCGGCCTGGGCAAGCTTTGGAGAGTTGGGATACAGCTGTTTTAAGCAGTGGACAGCCTTGCCGTCGGCGCCCAGACACCATCCTGCGAGCTAGCCTATGCCCCTGACTCTGCTCCTCAAGCTGCACACCCTGGTGCTTTTCAATACTGCCTCTAGCAGCCTCAGCTGGGCACCACTAGGACCTGGCTACTGCCCTACACCTTAGCTTGGCCTTCATGAGCCTGACTATGCCGGTTGGCCCTCCACCCCAACGCACATTGCAGTAAACCGCTGGAACAGCTGCACCGCTGGCTGCCAGGCTCGGGCATGCAGCAGAGGGGCGAAAGAGTTCAAGCCAGCAGGCCAGGCTGGAGGGCAGCCCCAGTGCTAGTGGCTGCCTGCCCTAGACAAGGCCTGCACTCAGCTAGCAGGGTATTGCCTGGTCTAGGAGGAGGGTAGGCGAATGAGGCAGGCCAGATACTGCTGAGTCAATGGGGCAAATGGCGGCGGCTGTGAGTCGCGGACTATTGGCCATGACATCCGTCCCAGCGGAAGTCTGCTGTGCTGACTGACTTTCTGCGCCACGCGAGCTGCCGCCCCTGTGCAGCAGGCTATGGGAAGCATCCGGAGAGGCCGCAGAGTCTGGATGGTGCCAGCAGCATCTGGCGGGTTCTAGACATGTCGCGACGCTGGTCACACAGCAGTGACCACGCGACCTTCAAAGTCAGGGCGCGACCCGCAGCACCGCATACAAGCGCAAGTCCCTGACAAGAAAGCACACAACTTGCAAGACAGTACCCTTTGTCAACCCAAGCTCGCCACAACCCCTTGCCGCATTACGCACATGGCCCTGCAGCTGTTCAACGATCCGCTGTTCGGCGACATCGAGCGCACCGTCTCGCGCGCCTTCCAGCCCTACTTCGGCGCGATGATGCCGGGCAAGAGCTTTGACGCCGCCTTCCCCTCCGGCGGCCTGTACCCCATGGACATCCACGAGCACAAGGGTGAGCCTTGCGCACACACTACCCAGGCTGGCGCACAGAGAGCATCTGCCCAGTGACTGACGCCTTGCTGCGCTGCCTGCCCTGGTGCCCGCAGACCGCTACAGCCTAGTGGCAGGCAAGTACTGGGCACCCACCAGCAGCATGGACCTGCCTGCACTGCTGGCACCCAGCAGCCCTCCACTCACAAACGAGGCAGCAGCAGTGGCGCCAGGGCAGCAGAGCGGGCCAGCCCCTTGCGCTGCTGGCTGATGCGTGCCTGTGTGTGGCTGTGTGCCTGGTGCAGACGCCCCTGGCTTCAGCCCTGAGCAGGTGCATGTGGAGCTGCAGGGCGACACCCTGGTGGTCAGCGGCGAGAAGAAGAGCAGCCGCCAGGACAAGCACGAGGAGGGCGGGGTCAAGACGCACAGGCGGGAGCGCACGGTGGGTGGGCCAGCTGGGGTGTGCTGCGCCAGGGCAGGGCAGGCAGCTAGGGGTGGGCTGGGAAGTCGGACTGGCTACTGGGCGGGCTGCAGGCTGTGCCCACCTGCTGACCAGAGATGCTATGATGAAATGTGGCAAGACATGCTAGCTTATGCACCATGGGCCTGCTGGCTGCATGCCAGGTCATTGCCAGGGCATGCCACCATGCAACCAGCAATCATGGCCTGCACCAAGCCCACCTTGCTCCTCTCCCTGCTTCTCTCCCTCCTGCTGCTCCTGCTGCTGTCCCCGCCACCGCTGCTGTGCCTGACACCTGCCTGCCTGCAGTTCACTCGCTTCACTCGCGCCTTTGTGCTGCCTGAGGACGCCAAGCCTGACAACATCAGCGCCCGCATTGACAACGGTGTGCTGACCGTGGACATGTGAGTGGGCTGACTGGCCCTGCACTGGCTGTGGCAGAGCCAGGCTGCTAGCAGTGATGCTGGGCTGGGTTGCACAGCCAAAGGCAGCTGACAGCCCCTGCAGCAGCAGCTGGTCGTGAGTGCACCGCAGCCGCCTGACCTGCTGCTTGCCTGCCTGCTGCTGCCCCGCAGCCCCAAGGAGCCACGTGCGCCACCCCAACCCAGGCGCATCACTGTGCAGGCTGCTGGTGCTGACACCGCCTCGCAGCCAGCAGCCGGCACACAGCAAAAGGCAGCCGGCAGCAATGGCTCAGCATGACCTATGTTGCTGGTTGGGTAGTCGGCTTAGCACTGCTGACAGTGCAGGCATGCAGGCACAGTCAGCAGTGGTGGCCTCATGTGGATGACACAGCGACCTGATTTGGGTCATGCCGCTTGCAGATGGAGAGGCAGTGCAGAACAGCCCGCAGTCATGCGCATAGCAGGAGGACCTAATGTAGGCATTGGCTTGCCTGAGCCAGCTGCTCTAGCCATTCAGCTCAGTCGCGGAACAAGTCGAGATGATGTTGCCACTGTGACGACGCCTTGTTAGTTGGATCGACACAATGGACGAAACTATCGCAGAACTTTGTAGGGTGCATGCTATGATGGGAATAATCTGTCTATGTAATGCTGTGAGTATGAACATGGTGAGCGACGTTTCTTCGACTGCTTTGGCGTGGTGTTGCAGTTCATGACGTTTAGAGTAGAGCTGTGTAACAAATGCACGTGCTGGCAAATCTCGGCCTGGGCAAGCTTTGAAGAGCTGGGATACAGCTGTTCCAAGCAGTGGACAGCCTTGCCGCCGGCGCCCAGACACCATCCTGCGAGCTAGCCTATGCCCCTGACTCTGCTCCTCAAGCTGCACACCCTGGTGCTTTTCAATACTGCCTCTAGCAGCCTCAGCTGGGCACCACTAGGACCTGGCTACTGCCCTACACCTTAGCTTGGCCTTCATGAGCCTGACTATGCCGGTTGGCCCTCCACCCCAACGCACATTGCAGTAAACCGCTGGAACAGCTGCACCGCTGGCTGCCAGGCTCGGGCATGCAGCAGAGGGGCGAAAGAGTTCAAGCCAGCAGGCCAGGCTGGAGGGCAGCCCCAGTGCTAGTGACTGCCTGTCCTAGACAGGGCCTGCACTCAGCTAGCAGGGTATTGCCTGGTCTAGGTGGAGGGTAGGCGAATGAGGCAGGCCAGATACTGCCGAGTCAATGCGGCAAAAGGCGGTGGCTGTGAGTCGCGGACTGTCGGCCATACCAACCGTCCCAGCGGAAGTCTGCGGTGCTGACTGACTTTCTACGCCACGCGAGCTGCCGCCCCTGTGCAGCAGGCCATGGGAAGCATCCGGAGAGGCCGCAGAGTCTGGATGGTGCCAGCAGCATCTGGCGGGTTCTGGACATGTCGCGACGCTGGTCGCACAGCAGTGACCACGCGACCTTCAAAGTCAGGGCGCGACCCGCAGCACCGCATACAAGCGCAAGTCCCCTGACAAGAAAGCACACAGCTCGCACGACAGTACCCTTTGTCAACCCAAGCTCGCCACAACCCCTTGCCGCATCACGCACATGGCCCTGCAGCTGTTCAACGATCCGCTGTTCGGCGACATCGAGCGCACCGTCTCGCGCGCCTTCCAGCCCTACTTCGGCGCGATGATGCCGGGCAAGGGCTTTGACGCCGCCTTCCCCTCCGGCGGCCTGTACCCCATGGACATCCACGAGCACAAGGGTGAGCCTTGCGCACACACTACCCAGGCTGGCGCACAGAGAGCATCTGCCCAGTGACTGACGCCTTGCTGCGCTGCCTGCCCTGGTGCCCGCAGACCGCTACAGCCTAGTGGCAGGCAAGTACTGGGCACCCAGCAGCAGCATGGGCCTGCCTGCACTGCTGGCACCCAGCAGCCCTCCACTCACAAACGAGGCAGCAGCAGTGGCGCCAGGGCAGCAGAGCGGGCCAGCCCCTTGCGCTGCTGGCTGATGCGTGCCTGTGTGTGGCTGTGTGCTTGGTGCAGACGCCCCTGGCTTCAGCCCTGAGCAGGTGCATGTGGAGCTGCAGGGCGACACCCTGGTGGTCAGCGGCGAGAAGAAGAGCAGCCGCCAGGACAAGCATGAGGAGGGCGGGGTCAAGACGCACAGGCGGGAGCGCACGGTGGGTGGGCCAGCTGGGGTGTGCTGCGCCAGGGCAGGGCAGGCAGCTAGGGGTGGGCCTGGGAAGTCGGACTGGCTACTGGGCGGGCTGCAGGCTGTGCCCACCTGCTGACCAGAGATGCTATGATGAAATGTGGCAAGACATGCTAGCTTATGCACCATGGGCCTGCTGGCTGCATGCCAGGTCATTGCCAGGGCATGCCACCATGCAACCAGCAATCATGGCCTGCACCAAGCCCACCTTGCTCCTCTCCCTGCTTCTCTCCCTCCTGCTGCTCCTGCTGCTGTCCCCGCCACCGCTGCTGTGCCTGACACCTGCCTGCCTGCAGTTCACTCGCTTCACTCGCGCCTTTGTGCTGCCTGAGGACGCCAAGCCGGACAACATCAGCGCCCGCATTGACAATGGTGTGCTGACCGTGGACATGTGAGTGGGCTGACCTGGCCCTGCACTGGCTGTGGCAGAGCCAGGCTGCTAGCAGTGATGCTGGGCTGGGTTGCACAGCCAAAGGCAGCTGACAGCCCCTGCAGCAGCAGCTGGTCGTGAGTGCACCGCAGCCGCCTGACCTGCTGCTTGCCTGCCTGCTGCTGCCCCGCAGCCCCAAGGAGCCACGTGCGCCACCCCAACCCAGGCGCATCACTGTGCAGGCTGCTGGTGCTGACACCGCCTCGCAGCCAGCAGCCGGCACACAGCAAAAGGCAGCCGGCAGCAATGGCTCAGCATGACCTATGTTGCTGGTTGGGTAGTCGGCTTAGCACTGCTGACAGTGCAGGCATGCAGGCACAGTCAGCAGTGGTGGCCTCATGTAAATGACAGCGACCTGGTTTGGGTCATGCCGCTTGCAGATGGAGAGGCAGTGCAGAACAGCCCGCAGCGATATGCATAGCAGGAGGACCTAATGTAGGCATTGGCTTGCCGGAGCCAGCTGCTCTAGCCATTCAGCTCAGTCGCGGAACAAGTCGAGATGATGTTGCCACTGTGACGACGCCTTGTTCGTTGCATCGACACTATGGACGAAACTATCGCAGTTGTAGGGTGCATGCTATGATGGGAATAATCTGTCTATGTAATGCTGTGAGTATGAACATGGTGAGCTACGTTTCTTCGACTGCTTTGGCGTGGTGTTGCAGTTCATGACGTTTAGAGTAGAGCTGTGTAACAAATGCACGTGCTGACAGATCTCGGCCTGGGCAAGCTTTGAAGAGTTGGGATACAGCTGTTTTAAGCAGTGGACAGCCGGTCACCCCTCCCATTGAACCACCACGTAAGGGACATTTGACTTTGCGGCGTGCCTGGTGAGAGTTGAGTTGTCATTTTAACGCGTAATGCCTTATCTTTGCGTTGCGCTTGCGCCTGCGCGCCCGAGCTGCTGGCACCCACGGTGACCGGCAGTCTGCCAGGCACGCGAACGGTTCCGCTGTGCGCGATGGGCCTTTCAAGTGCTGCCTAACAACACCCACAACGCGGGATGCAGAGTTCTCCGCTGCGGTACACTGCTGTACACTTTATGCATGGAGCCCAGTTTTCTCAACGTCATCTTACACAGCCAGCTCAATCCCACTCTGCCTGCTCATTCAGATGTTGCAGTACCATGTACCGTAGGTCAGCACGCAAGGTGTTGGCTGGCACACACAACCCCACCGCCTTGCAATACTCGTTTAACATTTTCACGCTCAGCTTCTTGCCCAAGGTACACAGCTGCTTCACGCTGTCTGGTGCAAATGAGCACAGAAGGGTGAGGCACTCATCGTCCCAATGCTTGTCATCCCTCTTCTGATCGAACATGGGCATGGCCTCAAAGGGCTTTGTGATGGAGGGCCTCACACACTCACCCCTTGGTGCGGGGGTCATGCATTGGGCACATGCACATGCAGTCTGTGACCACTCAACCTGGATCCCTGCAGCAGGGAAGAAGCAGCTATGCATGCTCATAGAGCCGGGGATGGATGATGCAAAGGCATGTGCATCCCGTTGTGGAGCACTGCAAAGCTTTACCTCCTGTGTGCTCAGCTCCAAACACCACCGATGACCCACACTTGCTCGTGCACGGTGAGCCTTGCTGGGGTCAGCAGAAGCAGCTGGCTTGTGATATGCATTGCAATGCTGCACAAACCCCAATGCATTGCACTTCCCAACACGATCAGCCAGGAGCTCACCCCTCAACCACTGCTTCACCACCCCTCCCTCTGAATCATGCCTGCCCTTGAAGTGAGCTGTAGCCCCATAGCTCCACCACACCGGCATGCTGAACCTCTGTGCCATGCACCAATGCTGTCGCATGGCTGGGGCGCCCTTGAACTGCCCTGCACACCCATCAGACCACATGTACAACTGCCTCATGTCCATGTCATGCTCTGCCAGCAAGTAGCACACCACCTGGTTTACTGCTGCTTGGGTAATGGCTGCCGACTGCTCCTTCCCATCTGTCATCACATACACGGTCTGCTCCTTGTAGGCCCCCTCTTTGTTCTTGAAGTATGCACACGCCACGAGAATGCCTATCTGCTGCGCATGCCAATGCTCTGACATGATCTCAACGCTGCGCTCAACAGTCAGCTTCTCTGACCAATCACATGAAATCACAACCTTCCCATCCTGGCCTGCCTTGACGGCCTCACGGTGCTCACGGAAAACCTGCAGCTGATGATGTGCCAACCGGTGGTGCCTGATGTACTCTGGCATCTGCTTGTTCAGCATGCCAACGACATCACTCAAGCTCACCCTCATGCATAGCAGCTCAACTTTAGCCTTGCCTGCTGTTGGTGCCGGCCGGCTGCCTACAGCTGATGATGGCTTTCCATACTGACGCACAGTGAGCATGACGCTGCCATCTGCATCAGGCTGCAGGTGCAGCTTGCGCGACTTGCAATGGGGGCATGTGCGCAAAGAGCATGCAAGGCCAGGCTGCTGGCCAAGCTCACAAGGACACAGGAACAACTGCCGCATAGCTGTGGCGCTCAGGGGCTGGGTTTTGCTGGGAGGTGGTGGGATTAGGATGGGGGAGTGGGGGGGGAGGGGAGGTGGTGAATGCAGCGGGACAGGCGGAAGGCCAGGGGAGGGGAGGGGAGAGGGGTGGGGGAAGGGGGGAGGGGAGAGGGGTGGGGGAAGGGGGGAAGGGGGAAAGGGTGGAAGGGTGGAAGGGTGGAAGGGTGGGGCGGCCTGCCAAGGCTGACGCTCTTGCTCTGCTTGCCACCTATGTTCCTGCTGCTCAAAGTCACCAAGTGGATCTATGTAGGGAGAGGCAACAGCGGTGAGGGAGTCGTCCTCCTCCTCAGCAACAGGGGGGGCATCACCCCCCTGGTGGGGGGGCGGCTGAAGGGCAGCGCCTACTGCAGCCAGGGGGGCAGCTAGGGGGGCAGCAATGGCTGCAGCGGGGGGCAGCTGCAGGCTCTTTTTGTGGTGGACTAGTGCTGTGAGCAAGTTGTCCAGGTTGCAACAAGTCTTGCACACACACACTTGCCGCTGTGATGCCGTCAGGCGTGTCACCCATGGCGGCCTCAGCCTGACAAACGTGCTGAGGCTGACACGCATGCTGGGTGGCTGCTGCATCTGTCCTCCTTGCTGATGCTGATTCTGCCGCCATTGCTCCTCCAAGTGCTGCTGCTCTTCATCAAACTCACGCCACATCACCAGCAGTGAGCTCTCGAAGAAACGCCTGGTCTCCTTTACAAGTGTGCGTGTGTCGTCCCTATGGCGCAAGCACCACACACGCAAGCACACATGCAGCAAGCCTTGTGCCAGACAACTTGGTACATGGCACACCAGGGGCACACTAGTGGCTGCAGCACATGCATGCATTCGAAGCCAACAATGCACATGTAGTTTGGCGCTCTGGCACTCACCCAGTAGTTAAGCACACCCAATATGACCGCTGATCCTTGCACGAGTCCATGAGCAGCTGCACTCTATCGAGCAGTAAGCATGCCACCCTCTGTTTTGTGGTGGGACACTGCTGCATGGCTTGTTGCACAGCCACCGGCAGCTGGGGGCTGGTGAGCACTCTGTCCAACAGCTGAGCCTGCTGGTCTGCTGAGCCACATCGCTCAAACACCTCCATCACCTCCTGACCCATGCGCTCAGTGTGCTTGTCACGGGGGCCTGCTGTTGATCCACGCTTCCTACGCTTACACGGCTCCTGCTGCTGTGGCTGCTGGTTCTCCGCATGCGTGGCGGGATCATGGGTGGGAGCAGCCGGCCCTGACCTGCTCCTGCCCCTCTCCCTGCTCCTGCCCCTTCCCCTGCTCCTGCCCCTCTCCCTGCCCCTGCCCCTGTCGGTGTGTGGTGCACTGTGTTGCGCTGTGGCAGCACGGGTGGCAGCTGCGGGAGTGGGGGCTGGCGGGGGCGGGCTGGGGCTGGAGCGGGGGGAGGCTGGAGCGGGGGGAGGCTGGAGCGGGGGGAGGTTGGAGGCTGGAGCGGGGGGAGTGGGGGCTGGCGGGGGCGGGCTGGGGCTGGAGCGGGGGGAGGGGAATGGGGAGGGGGAGGGGGAGTGAGGGGGGCAGCAACATGCTGCAGCTTTGGCAGCCCCCCTCTCTCTGAGGAACTGTATGGTGCTGGGTGAAAAGCGTGCCTCCACCTCGCACAGCAACCTGCTCCGTTCAGCAGGGCTGATGGCCTGCAGACAGGCCAGGTTTTGGTCGTGCCAGGGGCAGGGGTCGGGGCTAGGGCTGCAGCTGGGGCAGGGGCAGGGACTGGGGCAGCCCGGGGGGCTGGGGTGAGGGCTGGTGCGGGGGCTGCGATGAGGGCTGAGGTGGTGGCCAGGGCTGGGATGAGGGGAGGAGTGGGGACCAGGGCAGGGGCTGGCATGGGGGTTGGGGTTGGGGCTGGGGTTGGGGCTGGGGCTAGGCTCATGTTGAGGTTGAGGCAGGGGCTGGATGAGTGGCTGCATGGAGGCTGATGGCATGCTGTATGCCGGCGTATTGACCTCGAAGTGGATGGCCCCCTGCTGCAAGGGTGCGGGGGTGCCAGGACCCTGGTCTCCAGGTAGTGCTGCCAACTGGGATGTCGAGAAGGGCCTGCAGCACATCATGGCAGGGCAGGTTGCATGGTAGCATGGTAGCATGGTAGCATGGCAGGGCAGGTAGCATGGTAGCTTCACATGTGCCGCATTCATCGTCACCACTCCCAGCCCCACCCCTGGCCCCTGCCCTTCCCCCGCTTCTCCCTCCCTTGCTACCTGGGTTGCATGATGTACTGTAGCGCAAACTCCAGTCGGCCAAGTTGTACCTCAGCATCTTGCAGTGTTGACAACTGTAGCATCACCTTGCTATCAGGTTGTGACCGCAGAAGGCGCAACAGTGCGGGTACTTGCTGTATCTGCTGGAGAACTTCAGCAGCAATTGACCTGCAGCCAAAGGACCAAAGGAGCAAAGAAGGGCAAGGCAGTTCAGCGAAGGTCAGGCTATGGCCATAGCCAGGGCAAGGCTGGTGCAAGGCAAGGCTGGTGCAGGTCAGGGCAAGGCTGGTGCAGGTCAGGTCAGGGATTTCAACCCAGCCAGTGCTGCCAGCTAGCGTAGACTTCGTACAACACGCACAGCGGGCAGCATGGCCCCCCTTCCGTCTGTAGGGGTGGGATTTGGAGTACAAGCCCATACCTGCAGGCATGTGCACACGCCAGCTTCTAAAACCCCTCTTGATAAATCTTGATAAGAGTTGAGAACTTGGCAGGTGGTCCACAGTTGAGTTCCCTAGCTAGTGACGCAGGGCTGGAGACTTCGATTCACTTCGATGGTCGTCATACGGGCATCAGCAGGTTGGGCAGCATGGAGGAGTGTTTCCCCACCTTTCGGAGCCTAATCCGCAAGGGATTGATGCAGCTGCCACTGCTGTGCTCCTACTGTGGTCTCCTCCAAGTTTCAGAGCCCCTGGACCAGCGCATGTTTGTTATCATGTTGGACATGGGGTCGGGCTCCTAACACATCGCGCACTATCCATCGCGTTAAAAAGGGACTCACTGCTACTGGGTCAACGTACATCAAGTCCGCAGGCTCGGTAGGGTCGGATACCCGGCAACATGCCCTACCGGCTCAGCGTGTGCCTTAGCGCACCCGCTTTCCGACGCTTCAATCCGCGTGTGAATCGGTGGAGAAATGAGTCCGGAAAAGCCGTTGTCCCTTATCGTTAGGGGGGTTGGTGGTTCAATGGGAGGGGTGACCAGCCTTGCCGTCGGCGCCCAGAAACCATCCTGCAAGCTAGCCTATGCCCCTCACTCTGCTTCTCAAGCTGCACACCCTGGTGCTTTTCAATACTGCCTCTATCAGCCTCAGCTGGGCACCACTAGGACCTGGCTACTGCCCTACACCTTAGCTTGGCCAGGATGAGCCTGACTATGCCGGTCGGTGTTACGTGACCATGTAAGGCTAAGCTAATGCCGGTTGAGAGATCTGGATCTCCCCTGTGAGAAGTGTGATGTGGTGAGGTGATCTGAGGCCGGGTTCGATTCCCGGGCAGACTTCCTGACAACGCCCAGTCTGTCACGGAGAACTCAGTCACCGCCACTCATCACGCAACAGTTGGTTTCCGACCGATGCCGTGCGACTGGATCTATTTGGCGTGTGGAAACGCGCTTGAGTCGGAGCTGGCTGTAGTGCGCCATTTATGGAATTGTCGCGAAGCGACGGCTGTGTGTGGGCTCTGAGCTGAGCAAAGAGGCTAGAGAGCCTGGAAACCAGTGGCTAATGAGCCTTTGTGCGGTACAACCAGTCGGCGGAGGTTGATTCTGCGAGGATGGCGATGGAGGTGACAATAGTCGGGAGAAGACGGTGGCTCTGCAAGCCATGTTGACTGCGAAAGAACGGGAGATGCGTGACTCAGGAGCGTGCAAGCCGAAATGCCGAGGTGCAAGCTGACATGATGCAACTGTTGGACTTGGCCTGAGAGAAGCTCTTGATCTTGTGCCTGTGTTTGAGGCCAACTCTATGTGTAAGAGAACGGCTATGGGGCTATGGATGCACCACCGGATGTTGCGGAGGTACAGCCTGGAAGGCTGCAGCTACCTTTTCTGTTTGAGGGACGGCTAGGTAACAAGCCGTGCAGAGTCATGCTTGACACAGGTGCTAGTTGCACCATAATCAGCAAGGAGTGGTTGGAAAGACATGAAGGCAATGTTAACCCTGCTGCACTACAAAGGAAGATCATGATGGAACCTTTGAGGGTGCTGACCGCAACCAATCAGCCTGTAGTGATCACTGAACGTCGTTGTGGCCTGCTGGAGGTGCAAAAAAGCAAGACGAATTGCAATGCAGTGGTCATGCCAGGAATGCTCAATGGTGTCGACCTGATCCTAGGTGTCGATTGGATGCACGAGCACGATGCAGTGCTTAAGGTGAAGCACGGGGTGTGCACGCTGTTTGAGGCACTCGGAGAGTCGGGGAAGCCTGTAAACCTGTTCGCACTGCAACCAAAGCACCTGCCTGGGTTTGCGGCTGTTGCTGCTATGAAAGAGCATTGGGGCAGCGCAGCCGAAATTAAGCTGGTCAGTCCAGGCCAGGCCGTGCGACAACTGCGGAAAGGCTGCAGTAGCTGGCTGATGCTAGTGAAACCTGGCGATGCTGGCGACCAGGAGGGCTGGCACCAGGGCAGCTTGGCAGCTGCAGTGGCTGGATGCAGTGAGCAGAGCACGAAGGCTGAGCAGGACCCCTGGCTAGTGCCACAAGCTGTGCTAGAAGGGTTGCTATCTGAGTATGCTGATGTGTTTGGGGACATGCCACCGGGATTGCCCCCTGACAGGCCAGTGGGGCACACAATCAGGACAGCACCCGGGGCTGAAGCTCCCTACAAACGTATGTACAAGCTAAGCCCTAGAGAGGAGGCTGAGGTGAAGAAGCAGGTGGCTGAGCTGCTGGCCAAGGGGTTGATTGGGCCAAGCAGCAGCCCATACGGGGCACCAATCCTGTTTGTGCAAAAGAAAGATGGGAGCCTGAGAATGTGTATTGACTACCGTGCTCTCAACAAGTTAACAGTGAGGGACAGGTACCCCCTTCCCAGGATTGATGACCTATTTGACAAGCTGGCTGGCAAGAGGGTGTTTAGCTCCCTTGACCTGCAGTCTGGGTATCACCAGATCAGGATCACAGAGGAGGATGTGCCTAAGACTGCCTTCTTGACGCCAATGGGCCAGTTCCAGTTCAAGGTGCTCTGTTTTGGGCTGACTAACGCTCCTGCTACGTTCCAACGGATGATGAATAACGTATTCAAGCCTTTGATCAATGAGTGTGTGTTGGTGTACATTGATGACATTCTGGTGATGAGCAACACCCCTGAGGAGCATGTGCAGCACCTGAGGCAAGTCCTGCAGCTCATGCGAGAAAACAAGTTCTACGCCAAACTGGCAAAGTGCGAGTTCAACAAGACGCAGCTGGCGTTCTTGGGCCACATCGTGGGCAGCAAAGGGATTGCTGTCGACCCTGCGAAAGTGCAAGTCGTGAAAGAATGGCCGACGCCGCGCAACTTAAAAGACCTGCAGGCTTTCCTGGGGCTGGCTAACTACTTCAGGCGGTTCATATCTGCTCCGTTGACGAACTTGACCAGCAAGCAAGTGGCTGCTGCGTATGACTGGGAACACTTTGGGGGGGCTGAGCTGGAAGTTTTTAATGGGCTGAAAGAGGCTCTTTGCTCTGCTCCTGTGCTGGCTCTGCCTGACTTTAGCAAGCCTTTTGAAGTGTGCACCAATGCGTCGCTGGTAGGCACCGGTGGGGTGCTGATGCAAGATGGCAGGCCAATTGCTTACACAAGTAAAAAGATGTCCCCAGCTGAGACACGCTATGCCACTGGAGAACAAGAGCTGCTGGGTATCATCAGAGCAGTCAGAGAGTGGAGGTGCTGTTTGGATGGAGCGGTTGATGTTACAATCCTGACTGATCACAATCCCCTCATCTACCTGCAAACACAGCCCAACTTGTCGAGGCGGCAGGTCAGATGGATGGAAGAGCTATCACGCTACAAGTATGAGATCAAGTACATACCCGGTGCAACTAATGTGGCTGACCCTATCAGCCGTAACCCCGCTCTGGCCAATGAGGTGGCGCTAACAAGCTCATCATCACCACAAAATGCTGACTCTGAAGACGCCATGACTGTGATCATGACGCTAAGCTCCCGGGCTGAAAGGCCAGTCTACGCCATAACCACACGCCGCACTGCTGCCCGGCTGCGAGAGAATGATGAGCTGGGGCAGGTGGCTGCCCGGGAGGCTGCCCAAAGAGCAAACCAGCTGGTCCCACCAGAAGATTTGGCTGCTGCCCATACGCCTGGCCAGGCAAGAATGACAAGTGCACAACAAAAGAAGGCGCAGCCAGGTGGGGGGGAATCCCTGCGGCAGCAACAACAAACAACAGAGTCACAAAACAAATCAAACAAACAAGGTGATGACGGGCAGTCCACAACTGAGTCGGGTCCCTTAACCCTAATGCAGGCAATCAAACAAGCCTATGCGGCTGACACACGCTTTGCTGATGAGGCCTTCACATCGCAGCTGTACCAGCATGAGGGGCTGTGGCTGACTGAATGGGGCAGAGTGCCAAGTGAACAAGTCAAGTGCCAAGAAGCCTGCTGGCCTGCTGCAGCCGCTGCCCATACCTGAGAGACCGTGGGACAGCGTGTCAATGGACCTCATAGTGAAGCTACCTGCAAGTGGGCCCAACAAATATGACTCAATATTAGTGTTTGTGGACAGATTAACAAAGATGGTACACCTGGTGAAGACCTGGGAGAGCATGACTGCCACACAATATGCAAAGCTGTTCCTTGAGCATGTCTTCCGGCTGCATGGGATGCCGAGGAGTGTGGTCAGTGACAGAGGACCCCAGTTCCACAACAAGTTCTGGGCTGAGGTGACCAAGCTGCTCCAGGTCCAGGTGAACCTATCCAGCGCCTACCACCCTGAAACAGATGTCCAAACAGAGCGGGTTAACCGGGTAATCGAAGAAATGCTAAGGCACTTCATCAGGCCTGACCAGCGGGACTGGGCGGAGTACTTACCTCTGGTGGAGTTCGCCATCAACAACGCCTGGCAGGAGTCGGTCCGCAGTACGCCCTTCTACCTGAACTATGGCTATCACCTGCTCGACCTGCCGCAGAAGGTGCCGCAGGCGCATGATTTTGTGAAAGGCATGAAGCAGGCGGTTGAGCAGGCGAGACAGTGCCTGGCGCGGGCGCAGAAGCGCATGAAGTCATATCAGGATAACAAACGGCGTGAAGTACTTTACCTGCCTGGTGACATGGTGCTGCTGAGCACACAGAACATGAGGGGTAAGGCTAACCAGCCTGGAGTCCGTAAGCTAAAGCCTCGCTATGTGGGCCCATTCAGTGTGCAGTACATGGTGGGCAAGGCAGCTGTGAAGCTGTGGCTACCAGACGAGTGGTCTCGACTCCACAACGTGTTTCATGTGTCGTTGGTGAAGCCCCTATCGCACAGATGCTTCAGGGGCAGTGCCTGGGCTGGCTGGACCACCTCCTGTGCAGTGGCTAGATGGAGAGCCCCAGTACACAGTGGAGAAGGTGGTGGGCCACAGGCTGGAGCCCAGCAAAGGCAAGCGCAAGGGCAAGTGCAAGAAGAGAAGGCTTGAGTTCCTGGTCAAGTGGCAAGGACACGGTGACGAGCATAACACATGGGAGTTGAGCACTCAGCTGGTGGGCTGCCAAGAGCTGTTGGCCAGGTACCTGACAGAGCACAACCTGAGTGCCGAGGCTGAGGAGGCGGCTGATGGCGAGGCTGAAGCTAAGGATGACGTTGAGGCTGAGGCCCAGGCCTGATGGTAAGGGCATGGTTGGAACTCAGACACCTAGCGCTAGTGTGGGCGCGAGTGATGGCACAATGTGCCTGAGCGGGGCGACACCACAGTGGTCAGCTGAGGACAGCTGAGCCAGGTGGGGGGGAATGTTACGTGACCATGAAAGGCTAAGCTAATGCCGGTTGAGAGATCTGGATCTCCCCTGTGAGAAGTGTGATGTGGTGAGGTGATCTGAGGCCGGGTTCGATTCCCGGGCAGACTTCCTGACAACGCCCAGTCTGTCACGGAGAACTCAGTCACCGCCACTCATCACGCAACAGTCGGCCCTCCACCCCAACGCACATTGCAGTAAACCGCTGGAACAGCTGCACCGCTGGCTGCCAGGCTCGGGCATGCAGCAGAGGGGCGAAAGAGTTCAAGCCAGCAGGCCAGGCTGGAGGGCAGCCCCAGTGCTAGTGACTGCCTGTCCTAGACAGGGCCTGCACTCAGCTAGCAGGGTATTGCCTGGTCTAGGTGGAGGGTAGGCGAATGAGGCAGGCCAGATACTGCCGAGTCAATGCGGCAAAAGGCGGTGGCTGTGAGTCGCGGACTGTCGGCCATACCAACCGTCCCAGCGGAAGTCTGCGGTGCTGACTGACTTTCTACGCCACGCGAGCTGCCGCCCCTGTGCAGCAGGCCATGGGAAGCATCCGGAGAGGCCGCAGAGTCTGGATGGTGCCAGCAGCATCTGGCGGGTTCTGGACATGTCGCGACGCTGGTCACACAGCAGTGACCACGCGACCTTCAAAGTCAGGGCGCGACCCGCAGCACCGCATACAAGCGCAAGTCCCCTGACAAGAAAGCACACAGCTCGCACGACAGTACCCTTTGTCAACCCAAGCTCGCCACAACCCCTTGCCGCATCACGCACATGGCCCTGCAGCTGTTCAACGATCCGCTGTTCGGCGACATCGAGCGCACCGTCTCGCGCGCCTTCCAGCCCTACTTCGGCGCGATGATGCCGGGCAAGGGCTTTGACGCCGCCTTCCCCTCCGGCGGCCTGTACCCCATGGACATCCACGAGCACAAGGGTGAGCCTTGCGCACACACTACCCAGGCTGGCGCACAGAGAGCATCTGCCCAGTGACTGACGCCTTGCTGCGCTGCCTGCCCTGGTGCCCGCAGACCGCTACAGCCTAGTGGCAGGCAAGTACTGGGCACCCAGCAGCAGCATGGGCCTGCCTGCACTGCTGGCACCCAGCAGCCCTCCACTCACAAACGAGGCAGCAGCAGTGGCGCCAGGGCAGCAGAGCGGGCCAGCCCCTTGCGCTGCTGGCTGATGCGTGCCTGTGTGTGGCTGTGTGCTTGGTGCAGACGCCCCTGGCTTCAGCCCTGAGCAGGTGCATGTGGAGCTGCAGGGCGACACCCTGGTGGTCAGCGGCGAGAAGAAGAGCAGCCGCCAGGACAAGCATGAGGAGGGCGGGGTCAAGACGCACAGGCGGGAGCGCACGGTGGGTGGGCCAGCTGGGGTGTGCTGCGCCAGGGCAGGGCAGGCAGCTAGGGGTGGGCCTGGGAAGTTGGACTGGCTACTGGGCGGGCTGCAGGCTGTGCCCACCTGCTGACCAGAGATGCTATGATGAAATGTGGCAAGACATGCTAGCTTATGCACCATGGGCCTGCTGGCTGCATGCCAGGTCATTGCCAGGGCATGCCACCATGCAACCAGCAATCATGGCCTGCACCAAGCCCACCTTGCTCCTCTCCCTGCTCCTCTCCCTCCTGCTGCTCCTACTGCTGTCCCCGCCACCGCTGCTGTGCCTGACACCTGCCTGCCTGCAGTTCACTCGCTTCACTCGCGCCTTTGTGCTGCCTGAGGACGCCAAGCCGGACAACATCAGCGCCCGCATTGACAACGGTGTGCTGACCGTGGACATGTGAGTGGGCTGACTGGCCCTGCACTGGCTGTGGCAGAGCCAGGCTGCTGGCAGTGGTGCTGGGCGGGGTTGCACAGCCAGAGGCAGCTGACAGCCCCTGCAGCAGCAGCTGGTCGTGAGTGCACCGCAGCCGCCTGACCTGCTGCTTGCCTGCCTGCTGCTGCCCCGCAGCCCCAAGGAGCCACGTGCGCCACCCCAACCCAGGCGCATCACTGTGCAGGCTGCTGGTGCTGACGCCGCCTCGCAGCCAGCAGCCGGCACACAGCAGAAGGCAGCCGGCAGCAATGGCTCAGCATGACCTATGTTGCTGGTTGTGTAGACGGCTTAGCACTCCTGGCAGTGCAGGCATGCAGGCACAGTCAGCAGTGGTGGCCTCATGTAAATGGCAGCGACCTGGTTTGGGTCATGCCGCTTGCCGATGGAGAGGCAGTGCAGAACAGCCCGCAGCGATATGCATAGCAGGAGGACCTAATGTAGGCATTGGCTTGCCGGAGCCAGCTGCTCTAGCCATTCAGCTCAGTCGCGGAACAAGTCGAGATGATGTTGCCACTGTGACGACGCCTTGTTCGTTGCATCGACACAATGGACGAAACTATCGCAGTTGTAGGGTGCATGCTATGATGGGAATAATCTGTCTATGTAATGCTGTGAGTATGAACATGGCGAGCGACGTTTCTTCGACTGCTTTGGCGTGGTGTTGCAGTTCATGACGTTTAGAGTAGAGCTGTGTAACAAATGCACGTGCTGACAAATCTCGGCCTGGGCAAGCTTTGGAGAGTTGGGATACAGCTGTTTTAAGCAGTGGACAGCCTTGCCGTCGGCGCCCAGACACCATCCTGCAAGCTAGCCTATGCCCCTGACTCTGCTCCTCAAGCTGCACACCCTGGTGCTTTTCCACACTGACTCTATCAGCCTCAGCTGGGCACCACTAGGACCTGGCTACTGCCCTACACCTTTGCTTGGCCTTCATGAGCCTGACTATGCCGGTTGGCCCTCCACCCCAATGCATATTGCAGCAAACCACCGCAACAGCTGCACCGCTGGCTGCCAGGCTCGGGCATGCAGCAGAGGGGCGAAAGAGTTCAAGCCAGCAGGCCAGGCTGGAGGGCAGCCCCAGTGCTAGTGGCTGCCTGCCCTAGACAAGGCCTGCACTCAGCTAGCAGGGTATTGCCTGGTCTAGGTGGAGGGTAGGCGAATGAGGCAGGCCAGATACTGCTGAGTCAATGGGGCAAAAGGCGGCGGCTGTGAGTCGCGGACTGTTGGCCATGACAACCGTCCCAGCGGAAGTCTGCTGTGCTGACTGACTTTCTGCGCCACGCGAGCTGCCGCCCCTGTGCAGCAGGCTATGGGAAGCATCCGGAGAGGCCGCAGGGTCTGGATGGTGCCAGCAGCATCTGGCGGGTTCTGGACATGTCGCGACGCTGGTCACACAGCAGTGACCACGCGACCTTCAAAGTCAGGGCGCGACCCGCAGCACCGCATACAAGCGCAAGTCCCTGACAAGAAAGCACACAACTTGCAAGACAGTACCCTTTGTCAACCCAAGCTCGCCACAACCCCTTGCCGCATTACGCACATGGCCCTGCAGCTGTTCAACGATCCGCTGTTCGGCGACATCGAGCGCACCGTCTCGCGCGCCTTCCAGCCCTACTTCGGCGCGATGATGCCGGGCAAGAGCTTTGACGCCGCCTTCCCCTCCGGCGGCCTGTACCCCATGGACATCCACGAGCACAAGGGTGAGCCTTGCGCACACACTACCCAGGCTGGCGCACAGAGAGCATCTGCCCAGTGACTGACGCCTTGCTGCGCTGCCTGCCCTGGTGCCCGCAGACCGCTACAGCCTAGTGGCAGGCAAGTACTGGGCACCCAGCAGCAGCATGGGCCTGCCTGCACTGCTGGCACCCAGCAGCCCTCCACTCACAAACGAGGCAGCAGCAGTGGCGCCAGGGCAGCAGAGCGGGCCAGCCCCTTGCGCTGCTGGCTGATGCGTGCCTGTGTGTGGCTGTGTGCTTGGTGCAGACGCCCCTGGCTTCAGCCCTGAGCAGGTGCATGTGGAGCTGCAGGGCGACACCCTGGTGGTCAGCGGCGAGAAGAAGAGCAGCCGCCAGGACAAGCATGAGGAGGGCGGGGTCAAGACGCACAGGCGGGAGCGCACGGTGGGTGGGCCAGCTGGGGTGTGCTGCGCCAGGGCAGGGCAGGCAGCTAGGGGTGGGCCTGGGAAGTTGGACTGGCTACTGGGCGGGCTGCAGGCTGTGCCCACCTGCTGACCAGAGATGCTATGATGAAATGTGGCAAGACATGCTAGCTTATGCACCATGGGCCTGCTGGCTGCATGCCAGGTCATTGCCAGGGCATGCCACCATGCAACCAGCAATCATGGCCTGCACCAAGCCCACCTTGCTCCTCTCCCTGCTCCTCTCCCTCCTGCTGCTCCTACTGCTGTCCCCGCCACCGCTGCTGTGCCTGACACCTGCCTGCCTGCAGTTCACTCGCTTCACTCGCGCCTTTGTGCTGCCTGAGGACGCCAAGCCGGACAACATCAGCGCCCGCATTGACAACGGTGTGCTGACCGTGGACATGTGAGTGGGCTGACTGGCCCTGCACTGGCTGTGGCAGAGCCAGGCTGCTGGCAGTGGTGCTGGGCGGGGTTGCACAGCCAGAGGCAGCTGACAGCCCCTGCAGCAGCAGCTGGTCGTGAGTGCACCGCAGCCGCCTGACCTGCTGCTTGCCTGCCTGCTGCTGCCCCGCAGCCCCAAGGAGCCACGTGCGCCACCCCAACCCAGGCGCATCACTGTGCAGGCTGCTGGTGCTGACGCCGCCTCGCAGCCAGCAGCCGGCACACAGCAGAAGGCAGCCGGCAGCAATGGCTCAGCATGACCTATGTTGCTGGTTGTGTAGACGGCTTAGCACTCCTGGCAGTGCAGGCATGCAGGCACAGTCAGCAGTGGTGGCCTCATGTAAATGGCAGCGACCTGGTTTGGGTCATGCCGCTTGCCGATGGAGAGGCAGTGCAGAACAGCCCGCAGCGATATGCATAGCAGGAGGACCTAATGTAGGCATTGGCTTGCCGGAGCCAGCTGCTCTAGCCATTCAGCTCAGTCGCGGAACAAGTCGAGATGATGTTGCCACTGTGACGACGCCTTGTTCGTTGCATCGACACAATGGACGAAACTATCGCAGTTGTAGGGTGCATGCTATGATGGGAATAATCTGTCTATGTAATGCTGTGAGTATGAACATGGCGAGCGACGTTTCTTCGACTGCTTTGGCGTGGTGTTGCAGTTCATGACGTTTAGAGTAGAGCTGTGTAACAAATGCACGTGCTGACAAATCTCGGCCTGGGCAAGCTTTGGAGAGTTGGGATACAGCTGTTTTAAGCAGTGGACAGCCTTGCCGTCGGCGCCCAGACACCATCCTGCAAGCTAGCCTATGCCCCTGACTCTGCTCCTCAAGCTGCACACCCTGGTGCTTTTCCACACTGACTCTATCAGCCTCAGCTGGGCACCACTAGGACCTGGCTACTGCCCTACACCTTTGCTTGGCCTTCATGAGCCTGACTATGCCGGTTGGCCCTCCACCCCAATGCATATTGCAGCAAACCACCGCAACAGCTGCACCGCTGGCTGCCAGGCTCGGGCATGCAGCAGAGGGGCGAAAGAGTTCAAGCCAGCAGGCCAGGCTGGAGGGCAGCCCCAGTGCTAGTGGCTGCCTGCCCTAGACAAGGCCTGCACTCAGCTAGCAGGGTATTGCCTGGTCTAGGTGGAGGGTAGGCGAATGAGGCAGGCCAGATACTGCTGAGTCAATGGGGCAAAAGGCGGCGGCTGTGAGTCGCGGACTGTTGGCCATGACAACCGTCCCAGCGGAAGTCTGCTGTGCTGACTGACTTTCTGCGCCACGCGAGCTGCCGCCCCTGTGCAGCAGGCTATGGGAAGCATCCGGAGAGGCCGCAGGGTCTGGATGGTGCCAGCAGCATCTGGCGGGTTCTGGACATGTCGCGACGCTGGTCACACAGCAGTGACCACGCGACCTTCAAAGTCAGGGCGCGACCCGCAGCACCGCATACAAGCGCAAGTCCCTGACAAGAAAGCACACAACTTGCAAGACAGTACCCTTTGTCAACCCAAGCTCGCCACAACCCCTTGCCGCATTACGCACATGGCCCTGCAGCTGTTCAACGATCCGCTGTTCGGCGACATCGAGCGCACCGTCTCGCGCGCCTTCCAGCCCTACTTCGGCGCGATGATGCCGGGCAAGAGCTTTGACGCCGCCTTCCCCTCCGGCGGCCTGTACCCCATGGACATCCACGAGCACAAGGGTGAGCCTTGCGCACACACTACCCAGGCTGGCGCACAGAGAGCATCTGCCCAGTGACTGACGCCTTGCTGCGCTGCCTGCCCTGGTGCCCGCAGACCGCTACAGCCTAGTGGCAGGCAAGTACTGGGCACCCACCAGCAGCATGGGCCTGCCTGCACTGCTGGCACCCAGCAGCCCTCCACTCACAAACGAGGCAGCAGCAGTGGCGCCAGGGCAGCAGAGCGGGCCAGCCCCTTGCGCTGCTGGCTGATGCGTGCCTGTGTGTGGCTGTGTGCCTGGTGCAGACGCCCCTGGCTTCAGCCCTGAGCAGGTGCATGTGGAGCTGCAGGGCGACACCCTGGTGGTCAGCGGCGAGAAGAAGAGCAGCCGCCAGGACAAGCACGAGGAGGGCGGGGTCAAGACGCACAGGCGGGAGCGCACGGTGGGTGGGCCGGCTGGGGTGTGCTGCGCCAGGGCAGGGCAGGCAGCTAGGGGTGGGCTGGGAAGGCTGACTGGCTACTGGGCGGGCTGCAGGCTGTGCCCACCTGCTGACCAGAGATGCTATGATGAAATGTGGCAAGATATGCTAGCTTATGCACCATGGGCCTGCTGGCTGCATGCCAGGTCATTGCCAGGGCATGCCACCATGCAACCAGCAATCATGGCCTGCACCAAGCCCACCTTGCTCCTCTCCCTGCTCCTCTCCCTCCTGCTGCTCCTACTGCTGTCCCCACCATCGCTGCTGTGCCTGACACCTGCCTGCCTGCAGTTCACTCGCTTCACTCGCGCCTTTGTGCTGCCTGAGGATGCCAAGCCGGACAACATCAGCGCCCGCATTGACAACGGTGTGCTGACCGTGGACATGTGAGTGGGCTGACTGGCCCTGCACTGGCTGTGGCAGAGCCAGGCTGCTGGCAGTGGTGCTGGGCGGTATTGCACAGCCAGAGGCAGCTGACAGCCCCTGCAGCAGCAGCTGGTCGTGAGTGCACCGCAGCCGCCTGACCTGCTGCTTGCCTGCCTGCTGCTGCCCCGCAGCCCCAAGGAGCCACGTGCGCCACCCCAACCCAGGCGCATCACTGTGCAGGCTGCTGGTGCTGACGCCGCCTCGCAGCCAGCAGCCGGCACACAGCAGAAGGCAGCCGGCAGCAATGGCTCAGCATGACCTATGTTGCTGGTTGTGTAGACAGCTTAGCACTCCTGGCAGTGCAGGCATGCAGGCACAGTCAGCAGTGGTGGCCTCATGTAAATGGCAGCGACCTGGTTTGGGTCATGCCGCTTGCAGATGGAGAGGCAGTGCAGAACAGCCCGCAGCGATATGCATAGCAGGAGAACCTAATGTAGGCATTGGCTTGCCGGAGCCAGCTGCTCTAGCCATTCAGCTCAGTCACGGAACAAGTCGAGATGATGTTGCCACTGTGACGACGCCTTGTTCGTTGCATCGACACAATGGACGAAACTATCGCAGTTGTAGGGTGCATGCTATGATGGGAATAATCTGTCTATGTAATGCTGTGAGTATGAACATGGCGAGCGACGTTTCTTCGACTGCTTTGGCGTGGTGTTGCAGTTCATGACGTTTAGAGTAGAGCTGTGTAACAAATGCACGTGCTGACAAATCTCGGCCTGGGCAAGCTTTGGAGAGTTGGGATACAGCTGTTTTAAGCAGTGGACAGCCTTGCCGTCGGCGCCCAGACACCATCCTGCAAGCTAGCCTATGCCCCTGACTCTGCTCCTCAAGCTGCACACCCTGGTGCTTTTCCACACTGACTCTATCAGCCTCAGCTGGGCACCACTAGGACCTGGCTACTGCCCTACACCTTTGCTTGGCCTTCATGAGCCTGACTATGCCGGTTGGCCCTCCACCCCAATGCATATTGCAGCAAACCACCGCAACAGCTGCACCGCTGGCTGCCAGGCTCGGGCATGCAGCAGAGGGGCGAAAGAGTTCAAGCCAGCAGGCCAGGCTGGAGGGCAGCCCCAGTGCTAGTGGCTGCCTGCCCTAGACAAGGCCTGCACTCAGCTAGCAGGGTATTGCCTGGTCTAGGAGGAGGGTAAGCGAATGAGGCAGGCCAGATACTGCTGAGTCAATGGGGCAACAGGCGGCGGCTGTGCGTCGCGGACTGTTGGCCATGACAACCGTCCCAGCGGAAGTCTGCTGTGCTGACTGACTTTCTGCGCCACGCGAGCTGCCGCCCCTGTGCAGCAGGCCATGGGAAGCATCCGGAGAGGCCGCAGGGTCTGGATGGTGCCAGCAGCATCTGGCGGGTTCTGGACATGTCGCGACGCTGGTCACACAGCAGTGACCACGCGACCTTCAAAGTCAGGGCGCGACCCGCAGCACCGCATACAAGCGCAAGTCCCCTGACAAGAAAGCACACAGTTCGCAAGACAGTACCCTTTGTCAACCCAAGCTCGCCACAACCCCTTGCCGCATTACGCACATGGCCCTGCAGCTGTTCAACGATCCGCTGTTCAGCGACATTGAGCGCACCGTCTCGCGCGCCTTCCAGCCCTACTTCGGCGCGATGATGCCGGGCAAGGGCTTTGACGCCGCCTTCCCCTCCGGCGGCCTATACCCCATGGACATCCACGAGCACAAGGGTGAGCCTTGCACACACACTACCCAGGCTGGCGCACAGAGAGCATCTGCCCAGTGACTGACGCCTTGCTGCGCTGCCTGCCCTGGTGCCCGCAGACCGCTACAGCCTAGTGGCAGGCAAGTACTGGGCACCCACCAGCAGCATGGACCTGCCTGCACTGCTGGCACCCCGCAGCCCTCCACTCACAAACGAGGCAGCAGCAGTGGCGCCAGGGCAGCAGAGCGGGCCAGCCCCTTGCGCTGCTGGCTGACGCGTGCCTGTGTGTGCCTGTGTGCCTGGTGCAGACGCCCCTGGCTTCAGCCCTGAGCAGGTGCATGTGGAGCTGCAGGGCGACACCCTGGTGGTCAGCGGCGAGAAGAAGAGCAGCCGCCAGGACAAGCACGAGGAGGGCGGGGTCAAGACGCACAGGCGGGAGCGCACGGTGGGTGGGCCGGCTGGGGTGTGCTGCGCCAGGGCAGGGCAGGCAGCTAGGGGTGGGCCTGGGAAGGCTGACTGGCTACTGGGCGGGCTGCAGGCTGTGCCCACCTGCTGACCAGAGATGCTATGATGAAATGTGGCAAGATATGCTAGCTTATGCACCATGGGCCTGCTGGCTGCATGCCAGGTCATTGCCAGGGCATGCCACCATGCAACCAGCAATCATGGCCTGCACCAAGCCCACCTTGCTCCTCTCCCTGCTCCTCTCCCTCCTGCTGCTCCTACTGCTGTCCCCACCATCGCTGCTGTGCCTGACACCTGCCTGCCTGCAGTTCACTCGCTTCACTCGCGCCTTTGTGCTGCCTGAGGATGCCAAGCCGGACAACATCAGCGCCCGCATTGACAACGGTGTGCTGACCGTGGACATGTGAGTGGGCTGACTGGCCCTGCACTGGCTGTGGCAGAGCCAGGCTGCTGGCAGTGGTGCTGGGCGGTATTGCACAGCCAGAGGCAGCTGACAGCCCCTGCAGCAGCAGCTGGTCGTGAGTGCACCGCAGCCGCCTGACCTGCTGCTTGCCTGCCTGCTGCTGCCCCGCAGCCCCAAGGAGCCACGTGCGCCACCCCAACCCAGGCGCATCACTGTGCAGGCTGCTGGTGCTGACGCCGCCTCGCAGCCAGCAGCCGGCACACAGCAGAAGGCAGCCGGCAGCAATGGCTCAGCATGACCTATGTTGCTGGTTGTGTAGACAGCTTAGCACTCCTGGCAGTGCAGGCATGCAGGCACAGTCAGCAGTGGTGGCCTCATGTAAATGGCAGCGACCTGGTTTGGGTCATGCCGCCTGCAGATGGAGAGGCAGTGCAGAACAGCCCGCAGCGATATGCATAGCAGGAGAACCTAATGTAGGCATTGGCTTGCCGGAGCCAGCTGCTCTAGCCATTCAGCTCAGTCACGGAACAAGTCGAGATGATGTTGCCACTGTGACGACGCCTTGTTCGTTGCATCGACACAATGGACGAAACTATCGCAGTTGTAGGGTGCATGCTATGATGGGAATAATCTGTCTATGTAATGCTGTGAGTATGAACATGGCGAGCGACGTTTCTTCGACTGCTTTGGCGTGGTGTTGCAGTTCATGACGTTTAGAGTAGAGCTGTGTAACAAATGCACGTGCTGACAAATCTCGGCCTGGGCAAGCTTTGGAGAGTTGGGATACAGCTGTTTTAAGCAGTGGACAGCCTTGCCGTCGGCGCCCAGAAACCATCCTGCAAGCTAGCCTATGCCCCTGACTCTGCTCCTCAAGCTGCACACCCTGGTGCTTTTCAATACTGCCTCTAGCAGCCTCAGCTGGGCACCACTAGGACCTGGCTACTGCCCTACACCTTAGCTTGGCCAGGATGAGCCTGACTATGCCGGTCGGCCCTCCACCCCAATGCACATTGCAGCAAACCACCGCAACAGCTGCACCGCTGGCTGCCAGGCCCGGGCATGCAGCAGAGGGGCGAAAGAGTTCAAGCCAGCAGGCCAGGCTGAAGGGCAGCCCCAGTGCTAGTGGCTGCCTGCCCTAGACAGGGCCTGCACTCAGCTAGCAGGGTATTGCCTGGTCTAGGTGGAGGGTAGGCGAATGAGGCAGGCCAGATACTGCCAAGTCAATGCGGCAAAAGGCGGCGGCTGTGAGTCGCGGACTGTCGGCCATACCAGCCGTCCCAGCGGAAGTCTGCGGTGCTGACTGACTTTCTAAGCCACGCGAGCTGCCGCCCCTGTGCAGCAGGCCATGGGAAGCATCCGGAGAGGCCGCAGAGTCTGGATGGTGCCAGCAGCATCTGGCGGGTTCTAGACATGTCGCGACGCTGGTCACACAGCAGTGACCACGCGACCTTCAAAGTCAGGGCGCGACCCGCAGCACCGCATACAAGCGCAAGTCCCCTGACAAGAAAGCACACAGTTTGCAAGACAGTACCCTTTGTCAACCCAAGCTCGCCACAACCCCTTGCCGCATTACGCACATGGCCCTGCAGCTGTTCAACGATCCGCTGTTCGGCGACATCGAGCGCACCGTCTCGCGCGCCTTCCAGCCCTACTTCGGCGCGATGATGCCGGGCAAGGGCTTTGACGCCGCCTTCCCCTCCGGCGGCCTGTACCCCATGGACATCCACGAGCACAAGGGTGAGCCTTGCGCACACACTACCCAGGCTGGCGCACAGAGAGCATCTGCCCAGTGACTGACGCCTTGCTGCGCTGCCTGCCCTGGTGCCCGCAGACCGCTACAGCCTAGTGGCAGGCAAGTACTGGGCACCCACCAGCAGCATGGACCTGCCTGCACTGCTGGCACCCAGCAGCCCTCCACTCACAAACGAGGCAGCAGCAGTGGCGCCAGGGCAGCAGAGCGGGCCAGCCCCTTGCGCTGCTGGCTGATGCGTGCCTGTGTGTGGCTGTGTGCCCGGTGCAGACGCCCCTGGCTTCAGCCCTGAGCAGGTGCATGTGGAGCTGCAGGGCGACACCCTGGTGGTCAGCGGCGAGAAGAAGAGCAGCCGCCAGGACAAGCACGAGGAGGGCGGGGTCAAGACGCACAGGCGGGAGCGCACGGTGGGTGGGCCAGCTGGGGTGTGCTGCGCCAGGGCAGGGCAGGCAGCTAGGGGTGGGCCTGGGAAGGCGGACTGGCTACTGGCCGGGCTGCAGGCTGTGCCCACCTGCTGACCAGAGATGCTATGATGAAATGTGGCAAGACATGCTAGCTTATGCACCATGGGCCTGCTGGCTGCATGCCAGGTCATTGCCAGGGCATGGCACCATGCAACCAGCAATCATGGCCTGCACCAAGCCCACCTTGCTCCTCTCCCTGCTCCTCTCCCTCCTGCTGCTCCTGCTGCTGTCCCCGCCACCGCTGCTGTGCCTGACACCTGCCTGCCTGCAGTTCACTCGCTTCACTCGCGCCTTTGTGCTGCCTGAGGACGCCAAGCCTGACAACATCAGCGCCCGCATTGACAACGGTGTGCTGACCGTGGACATGTGAGTGGGCTGACCTGGCCCTGACCTGGCTGTGGCAGAGCCAGGCTGCTGGCAGTGGTGCCGGGCGGGGTTGCACAGCCAAAGGCAGCTGACAGCCCCTGCAGCAGCAGCTGGTCGTGAGTGCACAGCAGCCGCCTGACCTGCTGCTTGCCTGCCTGCTGCTGCCCCGCAGCCCCAAGGAGCCACGTGCGCCACCCCAACCCAGGCGCATCACTGTGCAGGCTGCTGGTGCTGACACCGCCTCGCAGCCAGCAGCCGGCACACAGCAGAAGGCAACCGGTAGCAATGGCTCAGCATGACCTATGTTGCTGGTTGGGTAGTCGGCTTAGCACTGCTGACAGTGCAGGCATGCAGGCACAGTCAGCAGTGGTGGCCTCATGTGGATGACACAGCGACCTGGTTTGGGATGCCGCTTGCAGATGGAGAGGCAGTGCTGAACAGCCCGCATTGATGCGCATAGCAGGAGGACCTAATGTAGGCATTGGCTTGCCGGCGCCAGCTGCTCTAGCCAGTCAGCTCAGTCGCGGAACAAGTCGAGATGATGTTGCCACTGTGACGACGCCTTGTTCGTTGCATCGACACAATGGACGAAGACTATCGCAGTTGTAGGGTGCATGCTATGATGGGAATAATCTGTCTATGTAATGCTGTGAGTGTGAACATGGTGAGCTACGTTTCTTCGACTTCTTTGGCGTGGTGTTGCAGTTCATGACGTTTAGAGTAGAGCTGTGTAACAAATGCACGTGCTGACAGATCTCGGCCTGGGCAAGCTTTGAAGAGTTGGGATACAGCTGTTTTAAGCAGTGGACAGCCTTGCCGTCGGCGCCCAGAAACCATCCTGCAAGCTAGCCTATGCCCCTCACTCTGCTTCTCAAGCTGCACACCCTGGTGCTTTTCAATACTGCCTCTATCAGCCTCAGCTGGGCACCACTAGGACCTGGCTACTGCCCTACACCTTAGCTTGGCCAGGATGAGCCTGACTATGCCGGTCGGCCCCTCCACCCCAATGCACATTGCAGCAAACCACCGCAACAGCTGCACCGCTGGCTGCCAGGCCCGGGCATGCAGCAGAGGGGCGAAAGAGTTCAAGCCAGCAGGCCAGGCTGAAGGGCAGCCCCAGTGCTAGTGGCTGCCTACCCTAGACAGGGCCTGCACTCAGCTAGCAGGGTATTGCCTGGTCTAGGTGGAGGGTAGGCGAATGAGGCAGGCCAGATACTGCCGAGTCAATGCGGCAAAAGGCGGCGGCTGTGAGTCGCGGACTGTCGGCCATACCAACCGTCCCAGCGGAAGTCTGCGGTGCTGACTGACTTTCTGCGCTACGCGAGCTGCCGCCCCTGTGCAGCAGGCCATGGGAAGCATCCGGAGAGGCCGCAGAGTCTGGATGGTGCCAGCAGCATCTGGCGGGTTCTAGACATGTCGCGACGCTGGTCACACAGCAGTGACCACGCGACCTACAAAGTCAGGGCGCGACCCGCAGCACCGCATACAAGCGCAAGTCCCCTGACAAGAAAGCACACAACTCGCACGACAGTACCCTTTGTCAACCCAAGCTCGCCACAACCCCTTGCCGCATCACGCACATGGCCCTGCAGCTGTTCAATGATCCGCTGTTCAGCGACATTGAGCGCACCGTCTCGCGCGCCTTCCAGCCCTACTTCGGCGCGATGATGCCGGGCAAGGGCTTTGACGCCGCCTTCCCCTCCGGCGGCATGTACCCCATAGACATCCACGAGCACAAGGGTGAGCCTTGCGCACACACTACCCAGGCTGGCGCACAGAGAGCATCTGCCCAGTGACTGACGCCTTGCTGCGCTGCCTGCCCTGGTGCCCGCAGACCGCTACAGCCTAGTGGCAGGCAAGTACTGGGCACCCACCAGCAGCATGGGCCTGCCTGCACTGCTGGCACCCAGCAGCCCTCCACTCACAAACGAGGCAGCAGCAGTGGCGCCAGGGCAGCAGAGCGGGCCAGCCCTCTACGCTGCTGGCTGATGCGTGCCTGTGTGTGGCTGTGTGCCTGGTGCAGACGCCCCTGGCTTCAGCCCTGAGCAGGTGCATGTGGAGCTGCAGGGCGACACCCTGGTGGTCAGCGGCGAGAAGAAGAGCAGCCGCCAGGACAAGCACGAGGAGGGCGGGGTCAAGACGCACAGGCAGGAGCGCACGGTGGGTGGGCCAGCTGGGGTGTGCTGCGCCAGGGCAGGGCAGGCAGCTAGGGGTGGGCTGGGAAGGCGGACTGGCTACTGGCCGGGCTGCCGGCTGTGCCCACCTGATGACCAGAGATGCTATGATCAACTGTGGCAAGATATGCTAGCTTATGCACCATGGGCCTGCTGGCTGCATGCCAGGTCATTGCCAGGGCATGCCACCAAGCAACCAGCAATCATGGCCTGCACCAAGCCCACCTTGCTCCTCTCCCTGCTCCTCTCCCTCCTGCTGCTCCTGCTGCTGTCCCCGCCACCGCTGCTGTGCCTGACACCTGCCTGCCTGCAGTTCACTCGCTTCACTCGCGCCTTTGTGCTGCCTGAGGACGCCAAGCCTGACAACATCAGCGCCCGCATTGACAACGGTGTGCTGACCGTGGACATGTGAGTGGGCTGACCTGGCCCTGCACTGGCTGTGGCAGAGCCAGGCTGCTAGCAGTGATGCTGGGCTGGGTTGCACAGCCAAAGGCAGCTGACAGCCCCTGCAGCAGCAGCTGGTCGTGAGTGCACAGCAGCCGCCTGACCTGCTGCTTGCCTGCCTGCTGCTGCCCCGCAGCCCCAAGGAGCCACGTGCGCCACCCCAACCCAGGCGCATCACTGTGCAGGCTGCTGGTGCTGACGCCGCCTCGCAGCCAGCAGCCGGCACACAGCAGAAGGCAGCCGGCAGCAATGGCTCAGCATGACCTATGTTGCTGGTTGGGTGGTCGGCTTAGCACTGCTGACAGTGCAGGCATGCAGGCACAGTCAGCAGTGGTGGCCTCATGTAAATGACAGCGACCTGGTGTGGGTCATGCCGCTTGCAGATGGAGAGGCAGTTCAGAACAGCCCGCAGCGATATGCATAGCAGGAGGACCTAATGTAGGCATTGGCTTGCCGGCGCCAGCTGCTCTAGCCATTCAGCTCAGTCGCGGAACAAGTCGAGATGATGTTGCCACTGTGACGACGCCTTGTTCGTTGCATCGACACAATGGACGAAGACTATCGCAGTTGTAGGGTGCATGCTTGGGAATAATCTGTCTATGTAATGCTGTGAGTATGAACATGGTGAGCGACGTTTCTTCGACTGCTGGGGCGTGGTGTTGCAGTTCATGAGGATAGAGTAGAGCTGTGTAACAAATGCACGTGCTGACAAATCTCGGCTTGGGCAAGCTTTGGAGAATTGGGATACAGCTGTTTTAAGCAGTGGACAGCCTTGCCGTCGGTGCCCAGAAACCATCCTGCAAGCTAGCCTAAGCCCCTGGCTCTGCTCCTCAAGCTGCACACCCTGGTGCTTTTCAATACTGCCTCTATCTGCCTCAGCTGGGCACCACTAGGACCTGGCTACTGCCCTACACCTTAGCTTGGCCATGATGAGCCTGACTATGCCGGTCAGCCCTCCACCCTAATGCACATTGCAGTAAACCACTTGAACAGCTGCACCGCTGGCTGCCAGGCTCGGGCATGCAGCAGAGGGGCGAAAGAGTTCAAGCCAGCAGGCCAGGCTGGAGGGCAGCCCCAGTGCTAGTGGCTGCCTGCCCTAGACAAGGCCTGCACTCAGCTAGCAGGGTATTGCCTGGTCTAGGAGGAGGGTAGGCGAATGAGGCAGGCCAGCAACTGCCGAGTCAATGGGGCGAAAGGCGGCGGCTGTGAGTCGCGGACTGTCGGCCATGACAACCGTCCCAGCGGGAGTCTGCGGTGCTGACTGACTTTCTGCGCCACGCGAGCTGCCGCCCTTGTGCAGCAGGCCATGGGAAGCATCCGGAGAGGCCGCAGAGTCTGGATGGTACCAGCAGCATCTGGCGGGTTCTAGACATGTCGCGACGCTGGTCACACAGCAGTGACCACGCGACCTTTAAAGTCAGGGCGCGACCCGCAGCACCGCATACAAGCGCAAGTCCCCTGACAAGAAAGCACACAGCTCGCACGACAGTACCCTTTGTCAACCCAAGCTCGCCACAACCCCTTGCCGCATTACGCACATGGCCCTGCAGCTGTTCAACGATCCGCTGTTTGGCGACATCGAGCGCACCGTCTCGCGCGCCTTCCAGCCCTACTTCGGCGCGATGATGCCGGGCAAGGGCTTTGACGCCGCCTTCCCCTCCGGCGGCCTGTACCCCATGGACATCCACGAGCACAAGGGTGAGCCTTGCGCACACACTACCCAGGCTGGCGCACAGAGAGCATCTGCCCAGTGACTGACGCCTTGCTGCGCTGCCTGCCCTGGTGCCCGCAGACCGCTACAGCCTAGTGGCAGGCAAGTACTGGGCACCCACCAGCAGCATGGACCTGCCTGCACTGCTGGCACCCAGCAGCCCTCCACTCACAAACGAGGCAGCAGCAGTGGCGCCAGGGCAGCAGAGCGGGCCAGCCCCTTCCGCTGCTGGCTGACGCGTGCCTGTGTGTGGCTGTGTGCCTGGTGCAGACGCCCCTGGCTTCAGCCCTGAGCAGGTGCATGTGGAGCTGCAGGGCGACACCCTGGTGGTCAGCGGCGAGAAGAAGAGCAGCCGCCAGGACAAGCACGAGGAGGGCGGGGTCAAGACGCACAGGCGGGAGCGCACGGTGGGTGGGCCAGCTGGGGTGTGCTGCGCCAGGGCAGGGCAGGCAGCTAGGGGTGGGCTGGGAAGGCGGACTGGCTACTGGCCGGGCTGCCGGCTGTGCCCACCTGATGACCAGAGGTGCTATGGTTAACTGTGCCAAGACATGCTAGCTTATGCACCATGGGCCTGCTGGCTGCATGCCAGCTCAGTGCCAGCGCATGCCACCATGCAACCAGCAATCATGGCCTGCACCAAGCCCACCTTGCTCCTCTCCCTGCTCCTCTCCCTCCTGCTGCTCCTACTGCTGTCCCCGCCACCGCTCCTGTGCCTGACACCTGCCTGCCTGCAGTTCACTCGCTTCACTCGCGCCTTTGTGCTGCCTGAGGACGCCAAGCCTGACAACATCAGCGCCCGCATAGACAACGGTGTGCTGACCGTGGACATGTGAGTGGGCTGACCTGGCCCTGCACTGGCTGTGGCAGAGCCAGGCTGCTAGCAGTGATGCTGGGCTGGGTTGCACAGCCAAAGGCAGCTGACAGCCCCTGCAGCAGCAGCTGGTCGTGAGTGCACAGCAGCCGCCTGACCTGCTGCTTGCCTGCCTGCTGCTGCCCCGCAGCCCCAAGGAGCCACGTGCGCCACCCCAACCCAGGCGCATCACTGTGCAGGCTGCTGGTGCTGACGCCGCCTCGCAGCCAGCAGCCGGCACACAGCAGAAGGCAGCCGGCAGCAATGGCTCAGCATGACCTATGTTGCTGGTTGGGTGGTCGGCTTAGCACTGCTGACAGTGCAGGCATGCAGGCACAGTCAGCAGTGGTGGCCTCATGTAAATGACAGCGACCTGGTGTGGGTCATGCCGCTTGCAGATGGAGAGGCAGTTCAGAACAGCCCGCAGCGATATGCATAGCAGGAGGACCTAATGTAGGCATTGGCTTGCCGGCGCCAGCTGCTCTAGCCATTCAGCTCAGTCGCGGAACAAGTCGAGATGATGTTGCCACTGTGACGACGCCTTGTTCGTTGCATCGACACAATGGACGAAGACTATCGCAGTTGTAGGGTGCATGCTTGGGAATAATCTGTCTATGTAATGCTGTGAGTATGAACATGGTGAGCGACGTTTCTTCGACTGCTGGGGCGTGGTGTTGCAGTTCATGAGGATAGAGTAGAGCTGTGTAACAAATGCACGTGCTGACAAATCTCGGCTTGGGCAAGCTTTGGAGAATTGGGATACAGCTGTTTTAAGCAGTGGACAGCCTTGCCGTCGGTGCCCAGAAACCATCCTGCAAGCTAGCCTAAGCCCCTGGCTCTGCTCCTCAAGCTGCACACCCTGGTGCTTTTCAATACTGCCTCTATCTGCCTCAGCTGGGCACCACTAGGACCTGGCTACTGCCCTACACCTTAGCTTGGCCATGATGAGCCTGACTATGCCGGTCAGCCCTCCACCCTAATGCACATTGCAGTAAACCACTTGAACAGCTGCACCGCTGGCTGCCAGGCTCGGGCATGCAGCAGAGGGGCGAAAGAGTTCAAGCCAGCAGGCCAGGCTGGAGGGCAGCCCCAGTGCTAGTGGCTGCCTGCCCTAGACAAGGCCTGCACTCAGCTAGCAGGGTATTGCCTGGTCTAGGAGGAGGGTAGGCGAATGAGGCAGGCCAGCAACTGCCGAGTCAATGGGGCGAAAGGCGGCGGCTGTGAGTCGCGGACTGTCGGCCATGACAACCGTCCCAGCGGGAGTCTGCGGTGCTGACTGACTTTCTGCGCCACGCGAGCTGCCGCCCTTGTGCAGCAGGCCATGGGAAGCATCCGGAGAGGCCGCAGAGTCTGGATGGTGCCAGCAGCATCTGGCGGGTTCTAGACATGTCGCGACGCTGGTCACACAGCAGTGACCACGCGACCTTTAAAGTCAGGGCGCGACCCGCAGCACCGCATACAAGCGCAAGTCCCCTGACAAGAAAGCACACAGCTCGCACGACAGTACCCTTTGTCAACCCAAGCTCGCCACAACCCCTTGCCGCATTACGCACATGGCCCTGCAGCTGTTCAACGATCCGCTGTTTGGCGACATCGAGCGCACCGTCTCGCGCGCCTTCCAGCCCTACTTCGGCGCGATGATGCCGGGCAAGGGCTTTGACGCCGCCTTCCCCTCCGGCGGCCTGTACCCCATGGACATCCACGAGCACAAGGGTGAGCCTTGCGCACACACTACCCAGGCTGGCGCACAGAGAGCATCTGCCCAGTGACTGACGCCTTGCTGCGCTGCCTGCCCTGGTGCCCGCAGACCGCTACAGCCTAGTGGCAGGCAAGTACTGGGCACCCACCAGCAGCATGGGCCTGCCTGCACTGCTGGCACCCAGCAGCCCTCCACTCACAAACGAGGCAGCAGCAGTGGCGCCAGGGCAGCAGAGCGGGCCAGCCCCTTCCGCTGCTGGCTGACGCGTGCCTGTGTGTGGCTGTGTGCCTGGTGCAGACGCCCCTGGCTTCAGCCCTGAGCAGGTGCATGTGGAGCTGCAGGGCGACACCCTGGTGGTCAGCGGCGAGAAGAAGAGCAGCCGCCAGGACAAGCACGAGGAGGGCGGGGTCAAGACGCACAGGCGGGAGCGCACGGTGGGTGGGCCAGCTGGGGTGTGCTGCGCCAGGGCAGGGCAGGCAGCTAGGGGTGGGCTGGGAAGGCGGACTGGCTACTGGCCGGGCTGCCGGCTGTGCCCACCTGATGACCAGAGGTGCTATGGTTAACTGTGCCAAGACATGCTAGCTTATGCACCATGGGCCTGCTGGCTGCATGCCAGCTCAGTGCCAGCGCATGCCACCATGCAACCAGCAATCATGGCCTGCACCAAGCCCACCTTGCTCCTCTCCCTGCTCCTCTCCCTCCTGCTGCTCCTACTGCTGTCCCCGCCACCGCTGCTGTGCCTGACACCTGCCTGCCTGCAGTTCACTCGCTTCACTCGCGCCTTTGTGCTGCCTGAGGACGCCAAGCCTGACAACATCAGCGCCCGCATTGACAACGGTGTGCTGACCGTGGACATGTGAGTGGGCTGACCTGGCCCTGACCTGGCTGTGGCAGAGCCAGGCTGCTGGCAGTGGTGCCGGGCGGGGTTGCACAGCCAGAGGCAGCTGACAGCCCCTGCAGCAGCAGCTGGTCGTGAGTGCACAGCAGCCGCCTGACCTGCTGCTTGCCTGCCTGCTGCTGCCCCGCAGCCCCAAGGAGCCACGTGCGCCACCCCAACCCAGGCGCATCACTGTGCAGGCTGCTGGTGCTGACGCCGCCTCGCAGCCAGCAGCCGGCACACAGCAGAAGGCAGCCGGCAGCAATGGCTCAGCATGACCTATGTTGCTGGTTGGGTGGTCGGCTTAGCACTGCTGACAGTGCAGGCATGCAGGCACAGTCAGCAGTGGTGGCCTCATGTAAATGACAGCGACCTGGTGTGGGTCATGCCGCTTGCAGATGGAGAGGCAGTTCAGAACAGCCCGCAGCGATATGCATAGCAGGAGGACCTAATGTAGGCATTGGCTTGCCGGCGCCAGCTGATCTAGCCATTCAGCTCAGTCGCGGAACAAGTCGAGATGATGTTGCCACTGTGACGACGCCTTGTTCGTTGCATCGACACAGTGGACGAAACCATCGCAGTTGTAGGGTGCATGCGATGATGGGAATAATCTGTCTATGTAATGCTGTGAGTATGAACATGGTGAGCGACGTTTCTTCGACTGCTGGGGCGTGGTGTTGCAGTTCATGAGGATAGAGTAGAGCTGTGTAACAAATGCACGTGCTGACAAATCTCGGCTTGGGCAAGCTTTGGAGAGTTGGGATACAGCTGTTTAAATCAGTGGACAGCCTTGCCGTCGGTGCCCAGAAACCATCCTGCAAGCTAGCCTAAGCCCCTGGCTCTGCTCCTCAAGCTGCACACCCTGGTGCTTTTCAATACTGCCTCTATCTGCCTCAGCTGGGCACCACTAGGACCTGGCTACTGCCCTACACCTTAGCTTGGCCATGATGAGCCTGACTATGCCGGTCAGCCCTCCACCCTAATGCACATTGCAGTAAACCACTGGAACAGCTGCACCGCTGGCTGCCAGGCTCGGGCATGCAGCAGAGGGGCGAAAGAGTTCAAGCCAGCAGGCCAGGCTGGAGGGCAGCCCCAGTGCTAGTGGCTGCCTGCCCTAGACAAGGCCTGCACTCAGCTAGCAGGGTATTGCCTGGTCTAGGAGGAGGGTAGGCGAATGAGGCAGGCCAGCAACTGCCGAGTCAATGGGGCGAAAGGCGGCGGCTGTGAGTCGCGGACTGTCGGCCATGACAACCGTCCCAGCGGGAGTCTGCGGTGCTGACTGACTTTCTGCGCCACGCGAGCTGCCGCCCTTGTGCAGCAGGCCATGGGAAGCATCCGGAGAGGCCGCAGAGTCTGGATGGTGCCAGCAGCATCTGGCGGGTTCTGGACATGTCGCGACGCTGGTCACACAGCAGTGACCACGCGACCTTCAAAGTCAGGGCGCGACCCGCAGCACCGCATACAAGCGCAAGTCCTCTGACAAGAAAGCACACAGCTCGCAAGACAGTACCCTTTGTCAACCCAAGCTCGCCACAACCCCTTGCCGCATTACGCACATGGCCCTGCAGCTGTTCAACGATCCGCTGTTCGGCGACATCGAGCGCACCGTCTCGCGCGCCTTCCAGCCCTACTTCGGCGCGATGATGCCGGGCAAGGGCTTTGACGCCGCCTTCCCCTCCGGCGGCCTGTACCCCATGGACATCCACGAGCACAAGGGTGAGCCTTGCGCACACACTACCCAGGCTGGCGCACAGAGAGCATCTGCCCAGTGACTGACGCCTTGCTGCGCTGCCTGCCCTGGTGCCCGCAGACCGCTACAGCCTAGTGGCAGGCAAGTACTGGGCACCCACCAGCAGCATGGACCTGCCTGCACTGCTGGCACCCAGCAGCCCTCCACTCACAAACGAGGCAGCAGCAGTGGCGCCAGGGCAGCAGAGCGGGCCAGCCCCTTCCGCTGCTGGCTGACGCGTGCCTGTGTGTGGCTGTGTGCCTGGTGCAGACGCCCCTGGCTTCAGCCCTGAGCAGGTGCATGTGGAGCTGCAGGGCGACACCCTGGTGGTCAGCGGCGAGAAGAAGAGCAGCCGCCAGGACAAGCACGAGGAGGGCGGGGTCAAGACGCACAGGCGGGAGCGCACGGTGGGTGGGCCAGCTGGGGTGTGCTGCGCCAGGGCAGGGCAGGCAGCTAGGGGTGGGCTGGGAAGGCGGACTGGCTACTGGCCGGGCTGCCGGCTGTGCCCACCTGATGACCAGAGGTGCTATGGTTAACTGTGCCAAGACATGCTAGCTTATGCACCATGGGCCTGCTGGCTGCATGCCAGCTCAGTGCCAGCGCATGCCACCATGCAACCAGCAATCATGGCCTGCACCAAGCCCACCTTGCTCCTCTCCCTGCTCCTCTCCCTCCTGCTGCTCCTACTGCTGTCCCCGCCACCGCTCCTGTGCCTGACACCTGCCTGCCTGCAGTTCACTCGCTTCACTCGCGCCTTTGTGCTGCCTGAGGACGCCAAGCCTGACAACATCAGCGCCCGCATTGACAACGGTGTGCTGACCGTGGACATGTGAGTGGGCTGACCTGGCCCTGCACTGGCTGTGGCAGAGCCAGGCTGCTAGCAGTGATGCTGGGCTGGGTTGCACAGCCAAAGGCAGCTGACAGCCCCTGCAGCAGCAGCTGGTCGTGAGTGCACAGCAGCCGCCTGACCTGCTGCTTGCCTGCCTGCTGCTGCCCCGCAGCCCCAAGGAGCCACGTGCGCCACCCCAACCCAGGCGCATCACTGTGCAGGCTGCTGGTGCTGACGCCGCCTCGCAGCCAGCAGCCGGCACACAGCAGAAGGCAGCCGGCAGCAATGGCTCAGCATGACCTATGTTGCTGGTTGGGTGGTCGGCTTAGCACTGCTGACAGTGCAGGCATGCAGGCACAGTCAGCAGTGGTGGCCTCATGTAAATGACAGCGACCTGGTGTGGGTCATGCCGCTTGCAGATGGAGAGGCAGTTCAGAACAGCCCGCAGCGATATGCATAGCAGGAGGACCTAATGTAGGCATTGGCTTGCCGGCGCCAGCTGCTCTAGCCATTCAGCTCAGTCGCGGAACAAGTCGAGATGATGTTGCCACTGTGACGACGCCTTGTTCGTTGCATCGACACAATGGACGAAGACTATCGCAGTTGTAGGGTGCATGCTTGGGAATAATCTGTCTATGTAATGCTGTGAGTATGAACATGGTGAGCGACGTTTCTTCGACTGCTGGGGCGTGGTGTTGCAGTTCATGAGGATAGAGTAGAGCTGTGTAACAAATGCACGTGCTGACAAATCTCGGCTTGGGCAAGCTTTGGAGAATTGGGATACAGCTGTTTTAAGCAGTGGACAGCCTTGCCGTCGGTGCCCAGAAACCATCCTGCAAGCTAGCCTAAGCCCCTGGCTCTGCTCCTCAAGCTGCACACCCTGGTGCTTTTCAATACTGCCTCTATCTGCCTCAGCTGGGCACCACTAGGACCTGGCTACTGCCCTACACCTTAGCTTGGCCATGATGAGCCTGACTATGCCGGTCAGCCCTCCACCCTAATGCACATTGCAGTAAACCACTTGAACAGCTGCACCGCTGGCTGCCAGGCTCGGGCATGCAGCAGAGGGGCGAAAGAGTTCAAGCCAGCAGGCCAGGCTGGAGGGCAGCCCCAGTGCTAGTGGCTGCCTGCCCTAGACAAGGCCTGCACTCAGCTAGCAGGGTATTGCCTGGTCTAGGAGGAGGGTAGGCGAATGAGGCAGGCCAGCAACTGCCGAGTCAATGGGGCGAAAGGCGGCGGCTGTGAGTCGCGGACTGTCGGCCATGACAACCGTCCCAGCGGGAGTCTGCGGTGCTGACTGACTTTCTGCGCCACGCGAGCTGCCGCCCTTGTGCAGCAGGCCATGGGAAGCATCCGGAGAGGCCGCAGAGTCTGGATGGTGCCAGCAGCATCTGGCGGGTTCTGGACATGTCGCGACGCTGGTCACACAGCAGTGACCACGCGACCTTTAAAGTCAGGGCGCGACCCGCAGCACCGCATACAAGCGCAAGTCCCCTGACAAGAAAGCACACAGCTCGCACGACAGTACCCTTTGTCAACCCAAGCTCGCCACAACCCCTTGCCGCATTACGCACATGGCCCTGCAGCTGTTCAACGATCCGCTGTTTGGCGACATCGAGCGCACCGTCTCGCGCGCCTTCCAGCCCTACTTCGGCGCGATGATGCCGGGCAAGGGCTTTGACGCCGCCTTCCCCTCCGGCGGCCTGTACCCCATGGACATCCACGAGCACAAGGGTGAGCCTTGCGCACACACTACCCAGGCTGGCGCACAGAGAGCATCTGCCCAGTGACTGACGCCTTGCTGCGCTGCCTGCCCTGGTGCCCGCAGACCGCTACAGCCTAGTGGCAGGCAAGTACTGGGCACCCACCAGCAGCATGGGCCTGCCTGCACTGCTGGCACCCAGCAGCCCTCCACTCACAAACGAGGCAGCAGCAGTGGCGCCAGGGCAGCAGAGCGGGCCAGCCCCTTCCGCTGCTGGCTGACGCGTGCCTGTGTGTGGCTGTGTGCCTGGTGCAGACGCCCCTGGCTTCAGCCCTGAGCAGGTGCATGTGGAGCTGCAGGGCGACACCCTGGTGGTCAGCGGCGAGAAGAAGAGCAGCCGCCAGGACAAGCACGAGGAGGGCGGGGTCAAGACGCACAGGCGGGAGCGCACGGTGGGTGGGCCGGCTGGGGTGTGCTGCGCCAGGGCAGGGCAGGCAGCTAGGGGTGGGCTGGGAAGGCGGACTGGCTACTGGCCGGGCTGCCGGCTGTGCCCACCTGATGACCAGAGGTGCTATGGTTAACTGTGCCAAGACATGCTAGCTTATGCACCATGGGCCTGCTGGCTGCATGCCAGCTCAGTGCCAGCGCATGCCACCATGCAACCAGCAATCATGGCCTGCACCAAGCCCACCTTGCTCCTCTCCCTGCTCCTCTCCCTCCTGCTGCTCCTACTGCTGTCCCCGCCACCGCTGCTGTGCCTGACACCTGCCTGCCTGCAGTTCACTCGCTTCACTCGCGCCTTTGTGCTGCCTGAGGACGCCAAGCCTGACAACATCAGCGCCCGCATTGACAACGGTGTGCTGACCGTGGACATGTGAGTGGGCTGACCTGGCCCTGACCTGGCTGTGGCAGAGCCAGGCTGCTGGCAGTGGTGCCGGGCGGGGTTGCACAGCCAGAGGCAGCTGACAGCCCCTGCAGCAGCAGCTGGTCGTGAGTGCACAGCAGCCGCCTGACCTGCTGCTTGCCTGCCTGCTGCTGCCCCGCAGCCCCAAGGAGCCACGTGCGCCACCCCAACCCAGGCGCATCACTGTGCAGGCTGCTGGTGCTGACGCCGCCTCGCAGCCAGCAGCCGGCACACAGCAGAAGGCAGCCGGCAGCAATGGCTCAGCATGACCTATGTTGCTGGTTGGGTGGTCGGCTTAGCACTGCTGACAGTGCAGGCATGCAGGCACAGTCAGCAGTGGTGGCCTCATGTAAATGACAGCGACCTGGTGTGGGTCATGCCGCTTGCAGATGGAGAGGCAGTTCAGAACAGCCCGCAGCGATATGCATAGCAGGAGGACCTAATGTAGGCATTGGCTTGCCGGCGCCAGCTGATCTAGCCATTCAGCTCAGTCGCGGAACAAGTCGAGATGATGTTGCCACTGTGACGACGCCTTGTTCGTTGCATCGACACAGTGGACGAAACCATCGCAGTTGTAGGGTGCATGCGATGATGGGAATAATCTGTCTATGTAATGCTGTGAGTATGAACATGGTGAGCGACGTTTCTTCGACTGCTGGGGCGTGGTGTTGCAGTTCATGAGGATAGAGTAGAGCTGTGTAACAAATGCACGTGCTGACAAATCTCGGCTTGGGCAAGCTTTGGAGAGTTGGGATACAGCTGTTTAAATCAGTGGACAGCCTTGCCGTCGGTGCCCAGAAACCATCCTGCAAGCTAGCCTAAGCCCCTGGCTCTGCTCCTCAAGCTGCACACCCTGGTGCTTTTCAATACTGCCTCTATCTGCCTCAGCTGGGCACCACTAGGACCTGGCTACTGCCCTACACCTTAGCTTGGCCATGATGAGCCTGACTATGCCGGTCAGCCCTCCACCCTAATGCACATTGCAGTAAACCACTGGAACAGCTGCACCGCTGGCTGCCAGGCTCGGGCATGCAGCAGAGGGGCGAAAGAGTTCAAGCCAGCAGGCCAGGCTGGAGGGCAGCCCCAGTGCTAGTGGCTGCCTGCCCTAGACAAGGCCTGCACTCAGCTAGCAGGGTATTGCCTGGTCTAGGAGGAGGGTAGGCGAATGAGGCAGGCCAGCAACTGCCGAGTCAATGGGGCGAAAGGCGGCGGCTGTGAGTCGCGGACTGTCGGCCATGACAACCGTCCCAGCGGGAGTCTGCGGTGCTGACTGACTTTCTGCGCCACGCGAGCTGCCGCCCTTGTGCAGCAGGCCATGGGAAGCATCCGGAGAGGCCGCAGAGTCTGGATGGTGCCAGCAGCATCTGGCGGGTTCTGGACATGTCGCGACGCTGGTCACACAGCAGTGACCACGCGACCTTCAAAGTCAGGGCGCGACCCGCAGCACCGCATACAAGCGCAAGTCCTCTGACAAGAAAGCACACAGCTCGCAAGACAGTACCCTTTGTCAACCCAAGCTCGCCACAACCCCTTGCCGCATTACGCACATGGCCCTGCAGCTGTTCAACGATCCGCTGTTCGGCGACATCGAGCGCACCGTCTCGCGCGCCTTCCAGCCCTACTTCGGCGCGATGATGCCGGGCAAGGGCTTTGACGCCGCCTTCCCCTCCGGCGGCCTGTACCCCATGGACATCCACGAGCACAAGGGTGAGCCTTGCGCACACACTACCCAGGCTGGCGCACAGAGAGCATCTGCCCAGTGACTGACGCCTTGCTGCGCTGCCTGCCCTGGTGCCCGCAGACCGCTACAGCCTAGTGGCAGGCAAGTACTGGGCACCCACCAGCAGCATGGACCTGCCTGCACTGCTGGCACCCAGCAGCCCTCCACTCACAAACGAGGCAGCAGCAGTGGCGCCAGGGCAGCAGAGCGGGCCAGCCCCTTCCGCTGCTGGCTGACGCGTGCCTGTGTGTGGCTGTGTGCCTGGTGCAGACGCCCCTGGCTTCAGCCCTGAGCAGGTGCATGTGGAGCTGCAGGGCGACACCCTGGTGGTCAGCGGCGAGAAGAAGAGCAGCCGCCAGGACAAGCACGAGGAGGGCGGGGTCAAGACGCACAGGCGGGAGCGCACGGTGGGTGGGCCAGCTGGGGTGTGCTGCGCCAGGGCAGGGCAGGCAGCTAGGGGTGGGCTGGGAAGGCGGACTGGCTACTGGGCGGGCTGCAGGCTGTGCCCACCTGATGACCAGAGGTGCTATGGTTAACTGTGCCAAGACATGCTAGCTTATGCACCATGGGCCTGCTGGCTGCATGCCAGCTCAGTGCCAGCGCATGCCACCATGCAACCAGCAATCATGGCCTGCACCAAGCCCACCTTGCTCCTCTCCCTGCTCCTCTCCCTCCTGCTGCTCCTACTGCTGTCCCCGCCACCGCTCCTGTGCCTGACACCTGCCTGCCTGCAGTTCACTCGCTTCACTCGCGCCTTTGTGCTGCCTGAGGACGCCAAGCCTGACAACATCAGCGCCCGCATTGACAACGGTGTGCTGACCGTGGACATGTGAGTGGGCTGACCTGGCCCTGACCTGGCTGTGGCAGAGCCAGGCTGCTGGCAGTGGTGCCGGGCGGGGTTGCACAGCCAGAGGCAGCTGACAGCCCCTGCAGCAGCAGCTGGTCGTGAGTGCACCGCAGCCGCCTGACCTGCTGCTTGCCTGCCTGCTGTTGCCCCGCAGCCCCAAGGAGCCACGTGCGCCACCCCAACCCAGGCGCATCACTGTGCAGGCTGCTGGTGCTGACGCCGCCTCGCAGCCAGCAGCCGGCACACAGCAGAAGGCAGCCGGCAGCAATGGCTCAGCATGACCTATGTTGCTGGTTGGGCAGTCGGCTTAGCACTGCTGACAGTGCAGGCATGCAGGCACAGTCAGGAGTGCTGGCCTCATGTAAATGACAGCGACCTGGTGTGGGCCATGCCGCTTGCAGATATGGAGGCAGTGCAGAACAGCCCGCAGTCATGCGCATAGCAGGAGGACCTAATGTAGGCATTGGCTTGCCGGAGCCAGCTGCTCTAGCCATTCAGCTCAGTCGCGGAACAAGTCGAGATGATGTTGCCACAGTGACGACGCCTTGGTCGTTGCATCGACACAATGGACGAAGACTATCGCAGTTGTAGGGTGCATGCTTGGGAATAATCTGTCTATGTAATGCTGTGAGTATGAACATGGTGAGCGACGTTTCTTCGACTGCTGGGGCGTGGTGTTGCAGTTCATGAGGATAGAGTAGAGCTGTGTAACAAATGCACGTGCTGACAAATCTCGGCTTGGGCAAGCTTTGGAGAGTTGGGATACAGCTGTTTTAAGCAGTGGACAGCCTTGCCGTCGGTGCCCAGAAACCATCCTGCAAGCTAGCCTATGCCCCTGGCTCTGCTCCTCAAGCTGCACACCCTGGTGCTTTTCAATACTGCCTCTATCTGCCTCAGCTGGGCACCACTAGGACCTGGCTACTGCCCTACACCTTAGCTTGGCCATGATGAGCCTGACTATGCCGGTCAGCCCTCCACCCTAATGCACATTGCAGTAAACCACTTGAACAGCTGCACCGCTGGCTGCCAGGCTCGGGCATGCAGCAGAGGGGCGAAAGAGTTCAAGCCAGCAGGCCAGGCTGGAGGGCAGCCCCAGTGCTAGTGGCTGCCTGCCCTAGACAAGGCCTGCACTCAGCTAGCAGGGTATTGCCTGGTCTAGGAGGAGGGTAGGCGAATGAGGCAGGCCAGCAACTGCCGAGTCAATGGGGCGAAAGGCGGCGGCTGTGAGTCGCGGACTGTCGGCCATGACAACCGTCCCAGCGGGAGTCTGCGGTGCTGACTGACTTTCTGCGCCACGCGAGCTGCCGCCCTTGTGCAGCAGGCCATGGGAAGCATCCGGAGAGGCCGCAGAGTCTGGATGGTGCCAGCAGCATCTGGCGGGTTCTAGACATGTCGCGACGCTGGTCACACAGCAGTGACCACGCGACCTTTAAAGTCAGGGCGCGACCCGCAGCACCGCATACAAGCGCAAGTCCCCTGACAAGAAAGCACACAGCTCGCACGACAGTACCCTTTGTCAACCCAAGCTCGCCACAACCCCTTGCCGCATTACGCACATGGCCCTGCAGCTGTTCAACGATCCGCTGTTTGGCGACATCGAGCGCACCGTCTCGCGCGCCTTCCAGCCCTACTTCGGCGCGATGATGCCGGGCAAGGGCTTTGACGCCGCCTTCCCCTCCGGCGGCCTGTACCCCATGGACATCCACGAGCACAAGGGTGAGCCTTGCGCACACACTACCCAGGCTGGCGCACAGAGAGCATCTGCCCAGTGACTGACGCCTTGCTGCGCTGCCTGCCCTGGTGCCCGCAGACCGCTACAGCCTAGTGGCAGGCAAGTACTGGGCACCCACCAGCAGCATGGGCCTGCCTGCACTGCTGGCACCCAGCAGCCCTCCACTCACAAACGAGGCAGCAGCAGTGGCGCCAGGGCAGCAGAGCGGGCCAGCCCCTTCCGCTGCTGGCTGACGCGTGCCTGTGTGTGGCTGTGTGCCTGGTGCAGACGCCCCTGGCTTCAGCCCTGAGCAGGTGCATGTGGAGCTGCAGGGCGACACCCTGGTGGTCAGCGGCGAGAAGAAGAGCAGCCGCCAGGACAAGCACGAGGAGGGCGGGGTCAAGACGCACAGGCGGGAGCGCACGGTGGGTGGGCCGGCTGGGGTGTGCTGCGCCAGGGCAGGGCAGGCAGCTAGGGGTGGGCTGGGAAGGCGGACTGGCTACTGGCCGGGCTGCCGGCTGTGCCCACCTGCTGACCAGAGATGCTATGATCAACTGTGCCAAGATATGCTAGCTTATGCACCATGGGCCTGCTGGCTGCATGCCAGGTCATTGCCAGGGCATGCCACCATGCAACCAGCAATCATGGCCTGCACCAAGCCCACCTTGCTCCTCTCCCTGCTCCTCTCCCTCCTGCTGCTCCTACTGCTGTCCCCGCCATCGCTGCTGTGCCTGACACCTGCCTGCCTGCAGTTCACTCGCTTCACTCGCGCCTTTGTGCTGCCTGAGGACGCCAAGCCTGACAACATCAGCGCCCGCATTGACAACGGTGTGCTGACCGTGGACATGTGAGTGGGCTGACCTGGCCCTGACCTGGCTGTGGCAGAGCCAGGCTGCTAGCAGTGGTGCTGGGCTGGGTTGCACAGCCAGAGGCAGCTGACAGCCCCTGCAGCAGCAGCTGGTCGTGAGTGCACCGCAGCCGCCTGACCTGCTGCTTGCCTGCCTGCTGCTGCCCCGCAGCCCCAAGGAGCCACGTGCGCCACCCCAACCCAGGCGCATCACTGTGCAGGCTGCTGGTGCTGACGCCGCCTCGCAGCCAGCAGCCGGCACACAGCAGAAGGCAGCCGGCAGCAATGGCTCAGCATGACCTATGTTGCTGGTTGGGTAGACGGCTTAGCACTCTTGACAGTGCAGGCACGTAGGCACAGTCAGCAGTGGTGGCCTCATGTAAATGACAGCGACCTGGTTTGGGTCATGCCGCTTGCAGATGGAGAGGCAGTGCAGAACAGCCCGCAGCGATATGCATGACAGGAGGACCTAAAGTAGGCATTGGCTTGCCGGAGCCAGCTGCTCTAGCCATTCAGCTCAATCGAGGAACGAGTCGAGATGATGTTGCCACAGTGACGACGCCTTGTTCGTTGCATCGACACAGTGGACGAAACCATCGCAGTTGTAGGGTGCATGCGATGATGGGAATAATCTGTCTATGTAATGCTGTGAGTATGAACATGGTGAGCTACGTTTCTTCGACTGCTTTGGCGTGGTGTTGCAGATCATGATGATAGAGTAGAGCTGTGTAAGAAATGCACGCGATGACCAAGCTCGGCCTGGGCGACCTTTGAAGAGATGTGATGCAGATGTGCCAAGCAGTGGACAGCCTTGCCGTCGGCACCCGCCAACCATCCTGCAAGCTTGCCTATGCCCCTGGCTCTGCTCCTTAAGCTGCACACTCTGGTTCTTTTCCACACTGCCTCTATTAACCTCAGCTGGGCACCACTAGGACCTGGCTACTGCCCTACACCTTAGCTTGGCCATGATGAGCCTGACTATGCCGGTCGGCCCCTCCACCCCAATGCAAATTGCAGCAAACCACCGCAACAACCGCACCGCTGGCTGCCAGGCTCGGGCATGCAGCAGAGGGGCGAAAGAGGTCAAGCCAGCAGGCCAGGCTGGAGGGCAGCCCCAGTGCTCGTGGCTGCCTGCCCTAGACAGAGCCTGCACTTAGCATTGTACTTTGCATTTAGCATTGTGAGAAGCTGCTGGACATAAACATGGATTCGATGACGTGGGATGGCGATCGTGCATGCGGATGAGATGACGACGGAGTATGCGACAAGTAGGCATAGCAGTCAGCGTCGCCACAACATTCACACATCCTCCTAGTATCAACAAGCTTGGATCACTATTTGCGGGCACGCCATGCCACACGCATTCGACACGGCTAGACACTGTTGGGTGTTGAGGCCTACCGCCTGGACTAATGCTAATTTGCATTGTTACTGCACAGCATCACACATCATAACAATGGGATATGAATGCAAATGTCAGTTCTAGGCAGTCGCGCCCCCAATGGTTATCATTGATCGCATCAGAAACCAATATGGTTTTCACCTCTATCAGAGCAGCTGCACGAAGTCTCCCGCGCAATCCGTCCCAATCAACCCCTGTCTGCCAGCCCCAGTCAACCCCGGCCTGTCACTGCTGATGTTGTTCCCGTTGTTCTTGTAGCTGGAGCTGGAAGTGTGCTCTGAGCTGCTAGCCATAACATGCTCAGCTTGGGAACCCAGTCCAGTTCCTGCCCTGCATCTGATGGTGCGTGCCTGACCCTGTGATGCCTGAGGGTCAGGGTGCAGCCTGGGGAGCACCAGTGCCACCAAGTCGTTCAGCATGGCCAGCTTCTCGCCCCGAATCATGTCAGCAGTGCCTGGATCGTCATGCTGTGCATGGACAGCAGTATCAGCATGGGCACAGGGCAGCAGTTGGTACCAACACTGCGTGCATCGTGTCACACTCAACATCACATGCGGCGGGGTAGGGACACACACTAGGTGTTTGCATGGGCAGGTCATGCAGGCTAAGTCAGGGTGCATCTTCCGTACTGCCTAGCTGTGACCTCACACAGACAGTTTTCTTGGATGACACTTCAAAACCACCAGCATGCTTGCTTAGGATACATACCGTACTGCCAATGTGGCCGTTCCAACATGGAAACACCATAACCATCACGGCATGCAGGCAATCAATAAGGCTTGCTGTGTGGCCGTCGCAGTTGTTCCTAACACTGCCGATGCAGCTCAGCTGTCTCCAGGGTGGCATGGGGAAGTTTAGGGTTGCCTAGCACTGCCCATGGACCAGAGCCTTAGTGCAGGGACGGGTGACACAGTGTGTGGTGTCACCAAATTGCTGTGCTCGTAAAACCGAGTGCTCTTCAGTGTAACAAAACAAACAAGCTATACAAATACATATGAATATTCAAACCGCATACGAGTACGATTACCTACATGCCCAGTTCCCATGCTTGCCCTAGGATACTTTGGCCGTGCCATGCGGATGGTGGTGATGGCAATGGTGGTGGTCCAGCTGCTACTGCTCCTGCTGCTGCGGGGGTGTTTTGACCTCACAGCTGGCAGCACCAATGCTAGTGGCAGCAGTGCTGGTGCCGCCTGCCCCTGTGCCTCACCAATGCCATGATGGAGGGCGCGCTATTGACCTCCAGCAGCCAGGGCTGCAGTGCCTCGTCCAACAAGAAGTCAAAGCCCAGCAGCTGGAACCCATAGGCAGGGAAGGGGGGCCTGCACTTGAACACCACACACATTGCACAATCACTGACCCACCACTTCATACTGTGATGGTGATGTGGTGGCAATGGTGATAGTGACGCCATCACAAGTGTCCTGAAGTAACGCCCCTCGACCTCCCTCTACCCCTCCCTCTACCCCTCCCTCTACCCCTACCCCTCCCTCTTCCCCTCCCCCTACCCTCACTCTACCCCACCCTTGCCCTCACCCTCTCGCGCCTGCCACCACCACCACAAGCACGGCTGCAACACAGACACCACACAACCAGCCAGTACAGTACAAGTCCCTTGCCTGTCGAGCCCTTGCCCTGCCCTTCCCGCCCTGCCACTTCTGGCCTGGTATGTCGCCCGGGTAGTCAGCACCTGGCAGCTGTACGTACCTTAGCCAGGCATGCGCCTCGAGGAGGGAGGTCTGCGCCGCTGCCAAGGTCAATCGTGTGTTCTCCTGGCAACCACCACCAACCACCATCAACCAACCGCCATCAACTGTCATCAAACCACTACCACACCATCTACTTATTCTGCAAGGCTGTGTGTTGCAGCAATGTGGACATGAGAAAGCCATGTGATGCTGGTGATGATGTTGTGGTGATGGCTGGAGGCAAGCACACACTAGGGTTGATCACACTATCTGCAGCTTCCAGGGCTGCTGGATGGCCTGACCAAGGGCGACGTGAGGATGCCATGTGATGCTAGGTGTGGTAACTCCCCCTCCTCCAACCCCTCATCCTGTTGTGCCCAGCTGCCCTCCAACTCCCATCTCTGCCACCCTCCTACCCTAAGCACACTGCGCATGGCATGGGGAGGCCCCTTCCCACCAAGGCCCCCTACCTGCAATTTGCCCCACAGCCGTTGCCAGGCAGGGCTGCCCAGCCGCTGCTCCAATTGCTGCAGGCTCCACACCAGGCCGCTGCTGTTGCGCGCCAGGTTGGTAATGTGGCCAGCGGGGATGTGTGACCAATGTGGGGCTGGGTGTGTGATGTTCGGCCCGGTTGTGTGTGACGTGGTGTGATGGAGGTGTGAGGCGGGAGGTTGGGAGTGTGAGTCATAGGTGGCGGTGCTGAACAACACCAAACCTCGCCTGCATGGAAGCAAGGTCATGAACGGCTGCATGCAGCACAACAACGTAGGACAGGCAACAGTGGTTGTGTCAGGCGGAGGATCCGACACGTCACTTAACAACTTTAGTGCAGCCTGCTCTTATCAGATTCTGGGAATGTTCTGTGACCTTGATTTGCGCCGTCTCTGTCCCCGTCTCAGTGCCATAACAGGTAAGGATGCGTTGCTGGTGTTGTTGACGGCAAAGTGGGATCATGCTACCTCTACAGTCACAAAGTGCATGTGGACCATGAGGATCCTCTGTGTCACGGCATGCATGCACATCGCCACTTTCTTGTGCAACAGGCCCTAGACCAGGGCCATATTGGAGGTGACAGACCATATATGAAGTGAATGCCAAAACCATCACAACAGCACAATAGCTAATCTCGCACAGTGCTGGGCACCAGCTGTGGCAATCCCAACCAGACGCCTTGAGACAAGCCCAAACCAAACACCATGTAATCTTGCACAATACGGGGCACAAGCCGCGACCCTAAGCAGCCACGACAGAGCAGAATCATCAAGAGACCAGCTCTGTGAGACCAGCCCAGTGTGCACTCAAAGTGCTGGCAGCCTCGGCCCCTACGCCAACCCCTACCACTCCGCCAAGCACACCAAAGCTCAGCAACCAGGTATAGCTAAGCCGGCCAGGTAGGCTGGCCGTAGCATGGCAAAGGGCAATGGGCAAAGTTGCCCCACTCACGTTCCCAGCACCACTGCCAGCAGGTGGCTGGGCGGGGACTGCAATGCAGCGCTGAAGAGGCCAACGGGGACAGCATCTGGTGCCCACAAACTGGGCGGACCAACAGGGGCAGGGGATGGCCTAGCTGCTCCCACTGGCAGTCGCAGGACTGAGCTAGCCGGTGCAAGACAAGGCACAGCAGCAGAGGCGTTGGTGGCCTTGTCCCACTCAATACCATCTCATTGCCACTGATCCTTGAAGTGCAACACAAGAAGTGGCTGCTGCATCACACAAGAGTGACACCATGTGGCCTCCTGCATGCTGACCTGTGAAGGAAGGCCGTGAGAGGATGGTGAAGAGTGACCACGACCCACAGCCTCAGGTGTGACTTCCTGCCTCCCAGCAGCAGCGGCCTGTCCACGTATAGCTGGGCTACCTAGGCACAACAGTGTAGCAGCACAGGAACAGCAGAAGGTCAAAAGCAGCACACTAGCAGCAGCTGAGGTGGGCGGGCGGGCCAGCAGGCAGATGGGCGGGAGCGTGTGAGGGAGGGAGGGAGGGAGAGAGGGTGATCAGCAGCAGTTGCATGCAGCAGGTGGTCCAAGGCAGCGGCCTTGCCTGCAGCTGGTGCTTGTGACGGCATGCCCAGGTGTTTGGATCCTCCACATGCTGCAGAGCATCCTGTGCGTTCAACAGCCGCAGCCCCTTGCCTGCACAGGCACCCGGCAGCAGGTGGGATAAGCATGCAGCTGGCCCATGCTGACGTTCTCATGCAAGCGGGCGCATGCAATGCATGCTTGGAGCATGGACTTCAACAACAGAGCATCAGTAGGGGCCGTGCCTGGGCTGCCATGTGCTGCCCAGGGCTGGTGAAGGGAGTAGGGCTGGTAGGTGGGAGGGGTGGGGCCAGGACCATGCATCGGGCAGGCCCAAGTGCAGGCTGGACATGCACCAGGAGAGGTCCTGCAGGACACCTCACCTGCATCTTGCCCAGTCTTCAGCATCCACAGTTGCGACCGAGGCTCAGCTTCAGGAAGTGCGTCAGCCCGCCCTTGCACCGGCACTCCGTGATGCTGTGGGGGCTGGCTAGGGCTGCTAGGTGTCCCCAGCCTCCGCCACGGCCTCTGACCATTGCTGCCGTGCAGGCGGTCCTGCTGCTGCTGCTGCTGCTGCTGCGATGGCAGCCGTGTTGGCTGGGTCCCCTCTGGCCTGCTGGCCATATCCACAGCCAAGGACCGCCCCTGCTCCTGCTGCCCTTCCCTCACAACCCCATCACACTGCTCCCCTGTCCCCGCTGCCCCTTGCCCCTGCTGCTCGCCAGCTTCCTCGTGACTTCCCGCCCACGCCCACGCCCGTGCCCCCTCCCCCATCCTGTGTAGCCATGCCTTCCACTGCTCCAACTCTTCAGGCAGGGCAAAGGAGGTGGGGGTGATGCGGGCGGCTGCCTCTGTGCCGTACATGCGCTGCAGGCAGCCACCCAGCACAGTGCTGAGCACACCATAGCAGCCACCCAGCACACCATAGCGGCCTAGCCAGTGGAGAGCAGCAGCTCAAAGCAGCCAGCAGCAGCCAGCAGCAGGCACACCTTCATCCTGTATGACTGGGGTCCAGTCTTTCACCACCTGCTCAAATTCAACATATCACACTTCCAGGAGCTGTGAAGGTGCTGCACCCACGCTTTGCCCTCAGTCCCAGCCCCTGCCCCGGCCCCAGTACCAGCCCCCAGCACGGCACCAACCCCTGGGCCAGGCACCAGCCAGCAACAGCTGCCGGCACACCCGCCCAAGCCTGGCTCCTGCCAGCCTGCTTGCCCACCTTCCTCCTTCCCTTCCCTGTCTGCCATTGTCTTCTGCTACCGCTACCTGCCTTCTTGCCTACCTTGAGCGTCAGTAGCATGCGCTTCTTCATGGTCAGGCAGTTCAGGCCCACCACCACACTGACTTGCTGCCCAGGCACCAGGCAGCGGGCGGCAGGGATGGCGTACGTAGACTTTGTCCATAGCAGCTCCCAGCTATCACAGTGAGCAGCGCCAAGCACCCCAGGACTGTGGCGGAAGCAAGAGCAGCCAGGGGCAGGGGTAGGGGCAGGGGCAGGGGCAGGGGCAGGGGCAGGGGCAGGGGCAGGGGCAGGGGCAGGGGCAGGGGCAGGGGCAGGGGCAGGGGCAGGGGCAGGGGCAGGGGCAGGGGCAGGGGCAGGGGCAGGGGCAGGGGCAGGGGCAGGGGCAGGGGCAGGGGCAGGGGCAGGGGCAGGGGCAGGGGCAGGGGCAGGGGCAGGGGCAGGGGCAGGGGCAGGGGTAGGGGCAGCACGGCTGAGAACTAGGGCCAGTGGCCGGTAACAGGGAATAACCGCTTGGCTCTTAAACCTACCCACCTAAACTACCCTCGCTGCTGCTCCAACTCCTGCCTGTGCATATGCCACCTAGAGCCCACCTGGAACTCCCTGAGGTGCTAGCAGATGAGCTGCTAAACACCCCTGGGCGCCGTGGAGGGCCTCCTGTCCTGGACCCCCCTGCAGCCTGCAAGGCCTCCTCCACCAGCTCGACCGCAGGCCGGCCCTGGCTCCACAATGTCTCATCCGTCCAAAAACGGAAAGCTGCAGGCCTGGGCTGGGCGGCCACAGTCAAGAGAGGGCTGCAGGCCAGAGCTAAGCAGGCTGCAGGGGAGCAGGGGCATGCATTTGCGAGGTGAGAGCTGCAGCCGGCCATTGCACCCAGCAAGGGTCGTGAGTGCGACAACAGCTGCCCCACGCACGTGTTGGGGGACTGCCTGCACCGCCAGGTGGTAGAAGGGGCGGCGCCCGGCAAAGCAAGGAATAGCGAGCCAAGAGCTGTAAAGTTTTGCTTTGCAGGATTTTGCAGCGCGTCACTCCACCCTTCAGGTCGGCGGCGGGTTGCGCGTCTTTGACGGCTTTGGGTGCAGTGTCGAAGTGGCTTACTGGGTTTGCTGCCATTCCAGGAACGCTAATCACATCTGCCGTAACACTATCGCGCGTCTGCGAATGCCGGCACCTTCGGGTTGTATTGGGCCTGCGCCATTTCTTCCTGTACAGGAATGGCCCTGTTCGCACTCGCAAATTTTGAATTTTGAATTATTCGCGGCCAACCGACGCACTTTTTCCCGTTCCGAGCCATTGGCTGCGTAGCTGTTCGTTGTGACCCAGCACGATCAGACCCCGCATTCACAGCAGTCAGGGGAGCTGCTCAGCAGCCCAAAAGGAGACAGCCAGGGGCGGTCAGGTTCGGCGGTTGACGCACTTTAACGACAGTACCCGCCCGTCATTCTTCATCATTCTAGCCTCCTTTTCGCCGCGTTTGAATCGGGGCTAGAATGATGTAGAATGACGGGTCAGTTGTTTCAGGTGAAGGAATCTTTCAAGCAGGGAGCCGAGCAGGCGTCAGGAGTCACCGTGCCTTGTGTCCCGCCATCTAGTCGAGCGGGGAGCAGGGTAGCCGAGCGGGAAGTCTGTTGCGACAAATGCATCAATCTCAGCCCAACCCGCCAACTCTGGCACAGATGTAGGCCTACATGTGTCTCTTCTTATAGGCCCAAGCACAGACAAAGACGCAACAGGCCCCTCATGCTCGGACGCAGCTACAGCAGGCCCAGTTTTCTGCAGATGTTGAAGGCCTCGCAGGCTCGGACGCAACTACAACAGGCCCAGTTGCTGCAGATGTTGCAGGCCCCGCGGACTCGGACGCAGCAGCCCCCGCGGACGAAGCTAGCCAACTAAAGCGCGGCAGTCAACTAATCAACCGTCAACGACATCGAATATAGAAAAACGAATCGAGTGCGAACAGGGCCAATATGTGACACGGTACATGTGGCACGGCAATTGAAACTAGTGGTCTTGAAATGTGGGGCAGGGGGCCTGCGGCCGCTCAGCAGGCTAACCTGGCTCCAGGGGTACCGTGTGTGCTCGGTGCCACCATGGGCCAGCCCAGTTTAACACTATCCCCTGCCCTATGGCCCCCCCGCCCTTCCCTCCACCCCTTCCCCTGGTATGCACCCGGCCAGCCCACTCGCCCCGTTGGGAATCAGCCCACACGCCCCGACCGCACCATCTGGCCCTGAGGTGCACCTTGACACCTTGAACCCCAAGCTGGACCTGAAGCTCAAGAGTTAGTTCCCATGCCCGCGCGTTCTTGATGCAGTTGATGCGCGGCCCTCTCCTCCTTATCCAGCTGCTCGCCCACTATCACCACCAGGTTTCGCAGATGATGACCAACCATTGTAGGGTACATATCATCCATGTTAATAACATATCAGAAAAGACCCGAGCCGCGACCAGGATGATATGTCATAACAAGAGTTTCCGTTGTGCACGCTTTCATCAGCTTGGCAGCAACATAGCTCACAGGTGATGGGGGTTGCATGGGCTGTGTGACATCGCTCCTCCTGCTCCACTGTGGCAAGTTCATCTGTGAAAGACAGTAGATGCTGTGAGCTGCCTCATCCCATGTATGTCCACCAGCTGCTGCCAGCTGGGTCATAAGAAAGTGTATCAACACGCATGCACATTCTGCATGATAAAACCAACATGGAAACATGCCACCTTAAATCCTGATGTTCTTCCTTAGGCTGCACGCCTACTGTCTTGCATGCCCTGATGCCGCAAGCAGCAGCTGCTGGTGTGCGATGTGTTCACTGCTGGCATCCCCATGTTGTGTACTGGCGGGCAAGGCGCGTTGACTGTCCTGCTGCAACGGCCGGGACAGCTCATGCTGGATTGTTTCTAGCTGCTTCTTGGCTTGGAGGTAGTGCCTGTCATGGCAGGGCAGCACACAAGGCATGCATGAGAACAAACTGCACTGCAGGAGGGCGCAGTCTGACTCGGTTGGTTCGGCCATAGATTCCCATCCGTCCTATCCAAACCTTAGTATGGGGCCAGTCACTCCCTCCTCACAGGGCGGTGCCAACTTTGAATGCTCACACACATTCCATAAAATGTGACTGCGACATCACGCAGTTCCCATGATCATGTCACGGCATGATGTTCAGTGCTGCGCATGATACCCTGCCTGATTCATTACACCAAGTGTGACCAGTTTTAATGTCACACCTGACACTAAAAACAATCATCCACATGAACCTTACACTTCCCTAACCCCTCACCCAAAACCATCCCCACTCGCCCCGCCCCACCTCTCGAGCACCGGCACCAGGGTGTGCTCCACTTGTGCCATCTGGTCTTGCAATGCCGGCAGCAGCTGTGCGGCAGCACGCTGCTGGCGTCGTTGGAGCTCATGCAGCTCCTCCCACATGTCCCTGCACCCCACACACCACCAGGGGCAGCGGCTGGAGTGTGTGGCATCAGCCTTGTCATCAGCAGCTGGAGTGTGTGGCAGCAGCCTTACGCATCAGCCTCTGCCGTGGCATCAAACCTCAGCGGCAGCAGCTACCAACGCCCAGGCCAGCAAAATGGTGCCCCGCAGCAAACATTGGACTCATGAGCATGGGCATACTGGTGTCAACCATCTGAATGTTAAAAAACTAAACCCTCTTCGCCGGCTGTACATTAAGGAGGAGAGAAGCCTTGGGGCATGCCCTTGCTACCCTCCCACCAGAGTCAGGTGTTGGGTGAAGGGGTAGGGTTGCCGGGCCACCCCATGTACCCAGTAGCCATGTCCACAGTCCACATCCTCCCCCACATGGGGTCAGCCCTACTGCCGGTCATGCAAGCACGCCAGGCTGTGGCGTCACACTGTTCAGAGAGTGGTATAAATAGTTAGAAGCACATGGATATGTGGGCCTGATTCTCACCTGGCCCTGCCCTAGCTTTAGACATCCTTGCTCCCTTGCTGGACCCGCCCTCCACAGCCCTGCCCTCTGCAGCCCTGCCCTCCATAGCCCCTCACCTGGTCACTGTCTCGATCTCCTTGCTAGCATGCTTGACTGCCTTCTCCACCTGCAGCCCACAGCCCAGCTCCTTGCCTACTACTTCTGTCCTGCCACTGCTGTGCCTCTCCTAGGGTGTGCTTAGCTACCCAGGCTGCACAGCACTAGTGCTTGTAGCATGCACCACAGCAGAATGCTTGTAGCATGCACCACAGCAGAATGCACTGCACCACTTACTTGTGCTGCTGCTCCCACTACTACTACTGCTGCTGCTGCTGCTGCTGCTGGTCCCGCTGCTGCTGCTGCTCCTGCTTGTGGTATTGTTAGTGTTGAGTCCGGCTCACCTTGTGGCGCGCTGCTGTGATGTCACCCTCGTCTAGTCCATACACCACAGCAGCCCCAATGGCTGGGCCCAGGATCACAGTAGGCAGCAGCGCTGCACATCAAGGGCAGCCAGCAGGTAGCAGCACGTCCAGCAGCTGCAAGCAGCCACTGACAGGACTCAAACTAGGCAGAGGAAGGGGGAAAGGGAAGGGGCCTGACGCTGGTAAGGGGCGAGGGAAGGAAGTCAACTCAGGGAAACGGGGAGGGAATGTGGCCAAGGTTCTGCGCCTTGTCCCCCTCAGCTGCTCGTACTCAGCACTTTCGATGCATGCCTTTGCTGTGGCCATGTCCTGTGTGGCTCTTGGGGCTGCGAACGCTGGGGCGGCTGTATGTTGTCAAGGGAATACGGGTTTGGAAGCTCCAGAGGCTGTCCGTCCTCTGCGCCCTTCTCTGGCCTCTAACCCTGTAGCACGGCCCTCACCCGCAACTTGCACCCCTGGATTGTCCCAACCAATCAACTGACCTAAAACAGGGGATGCCAGGCTGCCTACGATGGGGATACTCTTGATCAACTTCTTTGTAAGGCTGACAGCAATGCAGCCCAGCAACATGCCGGTCCCGTACCTGCACATGTCGGCACGTGCCAGCCCCCTACTGCTTACCCCGCTGCTGCTTTGCTGATCCCATGTGTGCTAAGCATCTGACCTCTGCCCAAGTGCAAGTAAACACACACAGAGACGTGGTGGAATCCTTTCATGTGCTCCTACCAGCCCTGATGAAGCTGTGCTTGGCATTACTACATGCCCCCGACGTGCTTGCCAGTCTGCATCACATGAGTTGCTCTGCTCCCACCGGGCTTTGACGACGCTCTCCTGCCGCGAGCGTCGCCTTCGATACCTCCTTGGCACTAGGTCATGCCATCTCTCTGTCATCACCTTCTTCAAGGCGAAACTGGATTTGTAGATATACTTGTGGTCAGTGGTGGAAGCGCGCGTCTGGTGCTTTGTTTCATTTGATTTCTCACTCTACTGCACCGCGGCCGACGATTGGCGCACCTTAAAGGACTGCGCACGATGGGCGGTGGGCCGAAGAAGTCAGCGCGCATCCTGGTAAAGCTGGTGAGCCTGGCAAAGACGGGTACATTTTATGTTACTGAGAAGAACCCGCGCAACTCGCCCTGGAAACTCAAGCTAATGAAGTATGACCCGATAGTCAATAAGCACGTCTTGTTTGAGGAGCAAAAGCTCAAATAGAGCCGGCCAGGTGGGGCAAGCACCTAAAGATGAAGCAGCCACCTGGTAATCATTCAAATCGTGGGACCTACTAACTTTGTGGCATGTTCCTTTGCTGGTGTTGGCGCAGGTCAGCCATGGGCTCTCCAGATGTGCCTGGTCAGTCTGGAGTAGATGCAAGAGGAAGCCCAAGTCGTTGCTAGGACTTTGTCACTGCTGCTTTCCCAACTAGCAGCACCTCCCTCATCAGCGGGCTTTGGGTATCAGCTCAAAAGGCAGCCATCTGCCATATGCTAATGCAAGCTAATGACAGGTCACGAATGAGCTCATGCGACTCACCATTGTGCCACAGGCTGCTGCTGCTGTTGGGCCTCGGGTGCTCGTAGTCCAGCTGGGGTACTCCTTGCCCTTGGTTGCCGCTGAAGGGTGCGGCCTAGGAGTCAGAGGCAGGCATGTGGATGCCACAGCACCATCACAACACCAATGCATCATCCCGCCATGGTCCATGGCACATGTGAAGCAAGCGGTGCAAGGGTGGTCAAGCAGCCTCATCATGGCATGTGTCACAGACCAACAAAACTCATTCAACAAGGAACAACATGTTGGACTGTGGGTAATCTCACTCAGCTACTACAAACATGTTGTAGCATCCTCGGTCGCACCCTTGATGACCGCAAACCCCACGTGGATGGCACTTTCCCGGGACAGACCACTGGGCTCCTCATCAAAACTAACAGCATTATGCTTAAAGGCTAACAGCCTGTGTAACACTACTAGGCCCTATGCACTCTTGCGGGCCCGGCCATCAATGCCCCGCCGGTACTCTGCAGCCCGGTGCAACCACTGCCTACCCTTGGGCAGCCGGTCACTGACCCGCTTGTAGCGCTGCTGGTACTCCTTGCCAACGGGGGGCAGAGCCTCCAGGTCCGTCCATTGGCACAGCTCTATGGGGCGCTGCATGCTCTCCCCAATGCGCTGCAAGTTCAGGCACTCGTTGGTGTCCCTGTCCAGCCACCTGCCCCCTGGGGGGGCCTGGGGTGGTGGGGCTGGGCCAGGTGCTGCAGGGAGGGGAGGGGCCTGGGCTGGGGGAGGGGGTGGGGCCTGGTGTAACGACTAATAGGAGCTCATGAGATGACAACGTGCAACGCCTGTAGCCTTATATGCACGTTACATCCCCCCCCCCCCTATTCGGCACGATTCGATGATATCGATTAGGGGAGAACACCACGCGTTTGCCGGGGATCGAACCTGGGTGGGCCACCACCTCCACACAGGTGGCCTACGAACCCCTCCGGTTTCCCATTATAAATAAGTCCAGTTCCCTACGGTCTGACTAAACTTATTTATAATCGGAAAAACCAAGGCAAAGGTTACCCCTTGCACTACGGCAAGGGCATCCGGTCGGAAACCAATGTAACGACTAATAGGAGCTCATGAGATGACAACGTGCAACGCCTGTAGCCTTATATGCACGTTACACCTGGGCTGGGGGAGGGGGGGGGTTCTGGGCTGGGGTTGGGGGGGGGGGCTGGGGTTGGGGGGGGGGGGCTGGGCTGGGGGTGGGGGGGGGGCCTGGGCTGGGGCTAGGGGGTCCTGGTGTGGGGCAGGGGGGTCCTGGGCTGGGGCTAGGGGGTCCTGGTGTGGGGGAGGGGGCGGAGGGTTGGGCGGCACCTGATGGCACCATGACAGGCCCCGCACATACTTCCCATGGGTAGTCGTAGTAGAGTTGGTGTCCGCACTGGCTGCCACAGCATCCCTAGGGTAAGACAGGGTGCCCTACACACACGTCAGGACGCCTTCATGGATGGCATGTGTCACAGCACGACTCATGGACAGCAGCAAGAGCAGCTGCAGGAGCAGTTGAGGAGTGGACAGGGCATAGGGGAACATGGTAGAGACGTGCGTGGACAGTAGCCACCATCTTGTGTTGGGTCAGTCGGGGATGTCTACAGAGCGTGCTGCCTCTAGGATTGCTCATTACTGTGAGGCAGTATAGTGCCCAGTGGTCAAGGGGAATTAGCCCCAGGGGAAATAGTGCCATCGATGTGGGGTTGCAGTCATCAGGGGTGCGACCGAGGATGTTTCAACTTGTTTGGAGTAGCTGAGTGAGGTTACCCGTCAAACATGTTTCCCCCCTGTTAAATGAGTTGTGTTTTGCCTGTGAGGCAGTATATCATTGACGACATGATGTTGTAACACAATTGTGACGCACTATGTGCAGGCACACATTGCGACATGACATGTCCACCGCTTGTTACTGTGCACCTGCTGTTCACATAGAATCTGTGCAGGAAGTGGGGCGGTGGATATGCTGCGTTAGGCAGATTGTTTGCATATGGACCTGTTAAAGGGCCCAATAATTATAGCCGTTCTAGCCATGCCATAGGTACAGGTCGTGCTGCTTGCAGCTCTATATAAGCCACCTTTTCTGATGATTGCTCAACTCTGCAGGACATGCGGAACATTACAAGCACATGTTGCTCCATGCTGTACCGCCGTGTGAACTCTGCGTCGAAGCTTGATTGAGCCAACTGTTGCCTGTTGCACTTCGACGTATATCCGCTCCGAACCCATCTCTTCACATGTTTGACCCAGCTGTTTGTTAAGCCCACAGCTGAAACGATGCGGGACCGCAAGGCAGTGGACTACAATGCAGTGCGCGTGGGCTCTAACACACCTGCATGGTTTAAGGTCAGAGTCAAACCTATTGGGTTGCAGCTTGCGGCCTGCGCGCGCACTAACTGGGGTCATGATACGCAGGGCTCAAAACACGGTGCTGCATTGGCCAGCGACGCTGGTAGCGATGGAGAGCGTGGCCCAAGGGACCGCAGGCCGGTCGAGCCTGTGAAGCTCTCTAAGGTGCTAGGGGCATCAAAAGACAGCAAGGACAGCAAGGCCTCAGACAGCGGCAAAGCCGCTCGCGGGCCCGAGCCCGCCCAAGGCCCAGTCCCGCAGGTTGGCGCCAAATCTGGCAAACCTCAACGCGACAAGCGAAGCGAAGCAGATGCTGAAGCCGCTACCAAACGGCGTAACAAGTCTGCCCCCTTGCCCCAGCCTGAGCTGGAACAGCAGCAGCCTGGCCCAGCACCTGATGGCAAGAAACGCAGAAGCACTGGCAATGCAGATGTTCCGCCCCAGCAACTAGATGAAGCTGCTGCTGGCAGAGGCAAGCGTCAGCGCAATGGCAACATCACTGGCGATGCAGCGCCTTGCAAGGTCACGCATGGCAGCAAGCAATCAGGCAATGCTGATGGTGGTACTACAAACGCAGAAAGAGCTCAGAAACAGGTGCCTGCTTCAACTGAAACAGCAGCTGCAGCGCCCAAGGCCAGGAGCAAGTCATCAGCGGCCAATGGCAACCACCAGGCTGCACAACCAGCTCCTGTGCAAGCTGCAAACAAGCCCAGCATATCAGGCTCTCACATTGTGGTGCCATCAGCCACAACACGCAGCGTGCGCTCCCTTGAACAAGTTGCCCGGGAGCAGCAAGCCATGGCAGCGCCCAAGGTCGCCCAGCCCACCAAGGGTGAGTGTTACTGGCTGCAGGCTGGCAGCAGCCACCACTCAGGCCCCTACAGGCTGTCGGTACTGCTCATGCATCACCCAGTCACTGCCATGTTTTTTGCAAGCAGGCACTGGGCATGTGGCTGTTCCTTGCACTCAAGATGTGCATCAGGAGGCACAAACTGCGCAAGCAGCAAAGGCCACTGGTGCTGCCGCCCCATCTGCTGCCCAGCCTGCAACTAGCAATGGCTCTCAACGACCCCTTCAGGCGCAGCCCTCCTCAGTTCCGCAAGCTGGCCAGAAGAATGCCACCACAGCCCCAGCAGCACTACAGCCAGCCCTGCCAGCCCTCCCAAAGAAGATCTCTGGGCCAGACAGCAGCAGGCTGTTGCACAGCCACCCTGCTGGGTCCGGTGCCCAAGCTCCACCTGTGCCCCAGGCGCAGGGTCTGCAGGTCCTTGCAGCTCCAGCAGATGGTGCCTTGACGCAATGCGTCAGGGACGAGCTGGCAGCGCTGCTAGCTCCCCTGCCTGCGGTGGCCCAGGCTGATGCTGGAGCATATGCCACCCTGCAGGTAATGAGCACGCCACTGGCAAGTATCTTGTCTGTGTCATTGTCAATGTTGTACAACAGCTCCAAGCCTCAGTATGCAGATGTATGTGCTGTAGCTGCCAGCTTGAAGCCTGTACAGGATACACAAGGCTCTTCTGAGGTGTTGCCTGCTGCTGCTGCTGGCGCACAGGCCCAGTACATCCAGCTGCAAGGCCTGTACCAGCAGCTGAAGGTCCAAAAGATATCCGACCTGGAAGGATTGCTAGAGGAGCAGGTGAGGCTAGCATCTGGTGGTTGCATACTTAAGACCAACCAGGTTTGTTGCTGCAGGACCCTCATGGGGCTCAGCATGCCAGTCAGCGATGCTGCAAAATACCAACCCTGCACATCGTAAGGTGCCATGCTTCCTTTTCCTGCATGGTGCTGTAGGAGGCCTATGTGGAGGCCATGAGTGATGCAGCCAGCAAGCTTGTGGCGCACTGGAAGGAGGAAGCTGAGCGGCAGCTGGCCCTCAGCCAGGCAGCAGGGGCGGTTGAAACACTGGACAGGCTGGCCCAGTTGGAGGTAGGTGAGGTGTGAGGGTCACCAGCCTTGTGATGTGTGGCAGTGTGAAGCAGGGAGTGTGGGCATTGTTCGTGGGGGTGGGGGGCGTGAGGAAATTGTGAGGTGGCTGGCATGATTCCCACAGCTCCCATAGCTCTGCTTCACAGCACAGCATAGCATAGCTCCCACGGCCCTACTACACAGCACTGCCCCTGTCCCCTGCCTCCTGTGCCCCTACAGCTGCTGCATGTGCTTGGTCTGCCATGGAAAGGGTGCCATGGAAATGCTCATGTACTAACTGCTGTTGAGCAAGGGCTCCTTGAGGCCACACAGTAGAGTACACGCTCACCCAACATCACCTTCACATCATCCAGGGGAGGTGGTGAGATCAGGCCGTGCCCCAGGCAGTACCTTCTTCCCTATAGCATGCTGCTTCTTCCGGGTCGTGTTCAACTTCCTCCACCACCTTCACCTGCCACACCCTGACCCCTGATGCTATGCCTGCTTACGCTAGATTGAGAACCTGGCCCTCAAACGTGCCCATGTGGACCAAGAGCTGGTGACGGTGGAGCTTAAACGCCAGCTGACCCAGCTGCAGTCGCACCTGCACGCCCTGCAGCCCCTCCCTGAGCAAGCCTCTGTCATGGCAGCAGCCAACAGGCCCCCTGCCGCACCCTCCAACCTTCCAGTCCCCTCCTTGCCTGCCAGAGGCGTCGCTGCCACCACCACAGCAGCCACCTCCACAGCCGCAGGGCCCAGAACTGAAGCCGGCAGGGCAGCTGCCGAGGTGGCAGCATTGCCAGGCACCCCTGGTGCCTTAGCTCCTCCAACTGCAGTTGCAGCGCCTGCCCCAGCAGCAGCAGCAATGGCAGCAGCACCTGACTCGCCGGTGCTGCCAGTCGCTCCCTCCCACGCAATCGTTCCTGTTCCTGCTGCTACAGTACTGCCGGACTCGACACGTGCCAGGGCAACCAGCAGCGTGCACCTGACTGCTGCTCCTCGTCAAGACCCCGTGCCAGCCCCTGCCCCTGCGGCATCCGCCCCTGCAGCTAGTAAAGCCGCTCCTATCACTGTGGCCACTGCTATCCCCGCTTCAGGCACTGCAGCCGACAAGGCGGCTCCAGCACCAGGAGGTGCACCCTCCAGTGCGGATGCTGCCAAGGACTATGTAACTGGGTCCTTGGATGAGGCAAAGGCAGCACGGGGCCAGGGTCTGGAGGAATCCACGTGCCGGGGTCCTTCCCTTGCTCCTTCAAAGGCTGCAGCCGCTCAGGCTGTCTCAGCCAGTGACGCTGACGGTCCTGCTGCTGCTGCTGTGGCGGCGGCTGCTGCTCACAGCTCTGCCCACAACCTGCAGGTGGTCCAGGGCCAACCAGCTGCCTGTGGGGCAGGAGCTGCCGCTGGGAAGGCACAGGGACAGCAACCAGATGCTGCTGAAGCCTCTGCACCCTTTGCAGCACCGCCTGTTCAGCCAGAAGCACCAGCACCTACCCCAGCTGCAGCCATTCAGCTAGCAGCAGCAGCTGGACAAGCAGAGGCTGCAGCCATCCACCCTGCTCAAGGGTCCGACACTGCTGCCCCTCCTGCCGCTACCAGCCGCCCAGTGCCATCCAAGGCCCCCAAGGCTGACTTGCGGCGTACAGTAGGCATGCAGTGCCCTACTCCCCTCCCCCCTTCCCCAGGCGTGGCTTGCCAGTTCCCTAGTCCCGCCCCTCAGCTGGGCTGGCTGAGTGGGGCAGCCCTCCCTGACCAAATGGCAGCTGCTGAGGTGCCAGCAGTGGTCCAGGCAGCAGGCAGGGCAGCAGCAGCGGCGGCAGCAGCACCGTCGTCCACCTTCCCCCTGGACACCTCAGTATGCGCCCAGCTGCCCACCCCTGGCCCTGGCGATCCTCAGGGCCCTTGCACTGAGGTAGCCGCGGGCCGCCTCCCTGGCTCACTCTTCCTGTCCGGTTTGGTCACACCTGCACACCTGGCCTCAGCTGCCTCTGTCAGGGGCCCGGCCAGACGCCAGTCAGCTGCCCCAGGCGTGTACCGGGCGGCTGGGCAGGTGGAGGAAGCTGGGTCTGTGGCACAGCAGCGTCGTCGCGCCTCAGTGGCCCATGTAGCAGCTGGGAGCAACAAGACTCCTGGCTTGACCCTGTTGCTGCCTCTGGGTGAGACGGCTGAGGAGCAGGCTGGGAGTGCAGCCAGCGTGGAGCCAGCAGGGAGGAAGGCCCTTGGCAGCCCTGTGGAAGGGCTGTGCACTGTGCAGGGTGCTACCCCTGCTGCTGGGCCAGCCGCAGCTGAGGGCCACACCCATGCTAGTCAGCAGCACGTGGAGGCTGACTCAGTAGGGGACTGGCTGCCCACATCGGCAGAGGTGCAGGCTGAGGCAGAGGAGCCAGAGCAGCCAGGCCAGGCATTGGAGCTGCAGGCTGGGTCTGGTTTCAACACAGCCGCCCCTGCCCCAGCCCCAGCAGCACCAGCTGCTCTTACTGCATCTCGTTCTCAAGGACGGGGGGCTGGACCTGCTGCCCCAGCCCCCTCCCGGCTTGGCTTACCAGGGGTGCCTGAGGAGGAGGAGATGGTGGTGGACCTTGACCCCCGCTCCGCCCGCAAGCCAGCCAGGCCCTCTGCCATTCCCGGCAGCGCCGGCAGGCAGGCAAAAAGGAGGGCCGGGCCTGGTGCTGAGCCTGGGGTTGGGCCAGGCAAGCAGTTGCAGATGCGCTCCAGCAAGGTCGGTGCGGGTCAGAAGCGAGTGCATGCTGCCCCTGGGGCTTGGCGTATGCGCAGCGAGTGGGATGAGGACCAGGAGGAGGAGGAGGAGGAGGAGGCTGCAGCAGCAGGAGAGGGTGCCCCAGTGGTGCAGCAGCAGCAGCAGAATGGTAGGGGTGCGTGTGTCACTGAGTTTACATCAGCCGCGGTGCAGGGGCAGGACCCGGGTGAGGAAGGGGCCACCCCCTTTGGCCATGTCCTCACCGCCTCAACACCCAGCCTGGTGCTGCACGGCAAGGCATCGGTGGCGCCCGCCACAACCGGCTTCCCTCCAGCGCCATCTGCACTTCCCTCGCAGCTCCCAGCCTGCCCACCCCTCCAGCCCTTGGCCCTCGAGGCAGCTACCTTGACATCAGAGCAACACAGCAGGGAGGTGCAGGGTAGCAACCAAGTGCCTACCCAGGCAACACAGCTGCGGGGCCGCCAGGCAGGGACAGCGCAGGGCCCGGGCCCAGACCCTACACTGATGGCTCACCAGGCTGCCACCCTTGACCCCACAGCACACCCTGAGCCGTCTCCCCACCAGCTGCAGTGGCTGGACGAGTTTGCAGCCTGTGAAGTGCCTGAAGCTGGGTCCGGGACCAGCCTGGCCGCTGCTGCGGGCGTGCCACCCAGCATCCCCCCGTCAGGCCTCACGGGTCTGGGGCAGCTGGGCGGCAGCAAGGCTCGGCAGCAGCACCCCGGCCTGAGCCAGCACCAGGTTCTACTGCAGGTGATGCAGTCACAGCCAGAGGCAGCCCCACTGCCTGACTCTCAGCAGCCGCAGCCCCAGGCCTCGCCCCAGCTCTCCATCCAGGGCAGCACCTCATGCTGCGAGCCCCACACTGCACGGCAGGCAGTGCCGCCCTCCCCCTCAGCCCTGCCCCATCCATTGGGCCTGGGTCCCATCACCCAGCTGCTCCCACCTGTGCTACAAAACCTGCACCTGAACCAGCCGGCCAGCCAGGTGGCACCAGACAAAGCCCTGCAGCCACCGCAAGGGCTTCCGAGGTTGCCCCTGGCCCAGCCAGCCAGCAGCCCCAGCCGACTAGCAGGGCACCAAGAAGAGCAGGGGTCATGTGAGCTGCAGACAGAGGACGTGGCGCCCAGCCCCCGTCCCAGCCCCAAGCCTGGGAAGACTGGGCAATGGGAGGCAGCAGCAGGGGAGGTCAGGGGCGTCACCACTCCTCGAGGTGACCGCCTGCAGCCTGGTCAGACTAAGCAGGTCCCTGCTCCTTCCAAGACCCCAAGGTGGGACACTGCAGTGCACAGCCCCTCATGTCCCGTGCAGCTGTTGATAGGCGTAGGAAAGGCATTGAGCATGCAGAGAATGGGCTATGGCATGGCACAATGGCTGGTCCATGTAGCCTGCTGCATGTGCCTTGCTGCTGCTCTATGTGAGCTTCACATCAGGAGCCTGCTGCTTCACACCACCTTCACAGCACACCACCAAGACTGCCCATGCCTGTGCAGCTTGACGCCACGCATGGCTCGTCTACAACATGGAGTCCTGAACCTCTTTGGCTTTGAAGTTCGCTGCCTGGCTGAGGATGGGGCGTTTGAATACAGGCACCCTGGCAGCGGCCTTCGATTCCAGGTGTGGGGCTAGGTAGCATGCACAGATGAACGTACTTGGCAAAGTTTGCTGGTCCTGCTGTAAGACAGGAGTTCTGCAGGAGGTCATCAATCACCAGACCAACAGTGTGGAGCAGCCTCCCAGAGTTGCAGGAAGTTCGAGGTGTCAATGGCACAGCCAGCCTGCACTACACATTGTTCTACTTGAAGCGCTTTGCGAAAGCTGCTCATCGCATCGTGATGCAGATGCGCAATGTGGCCCGACCGGCGGTGCGGGACGCGCCAGCCACCGGGTCGCCCGAGCCAGATGTCGGCGACAGCGAGCTGATGGAGTATCTGCAGCCCGGAGCTGCTCTCGTGGAGTACGTGCCTGTCGTCCTGGGCAACGCGCCTCTGCCTAAATACTTGCAGGAGGTCATCCAGTTCGAGGAGAGCCAGAAGCAAGCCTTCATGAAGCAACTGTGGCAGGCAGTGGGTCCGGCACGGTAAGCAGCAGATGCCCAGCCCGAGCCTGCCGCTGTGTGCCACCCGCCTAAGCTCACAAGGCATACATAGCATTCTCTTGTGTCGACAGCATTCTGCATGGCATATCCTCCAGTTGTGACCTCCATGACTTCCATCCATTCACAGACAGTGCATGCATGTGACATGGAAGAAGGGTGAAACATGTATCGATATGCATGGATAAAGCACAAACAGCTGCTATGAAGGTATATGGAGCACCAACAACGGCAGCTTCATCAAGCACACAAGGAACAGAGCCTGAATGTTTGTGTCACCTGAATGTTTGTGTTGCATTCATTGCTTATCCATCTTGTAATGTTTCATGGCGGCTTTGCACCACTGACATGTCAGAGCTTAGTACAGCTGCTCGGCAAGATGTGATGACCCGTAAAACAGCTTGGCCTCGCTCTATCAGTAACGTGGGCTTTGTGATTGGCGGGCATTGCTGGCAGGCACTCATTGGCACTACGCACTTGTCATGTGTATACATCTCCACAAATTGGGATACTCTGTCCCGGTGATGAGTTCCTGAGTTTGGCGTGCAACGCACAACGCACTTATACTCGGATTGCAAGCTACAGACACGAATACACACCAAACTAGCTAACATACCTGTGATGGTACTGCGCACAAAGGAACCCGAGCAGGGCTCCCAGTCAGGATGTTCCAACATCTTCATGTTCCAACATCTTCATGCAAGTACTCTCTACAAAGTGACTGTTTTCAGTAACATTCATCGCACTAGCTTTTGCGAATTACTGCGCGTCTCTCAGCAAGTGGCGCGTCAACATATGAGAGTGAGGCCATGCCGGCGCAATGTGGCTTATCGTCCCTGTTGGACGCCGTGGTTCATCCGAGGTCGCACGGGGCAGCCCACGGGCAGAGACTGCGATGGCTTGCTGTCATGGGCCGAGCTCAGGCCTGGTTTTACTGCTGCCGTGTTCTCTACCTATCAAATTGTGTACTGTGTACTGATACTCAACAAGCAGACTACCACCAATGGTGGTCCACCATGCAGTTGGGGGCCGCCCCAGGTGCCAATTCCTTGCTGTGACGAGTGACCAATGATCGGCGGGTATCAAAAAGGGGCAACCGTACGACTAGTACACAAAGGGGTAATCAGCACTACTCCCGACCCTCGCCGTCGCCACCACCCGTCGCAGCGCCAGATCCTCGTATCCAAGATGTCGCGCACAGTCTCGTTCGTGGCGATGCTGGTGGTGCTTGCCGTCACGGTGCAAGGTGCAGTGGCGCTCGGTTGAGCAGCGTTATCGGAACCTGCAGATCCGGACATGCTGATTGTCGGTGTGCCGCGAATACACCGCAGGCCGCACACTTACGCAGCAGAGCGGCGCCAGCGCCACGGCAGTCGCGCAGGCCCTGGTAAGCTGAAGCTGACTGGGTGGGCCCGGGAGGGGGGGGGGCTGGGCGAAGGTGGCACCTGCAGTTTGTTTGGCGACCCACAGAAGCCACGTGACACGCGAGCTGACGCTGCACGGGTTTCGCATGCTGCGCCTGCCTGCCTGCCTGGTCTGACCAGCACTTCACCCTCCGGGTCGACCACCGGGGTGTTACGACGCTCCCGTACGACGCTCCCGTCCTTCTCCTCTCGCGCCCACCCCCCGCTGCGGTGCCTGTGCGATTGCAGGCAAGAGGTGACGGGAATGCTGCGGCGAACGCATTTGCCCAGGCCGTAGCCAGCGGCCAAGGAGCTGCTGCCGCCCAGGTGAGGCTGGCCATTGAGCTCACAAGCAGGGTGGCTGTCCCTACCTTCCCTCTTGCTCACCTTTGCGCTCCTGTCCTGCGTTGCCCAGGCCGTGGCTCAGGCCTCAGCCTCTGGCAACGGCAGGGCTGCCGGCACAGCACTGGCCCAGGCAGCAGCACAAGCCTCGGCATCAGGACAGTCCAACGCTTTTGCCCAGGTGAGACCCGTGTGCTGACATTTCTATGTTGCCGTGCATGTGTGATGCCCTACTATGCCACAGTGTTGCTTGCAGCCTGGGTGACTTGCCCATGCATATCCCATGCCTTTCCGCTTGTGCCCCGTCATACCCGTTGCTGCCCTCCCTGGGGTGCTGCAGGCCCTGGCCAGCGCCACTGCCACCGGTGGCTCAGCCACAGCCAACTCCCTGGCCCAGGCGGCATCCCAAGGTGGTGCCCCGGCACTGGCCACTGCCCTGTCCCAGGTGCGGCTGCACCCACTGCTGCTGCTGTGCCCCACTGCTGGTTGCGGGGTTGGCTTTGACCTAGCATTCAATGTTGGAGTGAGCTTTCGTATGCCTGCCCATACCCCTGCTGCCGCCCAAAGCTGCTGCTGCTGCACAGCACCCTACCTTGATCTAATGGCATGGGGGCTGTCAATGATGACAAACCCAGCTGAGCTTGTGCCAACCTAGTAGCTGGCTGGGCGCAGGGTGCTTGCCGTGAGTCCTCCTGCCCTGCCCTTACTGACCTACGACCGTGTGCCGCAGGCTGCTGCCAGCGGAGGCCAGGCACAGGCCACGGCCATCGCTCAGGCTACCGCCCAGACCACTGCTTCACCCAGCCCCGCTGCCAAGAGGCCACCACCACCCAAGCGCCTGTCCATGAGCTAGCGCACTGGCAGCAGTGGAGCTAGTCAGGCGGAGATGCCTGGCTTGAAACATGTGTGCTGACAGCTGTGTTGCCATGAATTGCGTGACTGGACACGGCGTAGAATTTGAATCGCTGCCTCTTCAACGCCTCTGCCACAGCACCTCACCCACTGCATTGACACTTGATGTGTTCAGGTTCCTGAGTTGAACAATAATGGGACAGGCTGCATTTCATTTCTGTTTGTAAAGCCAGTGGTTGTGCACATGTTTGGGAAGGAGGAGGGGGCCTCGTGCTGCTGCTGGCCGTCCTTGTGTAAATCGTTAGTCTGAACTGCAAGTGCTCCAGTGAAACCCTGACACCGTTGGCCGTATGGCAGCATGAATGCCCGCCCTTCACTTGCCATGTCCTCCCTCACCCTCAACACAGTCAGGGCACCCATTTAGGGGCAAGGCACACATGCAGCACCGCACTTCAAATGCTGCTCATGGCGGTGACTTAGGTTGCTGTGCTACCACAGGTTGGCGGTGCATCTCCCCCACCACGGTGTCCTTCCGCTGCTGGGTGCCTCAGAACAGGTCCCTAACTCGAGGGGGTTGCTGTCCGCCAGGGGCAGACAGCACGCACTCATGAAACTCCCCTAACCCACTCTTCTCCGGGATAGCCGAAGAAGTCTGTTCTGGGTGGCTGTGATGTAAGGCAGGCCCGATGGCCGATGAAGCGGCGGAGCATACATACTAAACGACCATTACATGGCAGCATTCCAACTACCTCCACGCGCTGGATGGCTTCACTGCAATGCATAACTTTGAGCTCTCGCCCTTTTTCGACCGCACATGTAATAGCACACTGGTGCGACAGCAGGGGCGTGACTTGGCAGTTTCAGGTACCCTTGTGTGGGTGCAGCAAGCAGGCTTGCATCAGGAACAATGCAAATGATGGGCATGCAAAGTATGATCCTGCTGTGTTTCTGTAGCCATTTATCACGGTTACATGCAGCTCAATCAAAAAAGCGGCATCTCATTGACCTCCCGCACGTCAGTTTTTGCATTTGCATCGACAACGTGAGAGTTGCCAAACGACGCCCAAAAGTTACATCCGGCCCAGGCCATGCTGCTTCAGGCCCGCCAGTAATAGGTGCCACAGACAGCAGGCAACAGGCGCTGCCAACTAGTGGCTGGGGGGCCTAATCTTAGCCTGCCTCTTGGTATGCCTATTCCTACTAAACACTGTAAGCGTGCACTGACTACTCAGCTTCTTCCTGTCAAAAGTACCAATTCCTTGCTGTGACGAGTGACCAATGATCGGCGGGTATCAAAAAGGGGCAACCGTACGACTAGTACACAAAGGGGTAATCAGCACTACTCCCGACCCTCGCCGTCGCCACCACCCGTCGCAGCGCCAGATCCTCGTATCCAAGATGTCGCGCACAGTCTCGTTCGTGGCGATGCTGGTGGTGCTTGCCGTCACGGTGCAAGGTGCAGTGGCGCTCGGTTGAGCAGCGTTATCGGAACCTGCAGATCCGGACATGCTGATTGTCGGTGTGCCGCGAATACACCGCAGGCCGCACACTTACGCAGCAGAGCGGCGCCAGCGCCACGGCAGTCGCGCAGGCCCTGGTAAGCTGAAGCTGACTGGGTGGGCCCGGGAGGGGGGGGGGCTGCAATCAGGTCTCCCATGAGGACCTCCCCCTGTGGGGGGGAGGCCACTATACTGTTACAGGGGGACCTTCCAACCGCCCAACCGCATCCCGCCCGCTGTACTGCGCCACCTCTCTGGGCACCTTTGCGTACCTGTGCGCTCGCACTGCACGCGTGCTAGGAATGCTTACAGTGCTATTGCTAGGTTGTGCAGCGTGGGCCGCAGCGCTGGCAGCATCAATTGCCACCACGCTGGATGCGACAAGCCCAGCCACCACAGCAGAAACATCAGCAGGAACAGCAGCTGGCGAGCAGCCCGTAACCGCTGATGGAGTTCAGCCCGCTGCGGCCATGCCTGTTTTTCCGAGTTAGCGTGTGCTCTCCGCAGAAGAAGCAGGCACAAGAGCAGCCCCGACCTGCCAAGGGTCGCGGGATGGGGGCAGCGGGCACCTGGAGCAGCTGAGCTAGACATGCCTGATATGCATGCATTCGATGACCAACCCCAGCCCCAACAAAAGCCTGGGCCGTCTTCGGTCAAGTGGGCTATCCGCAAGGAGCGTTCTGACGCCCGTTAGAATGAGACACAGCGTCAGTTTGACTATGTCGCCTCAACTCCTGCACATGAGCAGCTTCTCAGAGAGAAGCCCTACAGGCTGCCATGGAGGAGCAACTTGACTGAGCTTGGGAGCAGCATGCAGCACGGCATGCAGCAAGCTCAGCTGGACCGTCACCATTGCAGCAAGTGGAGAGACATGAGGTAGAGTACATCGATGTTCATCATTGCTTTTCGCTAACTATTTGGACTGGCTGCAAGGAGTGTGCAAACCCGTTGCACTTCTTTTGTTGGCAAAGCAGTCGAATTCAGGTTCATACTTGGTATGACATCGGTCTCATGCGGCACTACTTCTCCTTTTTTGATGGAGGTGTCTCCATGGCAGGTAACGCTGCCCTCCGACATGCGCTAATGTTCATGGTTCGATACCCAGCCCTGCCCCACCCCTCCCAGCCTTGCATTGCCCCTCCCCTCCCTGCCCTGCCCTGCCCCACCCCCTTTCAGCCTTGCCCCACCCCAGCCCAGCCCTGCCCCACCCCAGCCCATCCTTACGTTGCCCCTCGCCGCCTCAGCCCAGCCCTGCCCGACCCCCTCCCATCCTTGCGTTGCCCCTTCCCTCCCTGCATAACCCTGCCCCACCCCCTCCCAGCCCTGCCCCACCCCATCCCAGCCCTGCCCTACCCCCTCCCAGCCTTGCGTTGCCCCTCCCCTCCCTGCCCAGCCCTGTCCCACCCCCTCCCAGCCCTGCCCCACCTCCTCCCAGCCTTGCGTTGCCCCTCCCCTCCCTGCCCAGCCCTGCTCCACCTCCTCCCAGCCCTGCCCCACCCCCCCCCAGCCCTGCCCCACCTCCTCCCAGCCCTGCCCCACCCCCTCCCAGCCCTGCCCCACCCCCTCCCAGCCTTGCGTTGCCCCTCCCCTCCCTGCCCAGCCCTGCCCTGCCCCCTCCCAGCCCTGCCCCACATGGTGCATGAGCAGCAGCAGCAGCAGGCTGTAGTGTATGAGCAGCAGTGCATGGACAGCAGCAGCAGCAGGCTGTAGGTGTGTAGCAGTGCAGATAGCAGCAGGCTGCAGGTGTGCTGCAGTGCATGAGCAGCAGCAGCAACGGGCAGCAGGGCATGTGTTGTAGTGCACGAGCAAGAGCAGCAGCAGGTTGTAGTGCATGAGCAGCAGTGCAAGGACGACAGCAGCAGTGGATGGGCAGCAGCAGCAGGCTGTAGATGTGTGGCAGGGCAGGCTGCAGGTAGCAGCAGGCTGCAGGTGTGCTGCAGTGCATGAGCAGCAGCAGCAGGCTGCAGTGCATGTGTTTTAGTGCATGAGCAGCAACAACAGCAGGATGTAGGTGTGTTGCGGTGCATGAGCAGCAGCAAGAGCAGCAGGACGTAGTGCATGGACAGTAGCAGCAGGCTGTAGGTGTGTGGCAGTGCAGTCTTGTATTAGCAATCAGCAGCAACTTTGAGCCCATTTGAGAAGTATGTTGCATGGTACAAAAGCTTTTACAAAAGCTGTCCTGAGCTTCCGTTCAGTTCCATGCCACACAACTTGATTTGTAAGCTGTGAATGGTCAAGATGTAATGAAGAAAACGGTGGTGGTCATTAGCCGTGTATCCTCTTCTCAAACGATTCCTACGCCCCTTGTATGGACAACACCACCACGCGGTGATGCGCTAATGCCGCAAATGTGGTAGCCACCTGCTACAAACCCCCTTTGCATGTATGCATCACGGTCATGCTAAGCAAGTGCAAGCCTGGCAGTGATACACACCCAATGTGTCACAGCTAGCTGGACCACGGATGGTACATATAGTGGATGCTCACCAGATCCAGCCACATGCTAGGGTGTGGTGCGCCACATGCCCCTTGTATGGACAACCCCACCACGCGGTGATGCGCTCATGCTGCAAACGTGATAGCCACCTGCTACATACCCCCTTTGCATGTATGCATCATGGTCATGCCTAGCAAGTGCAGGCCTGGCAGTGATCCACGCCCAATGTGCCACAGCTAGCTGGACCACGGATGGTACATATAGTGGATGCTCACCAGATCCAGCCACATGCTAGGGTGTGGTGCGCCACATGCCCCTTGTATGGACAACCCCACCACGCGGTGATGCGCTCATGCTGCAAACGTGATAGCCGAGGTATGTAGGTGCGCAATGAGCTAGTGGTATGGCGGGGTGGTGTCACAGTGTGCCACAGTCACTACGGTAGTTGTGTTGGCTGACATCACAGCCACCACAACTACCACACCAACTGTGTTGGCTTACATCAGAGTGTACCACAGCTGTTGTGTTGGCTAGGAGGCAGGGCGGTGCTAGCAGTGTTTAGGCTGGAAAGTCTAGGCTTAGGCGCGGCCCTTCCTATTTGGCTTGGCTATTTAGCCTGGGCTCCAACAAAGAGCTACTATTCCAACCGCGGCTGGTGACATGCATGGTATGCATAGGTTGGGACCAGGTGGCTCTGGAAGTCTAGTTAGGTCAGCTCTCAACGGTTAGGAATTACATAAGCAGTTGGTTGGATAGCATTACATGACCACCATGTTACCAGGGATTACAAGGGTGTTACAAGTGGTAAGTTGTGCCCCTGCCCTCCTAGCTCATGTGCATGCCCTCAGCCTTGTATGTGTAGCCTCTGCATGTGTTGTTTGATATTGAACAACCGCCCTAATTGCAATGACTGCTGCAGCTGCCCTGACTTGGCCTCACCATGCGGCTCAGGCTTGCCGCATGCCTCCTTGCACACAACAATCATGTGCCGCAGCCAGACAAGCAGCTGGCCATGCTCCATAAGCAGCAGAGCTTGCTGCTAGGTGCACCTATCCCTGTTGCTCCAAGCTGGTACGCCAAGGGCTGCTGGGTGGGGTAGGGAAGGGGCTGCAGCGTGTGCCGTGGGGTGAGGGTAAGGGGAGGGGGGAAGGTAGGTGACTTGCCCCCCCTGCCCCATGTCCCCAAACTGGGTTGGTTGCTACTACTAGGCTGCTCAGCAGCTCAAGCAGCAGCAGCAACAACAACAACAGCAGCACTAGCAGCAGCACCATCACCACTGGCAGCACCACCCGCTCCATGCTGCCCGCTCCATGCTGTCTGCTCTATGCTACTAGCTCAGGCTGCTACTCCATAGGCTGCTAGGTGCGTGGTGGGGGAGAGGAGAGGGGAGAAGGGTAGGTGGGTGGCAGACTTGGAAGTGGTGGTGGTGGGATGGGGGAGGGTACGGGGTACGGGGAGGGTACGGTCCTTGCTGGCTCCTTGTTGCTTGCTGCTCTATGCCGCTACCGCCTTGCTTGCAATCACCAAGCCATGCTACTCTTGTCATGCCCCAGCTGTCGACAACTGCAAGCAAACATCAGCCAGCAAGCAGATGAATAAGGACATGCATGACATGCTTGTAACCACCAAGCCATGGCAGGACATGCATGACCAGAGTTTGGCAGGCTGGGCTGACACCCTAACAGCATGTGCACTCACCGAAAGTCCTGGCTGCCACTCCAAGCGCCTCCTACTTGCTGCTTTTGCATATGCTCTTAGTTGCTGCTCATGGAGATGGCTCATGGCTGCGGGGGGAGGGAGGCTGCTGTGGTGCACACTTGCTGAACGCAAGTGCTCAAGAGGGGAGGGGAGGGGAGGGGAGGGGAGGGGAGGGGAGGGGAGGGGAGGGGAGGGGAGGGGAGGGGAGGGGAGGGGAGGGGAGGGGAGGGGAGGGGAGGGGAGGGGAGGGGAGGGGAGGGGAGGGGAGGGGAGGGGAGGGGAGGGGAGGGGAGGGGAGGGGAGGGGAGGGGAGGGGGACGGGACGGGAGGGTGGTGGTGGTGGGGACGGGAGGTGGTGGGGACGGGAGGTGGTGGGGACGGGAGGGTGGTGGTGGTGGGGACGGGAGGGGAGGTGGTGGTGGTGGTGGTGATGGTGGTGGTGCTTGGGGGAAGGGTGGGAGGGCTTGCTCCAGGCTGCAAGATAGGTAGAGGGTGTTGCATTGTGGCGGAAGAGGGCGAGAGCGAAGGTGAGTGTGGTGGTTGTGGGAAAGAGGATGGTTGTGACCATATAACCCTGCAGCAAAGAAGTTCATGCATGTGGTTAGGCTAGGCAATCTTAACCACACAACTGCAAAAGCGAGCCACTCACTATCTGCAGGGTGGGGGTGTGTGCGGGGGATATTGGGGTGGATGTGGGGCGAGGGGGGTGGTGGAGGGGTTGGGAAGGGTGCCGGCTCATTGTTGCCGCTCTTTAATGCCGCTTCCAACTGCTCCTCGCTGCTCCTTGCTGCTCTTTGCTGCTCCTTGCTGCGCTGCCTAGCTGCTTCCCTTGGCTACACCTCCTGGCTCTTGCGCCACTGTCCTGCAGAGCACCAGGTGCGAGATGCGAGGTGCCATGCGAGGGCCGAGATGCGAGGTGTGGGGTGCGAGGCTTGATGTTCGAAGTTGCAGGCTCAGGTTCTGCGCATAGTACTCTGCACTCCGTCTGCGGTTACGGGCTGCTCGCCAGCTGCTGTTCCTGCTGAGGTTCCTGCTGTGGTGGCTGGGCTTGTCGCATCCAGCGTGGTGGCAATTGATGCTGCCAGCGCTGCGGCCCACGCTGCACAACCTAGCAATAGCACTGTAAGCATTCCTAGCACGCGTGCAGTGCGAGCGCACAGGCACGCAAAGGTGCCCAGAGAGGTGGCGCAGTACAGCGGGCGGGATGCGGTTGGGCGGTTGGAAGGTCCCCCTGTAACAGTATAGTGGCCTCCCCCCCACAGGGGGAGGTCCTCATGGGAGACCTGATCGGTGCAAGGTGCAGTGGCGCTCGGTTGAGCAGCGTTATCGGAACCTGCAGATCCGGACATGCTGATTGTCGGTGTGCCGCGAATACACCGCAGGCCGCACACTTACGCAGCAGAGCGGCGCCAGCGCCACGGCAGTCGCGCAGGCCCTGGTAAGCTGAAGCTGACTGGGTGGGCCCGGGAGGGGGGGGGGCTGGGCGAAGGTGGCACCTGCAGTTTGTTTGGCGACCCACAGAAGCCACGTGACACGCGAGCTGACGCTGCACGGGTTTCGCATGCTGCGCCTGCCGCCTGCCTGGTCTGACCAGCACTTCACCCTCCGTGTCGACCACCGGGGTGTTACGACGCTCCCGTACGACGCTCCCGTCCTTCTCCTCTCGCGCCCACCCCCCGCTGCGGTGCCTGTGCGATTGCAGGCAAGAGGTGACGGGAATGCTGCGGCGAACGCATTTGCCCAGGCCGTAGCCAGCGGCCAAGGAGCTGCTGCCGCCCAGGTGAGGCTGGCCATTGAGCTCACAAGCAGGGTGGCTGTCCCTACCTTCCCTCTTGCTCACCTTTGCGCTCCTGTCCTGCGTTGCCCAGGCCGTGGCTCAGGCCTCAGCCTCTGGCAACGGCAGGGCTGCCGGCACAGCACTGGCCCAGGCAGCAGCACAAGCCTCGGCATCAGGACAGTCCAACGCTTTTGCCCAGGTGAGACCCGTGTGCTGACATTTATATGTTGCCGTGCATGTGTGATGCCCTACTATGCCACAGTGTTGCTTGCAGCCTGGGTGACTTGCCCATGCATATCCCATGCCTTTCCGCTTGTGCCCCGTCATACCCGTTGCTGCCCTCCCTGGGGTGCTGCAGGCCCTGGCCAGCGCCACTGCCACCGGTGGCTCAGCCACAGCCAACTCCCTGGCCCAGGCGGCATCCCAAGGTGGTGCCCCGGCACTGGCCACTGCCCTGTCCCAGGTGCGGCTGCACCCACTGCTGCTGCTGTGCCCCACTGCTGGTTGCGGGGTTGGCTTTGACCTAGCATTCAATGTTGGAGTGAGCTTTCGTATGCCTGCCCATACCCCTGCTGCCGCCCAAAGCTGCTGCTGCTGCACAGCACCCTACCTTGATCTAATGGCATGGGGGCTGTTAATGATGACAAACCCAGCTGAGCTTGTGCCAACCTAGTAGCTGGCTGGGCGCAGGGTGCTTGCCGTGAGTCCTCCTGCCCTGCCCTTACTGACCTACGACCGTGTGCCGCAGGCTGCTGCCAGCGGAGGCCAGGCACAGGCCACGGCCATCGCTCAGGCTACCGCCCAGACCACTGCTTCACCCAGCCCCGCTGCCAAGAGGCCACCACCACCCAAGCGCCTGTCCATGAGCTAGCGCACTGGCAGCAGTGGAGCTAGTCAGACGGAGATGCCTGGCTTGAAACATGTGTGCTGACAGCTGTGTTGCCATGAATTGCGTGACTGGACACGGCGTAGAATTTGAATCGCTGCCTCTTCAACGCCTCTGCCACAGCACCTCACCCACTGCATTGACACTTGATGTGTTCAGGTTCCTGAGTTGAACAATAATGGGACAGGCTGCATTTCTTTTCTGTTTGTAAAGCCAGTGGTTGTGCACATGTTTGGGAAGGAGGAGGGGGCCTCGTGCTGCTGCTGGCCGTCCTTGTGTAAATCGTTAGTCTGAACTGCAAGTGCTCCAGTGAAACCCTGACACCGCTGGCCGTATGGCAGCATGAATGCCCGCCCTTCACTTGCCATGTCCTCCCTCACCCTCAACACAGTCAGGGCACCCATTTAGGGGCAAGGCACACATGCAGCACCGCACTTCAAATGCTGCTCATGGCGGTGACTTAGGTTGCTGTGCTACCACAGGTTGGCGGTGCATCTCCCCCACCACGGTGTCCTTCCGCTGCTGGGTGCCTCAGAACAGGTCCCTAACTCGAGGGGGTTGCTGTCCGCCAGGGGCAGACAGCACGCACTCATGAAACTCCCCTAACCCACTCTTCTCCGGGATAGCCGAAGAAGTCTGTTCTGGGTGGCTGTGATGTAAGGCAGGCCCGATGGCCGATGAAGCGGCGGAGCATACATACTAAACGACCATTACATGGCAGCATTCCAACTACCTCCACGCGCTGGATGGCTTCACTGCAATGCATAACTTTGAGCTCTCGCCCTTTTTCGACCGCACATGTAATAGCACACTGGTGCGACAGCAGGGGCGTGACTTGGCAGTTTCAGGTACCCTTGTGTGGGTGCAGCAAGCAGGCTTGCATCAGGAACAATGCAAATGATGGGCATGCAAAGTATGATCCTGCTGTGTTTCTGTAGCCATTTATCACGGTTACATGCAGCTCAATAAAAAAAGCGGCATCTCATTGACCTCCCGCACGTCAGTTTTTGCATTTGCATCGACAACGTGAGAGTTGCCAAACGACGCCCAAAAGTTACATCCGGCCCAGGCCATGCTGCTTCAGGCCCGCCAGTAATAGCTGCCACAGACAGCAGGCAACAGGCGCTGCCAACTAGTGGCTGGGGGGCCTAATCTTAGCCTGCCTCTTGGTATGCCTATTCCTACTAAACACTGTAAGCGTGCACTGACTACTCAGCTTCTTCCTGTCAAAAGTACCAGTTCCTTGCTGTGACGAGTGACCAATGATCGGCGGGTATCAAAAAGGGGCAACCGTACGACTAGTACACAAAGGGGTAATCAGCACTGCTCCCGACCCTCGCCGTCGCCACCACCCGTCGCAGCGCCAGATCCTCGTATCCAAGATGTCGCGCACAGTCTCGTTCGTGGCGATGCTGGTGGTGCTTGCCGTCACGGTGCAATGTGCAGTGGCGCTCGGTTGAGCAGCGTTATCGGAACCTGCAGATCCGGACATGCTGATTGCCGGTGTGCCGCGAATACACCGCAGGCCGCACACTTACGCAGCAGAGCGGCGCCAGCGCCACGGCAGTCGCGCAGGCCCTGGTAAGCTAAAGCTGACTGGGTGGGCCCGGGAGGGGGGGGCCTGGGCGAAGGTGGCACCTGCAGTTTATTTGGCGACCCACAGAAGCCACGTGACACGCGAGCTGACGCTGCACGGGTTTCGCATGCTGCGCCTGCCTGCCTGCCTGGTCTGACCAGCACTTCACCCTCCGTGTCGACCACCGGGGTGTTACGACGCTCCCGTACGACGCTCCCGTCCTTCTCCTCTCGCGCCCACCCCCCGCTGCGATGCCTGTGCGATTGCAGGCAAGAGGTGACGGGAATGCTGCGGCGAACGCATTTGCCCAGGCCGTAGCCAGCGGCCAAGGAGCTGCTGCCGCCCAGGTGAGGCTGGCCATTGAGCTCACAAGCAGGGTGGCTGTCCCTGCCTTCCCTCTTGCTCACCTTTGCGCTCCTGTCCTGCGTTGCCCAGGCCGTGGCTCAGGCCTCAGCCTCTGGCAACGGCAGGGCTGCCGGCACAGCACTGGCCCAGGCAGCAGCACAAGCCTCGGCATCAGGACAGTCCAACGCTTTTGCCCAGGTGAGACCCGTGTGCTGACATTTCTATGTTGCCGTGCATGTGTGATGCCCTGCTATGCCACAGTGTTGCTTGCAGCCTGGGTGACTTGCCCATGCATATCCCATGCCTTTGCGCTTGTGCCCCGTCATACCCGCTGCTGCCCTCACTGGGGTGCTGCAGGCCCTGGCCAGCGCCACTGCCACCGGTGGCTCAGCCACAGCAACCTCCCTGGCCCAGGCGGCATCCCAAGGTGGTGCCCCGGCACTGGCCACTGCCCTGTCCCAGGTGCGGCTGCACCCACTGCTGCTGCTGTGCCCCACTGCTGGTTGCGGGGTTGGCTTTGACCTAGCATTCAATGTTGGAGTGAGCTTTCGTACGCCTGCCCCTACCCCGGCTGCCGCCCAAAGCTGCTGCTGCACAGCACCCTACCTTGATCTAATGGCATGGGGGCTGTTAATGACGACAAGCCCAGCTGAGCTTGTGCCAACCTAGTAGCTGGCTGGGTGCAGAGTGCTTGCCATGAGTCCTCCTGCCCTGCCCATACTGACCTACGACCGTGTGCCGCAGGCTGCTGCCAGCGGAGGCCAGGCACAGGCCACGGCCATCGCTCAGGCTACCGCCCAGACCACTGCTTCACCCAGCCCTGCTGCCAAGAGGCCACCACCACCCAAGCGCCTGTCCATGAGCTAGCGCACTGGCAGCAGTGGAGCTAGTCAGACGGACATGCCTGGCTTGAAACATGTGTGCTGACAGCTGTGTTGCCATGAATTGCGTGACTGGACACGGCGTAGAATTTGAATCGCTGCCTCTTCAACGCCTCTGCCACAGCACCTCACCCACTGCATTGACACTTGATGTGTTCAGGTTCCTGAGTTGAACAATAATGGGACAGGCTGCATTTCTTTTCTGTTTGTAAAGCCAGTGGTTGTGCACATGTTTGGGAAGGAGGAGGGGGCCTCGTGCTGCTGCTGGCCGTCCTTGTGTAAATCGTTAGTCTGAACTGCAAGTGCTCCAGTGAAACCCTGACACCGCTGGCCGTATGGCAGCATGAATGCCCGCCCTTCACTTGCCATGTCCTCCCTCACCCTCAACACAGTCAGGGCACCCATTTAGGGGCAAGGCACACATGCAGCACCGCACTTCAAATGCTGCTCATGGCGGTGACTTAGGTTGCTGTGCTACCACAGGTTGGCGGTGCATCTCCCCCACCACGGTGTCCTTCCGCTGCTGGGTGCCTCAGAACAGGTCCCTAGCTCGAGGGGGTTGCTGTCCGCCAGGGGCAGACAGCACGCACTCATGAAACTCCCCTAACCCACTCTTCTCCGGGATAGCCGAAGAAGTCTGTTCTGGGTGGCTGTGATGTAAGGCAGGCCCGATGGCCGATGAAGCGGCGGAGCATACATACTAAACGACCATTACATGGCAGCATTCCAACTACCTCCACGCGCTGGATGGCTTCACTGCAATGCATAACTTTGAGCTCTCGCCCTTTTTCGACCGCACATGTAATAGCACACTGGTGCGACAGCAGGGGCGTGACTTGGCAGTTTCAGGTACCCTTGTGTGGGTGCAGCAAGCAGGCTTGCATCAGGAACAATGCAAATGATGGGCATGCAAAGTATGATCCTGCTGTGTTTCTGTAGCCATTTATCACGGTTACATGCAGCTCAATCAAAAAAGCGGCATCTCATTGACCTCCCGCACGTCAGTTTTTGCATTTGCATCGACAACGTGAGAGTTGCCAAACGACGCCCAAAAGTTACATCCGGCCCAGGCCATGCTGCTTCAGGCCCGCCAGTAATAGCTGCCACAGACAGCAGGCAACAGGCGCTGCCAACTAGTGGCTGGGGGGCCTAATCTTAGCCTGCCTCTTGGTATGCCTATTCCTACTAAACACTGTAAGCGTGCACTGACTACTCAGCTTCTTCCTGTCAAAAGTACCAATTCCTTGCTGTGACGAGTGACCAATGATCGGCGGGTGTCAGAAGGGGCAACCGTACGACTAGTGCAGAAGGGGATACTCACCACTGCTCCCGACCCTCGCCGTCGCCACCACCCGTCGCAGCACCAGATCCTCGTATCCAAGATGTCGCGCACAGTCTCGTTCGTGACGATGCTGGTGGTGCTTGCCGTCACGGTGCAAGGTGCAGTGGCGCTCGGTTGAGCAGCGTTATCGGAACCTGCAGATCCGGACATGCTGATTGCCGGTGTGCCGCGAATACACCGCAGGCCGCACACTTACGCAGCAGAGCGGCGCCAGCGCCACGGCAGTCGCGCAGGCCCTGGTAAGCTAAAGCTGACTGGGTGGGCCCGGGAGGGGGGGGCCTGGGCGAAGGTGGCACCTGCAGTTTATTTGGCGACCCACAGAAGCCACGTGACACGCGAGCTGACGCTGCACGGGTTCGCATGCTGCGCCTGCCTGCCTGCCTGGTCTGACCAGCACTTCACCCTCCGTGTCGACCACCGGGGTGTTACGACGCTCCCGTACGACGCTCCCGTCCTTTTCCTCTCGCGCCCACCCCCCGCTGCGGTGCCTGTGCGATTGCAGGCAAGAGGTGACGGGAATGCTGCGGCGAACGCATTTGCCCAGGCCGTAGCCAGCGGCCAAGGAGCTGCTGCCGCCCAGGTGAGGCTGGCCATTGAGCTCACAAGCAGGGTGGCTGTCCCTGCCTTCCCTCTTGCTCACCTTTGCGCTCCTGTCCTGCGTTGCCCAGGCCGTGGCTCAGGCCTCAGCCTCTGGCAACGGCAGGGCTGCCGGCACAGCACTGGCCCAGGCAGCAGCACAAGCCTCGGCATCAGGACAGTCCAACGCTTTTGCCCAGGTGAGACCCGTGTGCTGACATTTATATGTTGCCGTGCATGTGTGATGCCCTACTATGCCACAGTGTTGCTTGCAGCCTGGGTGACTTGCCCATGCATATCCCATGCCTTTCCGCTTGTGCCCCGTCATACCCGTTGCTGCCCTCCCTGGGGTGCTGCAGGCCCTGGCCAGCGCCACTGCCACCGGTGGCTCAGCCACAGCCAACTCCCTGGCCCAGGCGGCATCCCAAGGTGGTGCCCCGGCACTGGCCACTGCCCTGTCCCAGGTGCGGCTGCACCCACTGCTGCTGCTGTGCCCCACTGCTGGTTGCGGGGTTGGCTTTGACCTAGCATTCAATGTTGGAGTGAGCTTTCGTATGCCTGCCCATACCCCTGCTGCCGCCCAAAGCTGCTGCTGCTGCACAGCACCCTACCTTGATCTAATGGCATGGGGGCTGTCAATGATGACAAACCCAGCTGAGCTTGTGCCACCCTAGTAGCAGGCTGGGTGCAGAGTGCTTGCCGTGAGTCCTCCTGTCCTGTCCTTACTGACCTACAACCGTGTGCCGCAGGCTGCTGCCAGCGGAGGCCAGGCACAGGCCACGGCCATCGCTCAGGCTACCGCCCAGACCACTGCTTCACCCAGCCCCGCTGCCAAGAGGCCACCACCACCCAAGCGCCTGTCCATGAGCTAGCGCACTGGCAGCAGTGGAGCTAGTCAGGCGGAGATGCCTGGCTTGAAACATGTGTGCTGACAGCTGTGTTGCCATGAATTGCGTGACTGGACACGGCGTAGAATTTGAATCGCTGCCTCTTCAACGCCTCTGCCACAGCACCTCACCCACTGCATTGACACTTGATGTGTTCAGGTTCCTGAGTTGAACAATAATGGGACAGGCTGCATTTCATTTCTGTTTGTAAAGCCAGTGGTTGTGCACATGTTTGGGAAGGAGGAGGGGGCCTCGTGCTGCTGCTGGCCGTCCTTGTGTAAATCGTTAGTCTGAACTGCAAGTGCTCCAGTGAAACCCTGACACCGCTGGCCGTATGGCAGCATGAATGCCCGCCCTTCACTTGCCATGTCCTCCCTCACCCTCAACACAGTCAGGGCACCCATTTAGGGGCAAGGCACACATGCAGCACCGCACTTCAAATGCTGCTCATGGCGGTGACTTAGGTTGCTGTGCTACCACAGGTTGGCGGTGCATCTCCCCCACCACGGTGTCCTTCCGCTGCTGGGTGCCTCAGAACAGGTCCCTAACTCGAGGGGGTTGCTGTCCGCCAGGGGCAGACAGCACGCACTCATGAAACTCCCCTAACCCACTCTTCTCCGGGATAGCCGAAGAAGTCTGTTCTGGGTGGCTGTGATGTAAGGCAGGCCCGATGGCCGATGAAGCGGCGGAGCATACATACTAAACGACCATTACATGGCAGCATTCCAACTACCTCCACGCGCTGGATGGCTTCACTGCAATGCATAACTTTGAGCTCTCGCCCTTTTTCGACCGCACATGTAATAGCACACTGGTGCGACAGCAGGGGCGTGACTTGGCAGTTTCAGGTACCCTTGTGTGGGTGCAGCAAGCAGGCTTGCATCAGGAACAATGCAAATGATGGGCATGCAAAGTATGATCCTGCTGTGTTTCTGTAGCCATTTATCACGGTTACATGCAGCTCAATCAAAAAAGCGGCATCTCATTGACCTCCCGCACGTCAGTTTTTGCATTTGCATCGACAACGTGAGAGTTGCCAAACGACGCCCAAAAGTTACATCCGGCCCAGGCCATGCTGCTTCAGGCCCGCCAGTAGTAGCTGCCACAGACAGCAGGCAACAGGCGCTGCCAACTAGTGGCTGGGGGGCCTAATCTTAGCCTGCCTCTTGGTATGCCTATTCCTACTAAACACTGTAAGCGTGCACTGACTACTCAGCTTCTTCCTGTCAAAAGTACCAATTCCTTGCTGTGACGAGTGACCAATGATCGGCGGGTGTCAGAAGGGGCAACCGTACGACTAGTACAGAAGGGGATACTCACCACTGCTCCCGACCCTCGCCGTCGCCACCACCCGTCGCAGCACCAGATCCTCGTATCCAAGATGTCGCGCACAGTCTCGTTCGTGGCGATGCTGGTGGTGCTTGCCGTCACGGTGCAAGGTGCAGTGGCGCTCGCTTGAGCAGCGTTATCGGAACCTGCAGATCCGGACATGCTGATTGCCGGTGTGCCGCGAATACACCGCAGGCCGCACACTTACGCAGCAGAGCGGCGCCAGCGCCACGGCAGTCGCGCAGGCCCTGGTAAGCTAAAGCTGACTGGGTGGGCCCGGGAGGGGGGGCAATCAAGTCTCCCGGTAACTCTTCCACCTGTGAGGTAGAATAACCTGCCGCTGTCAGGTGGAATAACCCAACCGCCAAACTGCTGCCCGCCCAGGTTGTTTTGCTCTATCTAGGGCCAATGTAGCCCGACGTCGGAATGGTCGGCGAGCTATTACTGGGATGGGCTGTAGTAGTGGCAGGGACAGCCTGCATCGCGACCGTCGTAGGCGAAGGACTGCGTCCTGTGCCTGGGCCCTCTAGCGGGTCCATGCCAGATGAATCCCCTCCTTGAGGTAACGTTGCAGTCAGTCCGTAACCGCAGGCTGTCGTCCTGACGTTGACGTTGGCTCTCCTGTGCTACGTAGGGAATGCAGTTGAAGAACAGCCTCATCAGCAGCCAGTCCGCTGAACGGCATGGACAGCCTGAGCCGAAGAGAAGACAGGCAGCAGATGCAGTAGATGCAGAAGCTGCAAATAGATGCCGCCCAGCCCCACCCCTCGCCGCCGCAGCCCAGCCCTGCCCCACCCCCGCCCATCCCTGCCCCACCCCATCCCAGCCTTGCGTTGCCCCTTCCCACCCTGCCCTGCCCTGCCCAGCCCTGCACCACCCCCTTTCAGCCCCACCCCACCCCCTCTCAGCCCTGCCCCACCCCCTCCCCCCTCTGCACCCCTGCAGCCTGCTCCCCCCCTCCCATTCCGCTGCACATCACCCCCCCTGCCCCACCCCCCTCCCCACCCTCCCCCACCCCAAATAACACCCCTGACTGCAGCAACCCATGGTGGACGACCAGGGAGGCGTAGGCCCGCTCCACAACATACTCGTCCTCCCCCTCCCCCCCCTCCCCCTCCCCCTCCCCCTGCTCCACAGCCCGGCCGCCCCTGTGAGGTGGCAAGGGGTGGGCTGCAGCCCTGTCCCGGCCCCCTGGCGTTGAGGGGGGGGAGGGGGCAGGTCATCCAGCTGCATCACAGCTTCAGCTCCACACCCAGGACGGTGCGCAGGGCTTTGGACTCGGCCTGGGGCCGGTCGGGGGCGGGAGGGAGTGGGGTGGGGCGGCGGGGGTGGGCAGGACGGGGGGGTGGGCAGGGCAGGGGGGTGGGGCAGGGGTTGGTGGGCAGCTGTGATGCAAGGTGAAGGGAGGAGGGTGAGGGTGTGGTGAGGGTGAGGGTGATGTGGAGTTGCGCACCTGGCTAACCTGACCGCGGTACTCCCTCTCCCTGACTGCTTGCCAGCGGTCTGTGCGGAAGTTAGAGCCGCCGGCTCTACGCTCCCACCACGGGGTACGCACGGGGTACGCAGCCTGGGCCAGAGGGCCCTGCCCCACCCCCTCCCATCCCTGCCCCACCCCCTCCCTGCCTTGCATTGCCCCTCCCCTCCCTGCCCAGCCCTGCCCCACCCCCTCCCAGCCCTGCCCCACCCCCTCCCAGCCCTGCCCCACCCCCTCCCAGCCCCGCCCCACCCCCTCTCAGGCCTGCCCCACCCCATGCCCAGCCCTGCCCCACCCCCTCCCAGCCCCGCCCCGCCCCACCCCCTCCCTGCCTTGCATTGCCTCTCCCCTCCCTGCCCAGCCCTGCCCCACCCCCTTCCAGCCCTGCCCCACCCCATATAAGCCCTGCCCCACCCCCTCCTAACCTTGCGTTGCCCCTCCCCTCCCTGCCCAGCCCTGCCCCACCCCCTCCCAGCCTTGCGTTGCCCCTTCGTGCACTGCCCTGCCCTGCCCTTCCTGTAGGTGTGTGGCAGTGCAGGTAGCAGCAGGGTGCAGGTGTGTTGCAGTGCATGAGCAGCAGCAGCAGGCTGCAGTGCATGTGCTGCACTCCATGAGCAGCAACAACAGCAGGCTGTAGTGCATGAGCAGCAGTGCATGGGCAGCAGCAGCAGCAGGCTGTAGGTGTGCCTCAGTGCATGAGCAGCAGCAGCAGCACCAGGCTAAAGTGCATGTGCTGTAGTGCATGAGCAGCCGAAGCAGCAACCGGCTGTAAGGCGCATGTGCGGTGTGTGTCTGGTTGCATGCAAGCTCAATTCAAGCCATAGATCTGGCATGGTCTGCGGTGGTCTTGGTAGCTCCATGCAAATAAAGGCATGCAATATGTGGTTGTTCAACCATGCCATTGCTTGTGTAGCCGCATATGGACACCACATTGGATGTGTAAGACAATTTTCCCGGTGATGGGCAATTGCAACTCGAATGTAAAGGTCTACAATGGTACTTGACCGTGCCAGTTGCAGCGTCGATGTAATACCGCGTGGTGGTATATGGTTTATTTGGTGCCAATCACTGCCAGGCCTGCACTTGCTAAGCATGACCGTGATGCACGCATGCAAAGGGGGTATGTAGCAGGTGGCTACCACGTTTGCGGCCTTAGCGCATCACTACGTGGTGGTGTTGTCCATACAAGGGGCATGTGGCGCACCACACCCTAGCATGTGGCTGGATCTGGTGAGCCTCCACTATAGGTATCATCCGTAATCCAGCTAGCTGTGACACATTGGGTGTGGATCACTGCCAGGCCTGCACTTGCTAAGCATGACCGTGGTGCATACATGCAAAGGGGGTGTGTAGCAGGTGGCTACCACGTTTGCAGCATTAGCGCATCACCGCGTGGTGGTGTTGTCCATACAAGGGGCATGTGGCGCACCACACCCTAGCATGTGGCTGGATCTGGTGAGCCTCCACTATAGGTACCATCCGTAATCCAGCTAGCTGTGGCACATTGAGTGTGGATCACTGCCGGGCTTGCACTTGCTAAGCATGACCGTGATGCATACATGCAAAGGGGGTGTGTAGCAGGTGGTTACCATGTTTGCAGCATTAGCGCATCACCGCGTGGTGGTGGTGTCCATACAAGGGGCGTAGACATCATTGGAGAAGAGGATACACGGCTGATGGCCACCACCGTTTTCTTTATTACATCTTGACCATTCACAGCTTACAAATCACGTTGTGTGGCATGGAACTGAACGGAAGCTCACGACAGCCTTTTGAAAGCTTTTGTACCATGCAACATTCTTCTCAGATGGGCTCAAAGTTGTTGCTGATTGCTAAGACAAGACTGCACTGCCACACACCTACAGCATGTTGCTGCTGTCCATGCACTGCTCATGCACTACAGCCTGCTGCTCTTGCTGCTGATCATGCACCGCAACACACCTACAACCTGCTGCTGCTCATGCACTGAAGCACACCTGCAGCCTGCTGCTACCTGCACTGCCACACACCTACAGCTTGCTGCTGCCCATGCACTGCTGCTCATGCACTAAAACACATGCACTGCAGCCTGCTGCTCATGCACTGCAGCACACCTGCAACCTGCTGCACTGCCACACACCTACAGCCTGCTGCTGCTGCCCATCCAGTGCTGCTGCTGTCCTTGCACTGCTGCTCATACACTACAGCCTGCTGCTGCTGCTCATGCACTACAACACATGCACTGCTGCCTGCTGCTGCTGCTACTCATGCACTGCAGTACACTTGCAGCCTGCTGCTACCTGCACTGCTACACACCTACAACCTTCTGATGCTGCTGTCCTTACGCTGCTGCTCATACAGTACAGCCTGCTGCTGCTGCTCATGCACTGCAACACACCTGCAGCCTGCTGCTACCTACACAGGTACACACTTACAGCCTGCTGTTGCTGCTGCCCATGCACTGCTGCTCATGCACTACAGCCTGCTGCTGCTGCTGTTCATGCACTGCAACACATGCACTGCAGCCTGCTGCTGCTGCTCATGCACTGCAACACACCTGCAGCCTGCTGCTACCTGCACTGCCACACACCTACAGGCAGGGCAGGGCAGGCCAAGGCAGGGATGGGCAGGGCAGGGCTGGGCAAGGCAGGGCAGGACTGGGAGGGGGTGGGGCAGGGCTGGGAGGGGGTGGGGCAGGGAGGGGCAGGGATGGGAGGGGCAATGCAAGGCAGGGATGGCGTGGGGCGGGGCTGGGAGGGGGTGGGGCAGGGCAGGGATGGGCAGGGCAGGGATGGGCAAGGCAGGTCAGGTCAGGTCAGGTCAGGTCAGGGCAAGGCAGGGCAGGACTAGGAGGGGGTGGGGCAGGGCTGGGAGGGGGTGGGGCAGGGCTGGGAGGGGGTGGGGCAGGGCTGGGAGGGGGTGGGGCAGGGCTGAGAGGGGGTGGGGCAGGGCTGGTCAGGGAGGTGAGGGGCAATGCAAGGCAGGGATGGCGTGGGGCAGGGCTGGGAGGGGGTGGGGCAGGGCTGGGATGGGGTGGGGCAGGGCTGAGAGGGGGTGGGGCAGGGCAGGGCTGGGCAGGGAGGGGAGGGGCAATGCAAGGCAGGGATGGCGTGGGGCAGGGCTGGGAGGGGGTGGGGCAGGGCTGAGAGGGGGTGGGGCAGGGCTGGGCAGGGAGGGGAGGGGCAATGCAAGGCAGGGATGGCGTGGCGTGGGGCAGGGCTGGGAGGGGGTGGGGCAGGGCTGGGATGGGGTGGAGCAGGGCTGGGCGGGGGTGGGGCAGGGCTGGGCTGCGGCGGCGAGGGGTGGGGCTGGGCGGCATCTATTTGCAGCTTCTGCATCTACTGCATCTGCTGCCTGTCTTCTCTTCGGCTCAGGCTGTCCATGCCGTTCAGCGGACTGGCTGCTGATGAGGCTGTTCTTCAACTGCATTCCCTACGTAGCACAGGAGAGCCAACGTCAACGTCAGGACGACAGCCTGCGGTTACGGACTGACTGCAACATTACCTCAAGGAGGGGATTCATCTGGCATGGACCCGCTAGAGGGCCCAGGCACAGGACGCAGTCCTTCGCCTACGACGGTCGCGATGCAGGCTGTCCCTGCCACTACTACAGCCCATCCCAGTAATAGCTCGCCGACCATTCCGACGTCGGGCTACATTGGCCCTAGATAGAGCAAAACAACCTGGGCGGGCAGCAGTTTGGCGGTTGGGTTATTCCACCTGACAGCGGCAGGTTATTCTACCTCACAGGTGGAAGAGTTACCGGGAGACTTGATTGGGGGGGGGCCTGGGCGAAGGTGGCACCTGCAGTTTATTTGGCGACCCACAGAAGCCACGTGACACGCGAGCTGACGCTGCACGGGTTCGCATGCTGCGCCTGCCTGCCTGCCTGGTCTGACCAGCACTTCACCCTCCGTGTCGACCACCGGGGTGTTACGACGCTCCCGTACGACGCTCCCGTCCTTTTCCTCTCGCGCCCACCCCCCGCTGCGGTGCCTGTGCGATTGCAGGCAAGAGGTGACGGGAATGCTGCGGCGAACGCATTTGCCCAGGCCGTAGCCAGCGGCCAAGGAGCTGCTGCCGCCCAGGTGAGGCTGGCCATTGAGCTCACAAGCAGGGTGGCTGTCCCTGCCTTCCCTCTTGCTCACCTTTGCGCTCCTGTCCTGCGTTGCCCAGGCCGTGGCTCAGGCCTCAGCCTCTGGCAACGGCAGGGCTGCCGGCACAGCACTGGCCCAGGCAGCAGCACAAGCCTCGGCATCAGGACAGTCCAACGCTTTTGCCCAGGTGAGACCCGTGTGCTGACATTTCTATGTTGCCGTGCATGTGTGATGCCCTACTATGCCACAGTGTTGCTTGCAGCCTGGGTGACTTGCCCATGCATATCCCATGCCTTTCCGCTTGTGCCCCGTCATACCCGTTGCTGCCCTCCCTGGGGTGCTGCAGGCCCTGGCCAGCGCCACTGCCACCGGTGGCTCAGCCACAGCCAACTCCCTGGCCCAGGCGGCATCCCAAGGTGGTGCCCCGGCACTGGCCACTGCCCTGTCCCAGGTGCGGCTGCACCCACTGCTGCTGCTGTGCCCCACTGCTGGTTGCGGGGTTGGCTTTGACCTAGCATTCAATGTTGGAGTGAGCTTTCGTATGCCTGCCCATACCCCTGCTGCTGCCCAAAGCTGCTGCTGCACAGCACCCTACCTTGATCTAATGGCATTTCTATGTTGCCGTGCATGTGTGATGCCCTACTATGCCACAGTGTTCCTACGATCATACCGACCAGAAAGGACCCCCTCTCATTAGAACTGGGAAGTCAATCTGGTCTGGGCTTCATCAGTACTGGGTTGAGTGATCACCTGGGAACCCGGAGTGTCGTAGGGTTTTAAGACTTTTTCGGTTTGCAAAAATCGACAGAGTACAGAGCACGAACGCGCAGCCCGCAGAGGATACCAACGTCACCACTAGAACCAGCTCGTGAAATGGAGCAGAACGAGACTTCCAGCGTTAAAAGAGCTGGCAACATCGGACGCTTACAGCACGCGGCTAGCTACCTACCAAGTAAGAAATCCCTGCTACGCTACGCGTTCGTGCTCTGCATCTGCATTTGTCTAACCTACCCAGTGGCCTGCACCATTGGCGGCTTGCACGATGGGAAACCCCCTACGAAGCACAAAGAAGGGAAACCCCCTACGAAACAAATGGAAGGGAAACCCCCGATGCTGACCGCACCCTGTGGGACACCCCCGATGCGCAATAACGCAAATAAGACACCTCCGCAGATACACGCACCCCAACAGTCAGCTGATACGACGCTGAAGACACTTGACATGCAGGCTGACAGCGACATTGCTACATGTCAACCTGCCTGGACTGCAACTCCCGCCTGTAGGGAGCTGAAGAGCACAAGGAGCGCCAACAAGGCTGACAGTGTTGAGTGGGCGCATAGTAGTAACCTAGCAGGCACAACCTGCAAAACATTGGAATGCAATAGTCGCACGGATATGACACCCCCTACTAGCACACCTGATGGGACACCCCCCACGAAGCAAACACACAACGATGGGACACCCCACATGGTACATGGCGATCAGCCTCACCACCACCTGCCTGCCCAGGTTGTTGCCGTCGCCCATGCTGGCCTGCTGCCCCGCAACAGGTACCCTCATGCCTACTACAACAAGTCAGAGAGTGTGCAGCGGTGTACTCAGCCCATGACGCTGCCAGGAGCAGCCATGCATGCTGCTCATGCTGGCCTGCTGCCCCGCAGCAGGTACCGCCATGCCTACAACAACAAGTCTGAGAGTGTGCAGCGGTGCGTTCAGCCCACCACGCTGCCAGGAGCAGCCACGCATGCTGCCCATGCTAGCCTGCTGCCCCGCATCAGGCACCCTCATGCCTACTACAACAAGTCAGAGAGTGTGCAGCGGTGTACTCAGCCCATGACGCTGCCAGGAGCAGCCATGCATGCTGCCCATGCTTGTGCTCTGCCCCGCAGCAGGTACCGCCATGCCTACAACAACAAGTCTGAGAGTGTGCAGCGGTGCGTTCAGCCCACCACGCTGCCAGGAGCAGCCACGCATGCTGCCCATGCTAGCCTGCTGCCCCGCATCAGGCACCCTCATGCCTACTACAACAAGTCAGAGAGTGTGCAGCGGTGTACTCAGCCCATGACGCTGCCAGGAGCAGCCATGCATGCTGCCCATGCTGGTGCTCTGCCCTGCAGCAGGTACCGCCATGCCTACAACAACAAGTCTGAGAGTGTGCAGCGGTGCGTTCAGCCCACCACGCTGCCAGGAGCAGCCACGCATGCTGCCCATGCTAGCCTGCTGCCCCGCATCAGGCACCCTCATGCCTACTACAACAAGTCAGAGAGTGTGCAACGGTGTACTCAGCCCATGACGCTGACAGGAGCAGCCACGCATGCTGCCCATGCTGGTGCTCTGCCCCGCAGCAGGTACCGCCATGCCTACAACAACAAGTCAGAGAGTGTGCATCGGTGTACTCAGCCCACTACGCTGCCAGGAGCAGCCACGCATGCTGCCCATGCTGGCCTGCTGCCCCGCAGCAGGTACCCTCATGCCTACAACAACACGGCAGAGGATGGACAACTACACCAACGAGTTAGTGGAGGCACCCCGCGACAAATTCAGACAGCCGACACTATAGACACTAGCACCATGCCCAACTATGACTACGGACACGAGACACTCAGCTGGATGGCACACATCGCCATTGCTATCGCCAGCATCGCTTTAATTAGGGGCTACCCCCCCACCCCCCCACCCCCTGCTGTTACCCCTTCCCAATCTAGAGCTTGCCTCCGACGACACCTTAAGAAAATCAGGAGATGGAGAGCGGTCTCTGTTGGATCTGCCTACACCCTGTACCTCTACCTTGATGGCTCAGTGGAACGTCACACTGCCTTGATGCACCTGTCAACAGCCCTCACTAGCTGGCAGTCGCATGGCCACTACACATTCAACCCAGAAAGCACCAGCATCCTAGTTCACCAATACAACGCGACTTTGCAACGGTACACAATATACATGTTGCGCATCAACCGCATGCCTGATCTGCCTACCCGCATGGGCATCCAAGCCCTAGCAACCAAGCTAGCCCATTGCCTTGGCGTCATGTCCCCCTGCTACAGTGCTATCTACTTGCTCTATATAGGCTGGCTGTTGCTAGCAGGAGGTGATATTGAAGCGAACCCAGGCCCATCCCACAATGAGGAGCATCACCCAGAAGTTAACCCTAACCCCTTGTTTTTCGAAGCACAGGTGAACCGCAACTGCCAGGCCCACTCCCTCAACAATGCAGCTGGAAAGGAATGGGTGAAGCCTGAGGACCTACATAACTTTTGGACAGCCTGGGATACAACACTACAAGACGAAGGCGACAAAAAGGCGTGGGATACCGCACGAGGGGACGGGGGCGCCTTCAGCGACGAGGTCATTCACCTATACCTTAGGACCAAATACGGCCTCACTCTTACGAGTGTCGCTCAACTACGCACCACAGACGATTGGAACGACGACAATCTCGACACCATAGCGATAGAGTACGCCACACTCAACTTTTTGTGCAAAACGAACGGCCACAGCATGGCGCTCAGGAAGTTGGGTGGGCAGTGGAAGCTCCTAGATTCCGACAGCTCCAGTAAATCAGCCATAGCCATCTGCGAGCTGTCGCATTCTCACACTAACCACTTCCACGAGGTGTTCGTCATTGCACCCGACCCGGCAGCCACACCAGCCCAAACAATGGCCACCACCCGACAGGGTATTAGTCACATTATCAGCCACAAGGAAGACAACCAGGACCCGTCCCAATGCTACATGGAAAGGCAATACAAACAATGTTGTCTTGTGCACGCCATTAACATGGCCATAGGGAAACCCATGATCTGGCCCGAAGACGTCATCACCCACTGCAGATCACTCGACACACACATCCAAGGCCTAGCCAACCAGGCAAGGCAGGAGCACAGGATAATACCACTACGTAGCAGCCTCCCACACATCTACGAGGAATCTGGCAACTTCACCATCTCCACCATAAACCACTACCTATACCACCACCACAAAGACCTCCACCTATGCCCTACCGCCACAACCACCACCACCAACAACATCACACCCGAGCTCCTCACCGCGCTCACGGGCAAGACGGACAGCTACACTAACACAGCCGCCGTCCTCATTATTCACAATCATGCTACCACCATCCGCCACATTAACAACGCATGGCACTGGTTGGACTCGGAACAAGGCCGCCCATGCCGATTGGACACCCCGGAAGACTGGCTTCAGCTGAAGGGTACACTCGTCCAAATCAAAAAGGGCGACGCGGCTGATACCAACCTCATCCACCCACTATGCTGGCTAGCTGACCCTACAAGGCGCGCCACAACGGAGCAGCTGGAACAACATCTACGTACCACCCACATCGACCTTACCACCCAAGACATGGGCACACAACCCGCGCACACCCCCCGAACAGACCGGCCGCTACCCACTGCACAACCAGCGAGTTACAAGCGCATACTAACAGCCACAGCAGACACCCACCCGACAGACAAGCAGGCCCGGCCGCGACTGCGCCAGGTCGCCCCCACAGTCACTCTTCCCACTCTACAAGACCGGTCAAGCAGCAGTAAACGGCCCACGACATCGGGCACCATCGTAGACAAAAGACGGACCAAGCCAAGAGCGCAAAACAAGGACCCGCACACGCAGACCCTAATGTACAGATACCTTAACACAGCCCCCACCCCACCCCCCGCCGCCATCCCCACAATACCGCCACCCCCCACCGATAACATACCTGAGCACCCAGGACCACACCCACAACACAACACCTTGCCAACAAGGCAGCCACAACCAACACACAATCGACAGCATATCACACTAACGACCCTGAACGTCAGAAGCCTCCATAGGTCCAGGAACGACGTCCTAAACCTTGTGCATCAACACAGCCCGGACATCCTGATCCTAACTGAAACCATGACCCAGCCCAAGAGCAACAACCCAGGCTCTGGATGGCTGAGGAGAGTCATGCCAGACTATACGACACACCGACACAGAGGCCACAGTGACGTACTAATAGGCATCAAACACAACTTAGCCATCCAAATGAAAACCACTATGCTTCCACCGAGCATCGACGCTGAGGTGAACGCACGATGCGTCATCCTGACCCTCAATCAACACCAGTGCGAACAGCTCACCATCATCGCCACGTATTGGCCGTCGGGAAACAACGGGGACGCGCTGTTAATGCGAGGAAAATTGCAAGAACACATACGAACAGCCACGGGCCACCTGCCCGGCTCACTCATCCTGGCGGGAGATATCAACGCTACGATGAAAACAGAGGATCGGTCCGAGCACACCGAATACACACAAGACAGCATGATGAGGGGGTTCGCCACAGAAATGCACTTGAAGGAAGCCGACCCCGGCGACCGGGCCTGGACCTACCAGCACCCGCACTGCAACAGCCGCATCGACGCTATTCTAACACGCGACGCAAGACACGGCCCTGAGCACCGCACGCACGTCGATACCAACGTCTATCTGAGCGACCACAGGCCACTCACCGCCACATTGAATACAGCCCGCCTGGGCATAGACCTGGCAGCCCCACACAAACCACCGAAGCACAGCCACACCATCCTCACCACCCCCATTACCAACAAGGACAGGGAAGCCTACCGCCTGGCAGTGCAACAACCCAGCTCAGGCGTCCCACAATTGCATGCAGAACTGACAGCCTTCTTAGCCCCCATATACACAGAGGCTACCCACCACCTGGCTACACTTGGCAAGACCAACCCTCAACAACCACAGCGTCTGACATCAGTGGCAGGACGCCCGGCCAGGGAAGCCGTAGACACCGCAGCCACCATGCTCACAAACCTCCTACAAACCTGCAGGACGGCAGCTATAAAGACATGCAACACTAAGACCCTCACAAGGGGAGGCCAGCACTACCAACGCAGGACCATGTGCAGGATTAGACTGGCACTGGGCAGAAAGCTTAAGACCGCTAGAGACCTCAGCCGGAAGGCTAACTCCCTCTTTAAGCAAACCAACGTGCATCCGACAATCGACGAACTCATTCTAGGGACAGATGCGATAAACGAAGAGATCAGGGACGAGGTGCAAGCGCGACAGGGTGAAGACCCAACCGAAAATCACGTGCAGGCCGCGCTCGCCCAACTGACCAATACGTACCGCGACCAAATCCACCAACTAGACGACGATGACTCCGCACTCGCCATCGCACAAGCTCGCGTCAGAATGCAACAACTGATCAGCACCCAGCCCAAGAAGGCTAACAAACGTATCTTGCGCCCGTCCCGCACCGACCACAAAGGCCTACAGGCGCTAGCTGACCCTGACACCCAAACCATATGCACAGCCCCTGCCGACCTCAACCGGATAATCACTGCCGCATTTGGGCAGAAGCTGGCGGCCCCGACCCCCAAGACTGGCCACTACACTAACACACAGACACGAAACTACCCGTGGGCTCGCGCCGAAGCCGACGACGCCTTCGCGTTACACGCATGCCAAAACATACACTGGCTGCACACAGCCATCATGGACAAAGCAGGCTTCCAGGAATGCATCAGCAGGCTGTCAGGAGGCAAGGCCCCGGGACCAGACGGGGTGGAGAACGAGATCATCAAGATGCTGCCATGGGAGATGCGGGAAACCATCCACCAGCTCTTCATCATCATGTGGGCAACAGGCTGCACACCCACAGCATGGAAAACTAGTGACACATGCCTCCTCTACAAGGACAAGGGGCAAGAAACGGACCTCAACTCCTACAGACCTGTGGGCCTAGCCAACACCGTTTACAAGCTGTGGACCAGCCTCATTACCAAGACGCTGGCCGAGTATGCTGAAGCTAATGGGATGCTCAGCAAGAACCAGGCTGGGTTCCGCTCCCACAGGAACACCACACAACAGCTGCAGATGCTTGTCATGGCCCTCGAGGATGCTAAACTGGCCAAGGCAGATATCTACGCACTCCTGGTTGACTTCACCAGTGCGTTCAACACCACGTGCCAAGACAAACTACTCTGGATCATGCATGACCTAGGCTTCCCCACGGACGCGACTGACGCTGTAAAGGACCTATACACGGGCGCTACAACGCGCTTTAAAACCCCGTACGGCCATACTGACCCGGTACCCGTCAACCGGGGCACCATACAAGGCGACTCTCTCTCGCCATTCCTATTCCTCATTTACATTGAACCCCTCCTGCGATGGCTGCAAGTGGGCGCGAGGGGCTATAAATTCAAATCAGCAACGCCCGACAGCGGGGAACGCGCCACCGTCAGCAGCATCGACTATGCTGACGACATAGCCATACTCTGCAACACCCTTCGCAACCTCCGATGCCAAGCGGACAAACTCTCAGCCTTCTCGGACTGGGGTCACCTCATCATCTCACACAGTAAAACCCTCGCTACAGCGGCGCTTCACCACTCGGTCGAAACTGGCATGTGCAGCAACGCGGCCGAAGCGGACAAGCGGGCCCGCCAACAACTCCAAACCGTCAGCCTACAAGGGAAACCCGTCACCTACCACCGCCCGACCTCACCTTTCACCTACTTGGGTGTGCTCATCACCATGACGCTGGACTGGAAACCACAACACACCGCTATGATCACTCAGCTCCGCCAAAAACTCGAGAGACTCAGACGCTCCTTTGCTAGCGCTAGGCAGGCCATACACATCATCCGCACGGCCATCATACCCAGCCTAGCCTACAGCTTCTGCGCCGTGCCCTGCACCCCAGGGGACCTTGAGCTGTACGACAGGTCCATCAATCAATGCGTGAAGCTCAAACTCAGACTCCCCCTGGGAACGCCCAATGCCATCATCAGAGAAGACGCTGACAAACTAGGCATAGGCATTAGCTCCACTGCCCAAGAATATCACGCCCGCAACACGACAGCCCTCACACACAGCCTCCAGTCCACAGATGTGGCACACGCCCACATCTCGAGGAGCATGCTGCACAAACAAATCACATGGCTCAATACCCAGGCTAGCACACAAGGACACCGCATGCTCACCCTCCTTCATCACACCCTTAGGGCACGGCAGCTAGTCTATGCCTATATATCCGGGCTATCGGCCACGGAAGAGGGGCTACCTCTCTATCATGAGGAATGCCAAACACTCGGCCGCCTCATCACACAGGCCAGCAGCTCTCAAGCACACGATGTCGTCAGCGCCAGCATCACCTGCCTCAAAAGCCTAGGCATCACGCACGCCTCTGAACTCAGCTGCAAGGACAACACACACATTATCACCGGTAGCATGCTCACATCGAAGTACGGAAAAAAGGTCAAGCAGAAGCACATCATCGCCCTCAACAAACTTGCGGCCATGGCGGCCCAACCCTCATGCCCAGACGCGACCGCCACGCGTGCCATCCGAGACAGCCGCAACACATCACTCGACCTCCCGCCCGACCAACGCAAAATCACTACATGGGCCGCGGGCCTCACGGAACTTGCGCCCACACCCGCAGTGCCAGACACCAGAACTCGCTATATGGATATGAAAGCGTATGCGGCCATGCACGCAACGCAACCAGCAACGGCGGACCGGGCCGCAGCGGCACCCGCAGCCCATGATGCCACTAGGACGAGCTCACGACTGCTGAAACGAGAGCAACGAGCAACACAATCGGCCCCAACGAAGCCCACGCCACCCAAGGCGGGCACGAAACGGAACAATGAGGGCAGGCAGACCCAAACTATCCCGCAGGATATAGTGCGCATAGTAGGCCTTGACCTCCCAGGACTCTCCAGCTGGAAGGTGGATAAAGCCTGCCGATGTAAACCCAAGAACCTAGGCTGCATACTAGGGGCCATGTACGGCCACCAAGAGGCCATAACCAGCATAGATGGCTGGCAATGGGACGGCATCAACAAGGAAAACTACTACAAGGTGCATTGGAAGCCCACAGTCATAGATAGATGGGCTTTACCACTATGTGCAGAAGAAGGCTATACACCCACACACATAGAGACCATCAGCAGGGAAGAGGCTAAGGACGTATGCACTTGTGAGCTGTGCTGGCTACCAAGAGGAGACAGCCCAACGTGCCACAACTGCAAGAGGGCCTACCACCCAGCCTGCCTAGAGGAAGCCCACCTGTCAGGACACAAGGAACCAGGATACTGGCTGTGCCCTATATGCAAGTTCGGCAGCAATGACTTTAAGACAACCATGCGCCAGTCAGCGCACTCGGACCTCATACGAGTACACTGGCACCCCACTCTCGAACCGGCGCCGCTCATCACGGCACACCTGGACTACATGGCAAAGCGCAACGACTACGACGAGGAAAACAGGCAGATACAAGAGGCCAGACACGCGAGACCCGACGCGCACCTGCCGGCCCACACCCGACAGGGACTACCGGACCCGCACACCTGGCTACCCCGGTGCACCAACCTGCACTCGAAGGCCACCTTTCACACCTACCCCATCAACCCGCAGACGGACATCGTCGGGACGGGCAACTGCGAAACCTTCCTCCAACTTCACCCTCACATGACCGCCCCCGCGATGAGCCTCAGCACGGGGGAGCCCATTATGCCACGGCACGACTTAGTGCAACACGTAACGGTACACGACGAGTCGGGTCGCACAGTTGGCCTCCTGACAAAAGACCAACACCAACATCTCCACGCTTGGTTACAACACACACCACACACACGCAACCTGGCCACAGAGGTAGTGGCCCTACTAAGGAGACAGGACGCACAGAGCAGCCACCACCCCATGAGAGGGGCACAAGACAAAGCCCTTAACACCCTACACACCACACGAAGCTTTCCAAGCACCGTGCAAAGATGGGCTGATCCACTCACAGTTAGACCAGAAACCACCACCTATTGGAGCCCTGACACCAACGACACGGCCTTTGGGGCACACCACAACTGCCTACTGGTACGCCACACTGGCCTATCCACATGGAACGTACCGGCAGATGATGCAGTGGCACTAAAATGCGTCAACCATGCTATACATTCAGCTACTCAAGAGGAGGCCATGGCAACCATCATGTTGATCCCTGGGAAAAAGGGCATCTCCTACCCTAAACACATTGACACCCTGCGGCGCCACCCTGAGTACTGCCAGCACCTGGCTAGCATACCCCCCACCAAGACCAGATGCCCCAAGCCAGGCAAGCACGCCAAACTCCACATCTACGTCATCTGGAATGCAGCAGGACAACAACTCGTCACCAAAGGCAACCCCCAAGGTTGGCTGGCTAGCACTGCCACTGCCCTCCACCCTCAACGAGACACACACCCAATCCGCAACAGACCTACGAATCAAAGCCAGCCAGCCACACCCCCTAGCGGTCACAAACAACATATGCGCTTGCCGCTGGACAGAGATCTCCCCACCTCGGGGCACCAACGCAGCAACGAACAACTCACGCACCATTCCACGACGCAGCCACGGATGGCCATCACCGAATGGGCCACGATCGCGTACACGGACGGCAGCTGCATTAAGACCTCGGGGGCAGCCCCGGCGAGCGTCGGGGCGGGGGTCTACATCCCGGAGACCAACGTCCTCATCACAGCCGCCCTGAACGACCCAGAAAGCAACACCATCAACAAGGCAGAACTCACAGCGATACACGCGGCACTCAAAGCAGGGGCCACACGCATCGCCACCGATAGCCTTTGCTCCCTCTACCAGATCCGCAGAGCCCTCGCTAACCCGATGTCGCTCATCACCCACAGACACAACGACATCCTGACAGCCATCGCCACCCTCATCATCGACAGTCCCGTAACAATCCAATTCCTCAAAGTCAGGGCCCACTCGGGCATCATCGGCAACGAAGGCGCCGATGTCCTCGCCAAGCACGCGGCGCTACACCCAGAGCTCGCCAACACCCCGGCCTACAGCCCAACCACACGGAAAGAGACGAAGAACTGGCTCAGCAACGCAACCGACGGCGAATCCCCCGCCCCATTGCCGGATTGCCGCCAAAGCGTGCGAGCACACATACACCGCAAACACAAGCTTGGCCTTGCAAACCAGGACAGCATCTACTACCAAATGTCCCAAGAGATCACCAAAGTCGCGGCGAAAGGAGCCGGCGAAAGAGTGATGGTCGACACGAACATCTCCACCCACGCGCAACGCACTGCCCTACTCTACCGCACCGGGGGGCTATACAACCAAAAACTAGCTATGCGCTGGAAACGGGCGGCGGACGACCGGTGCCCACTCTGCGGGGAAGCGGATAGTGCCACTCACCTCCTCTCGGGCTGCAGCGAGACACTACCGATGGTGCAGGAAAGGCACAACGGGGCGGGCCGCCTCATCACTAAAGCTATAAGCAAGGGAACCCTAGGCGGGTATCTCAGATTTGCGGACACCGGCAGCTGGGAGAAGGGCGCAAAGGAAAGCCTGGACCTCCCAAGCGACACGCTGCACACAACACTCCAAACACTCGGACTGACACCAGAAGATACTAAAGACACCACCAGGCCGGATATCCTCATGGTGCTCCCTCATAAGAAGGCAAGCAAGGACGGCAAAGACACCAAGCGGGTCTGTATCATAGAAATCAAATACTGCTCGGACTCACGGTGGACGGACCAATTAAACAAGGCACTCACTCAACACACCCACTTAGCCGAGACCATACGCAAGGAAGACCATATGGTCGCTATCATACCAATCCTACTAGGCATAGGGGGCATAACCTACGAAGCGCACACACGGCAACACCTCTTGACCCTCGGGATCACACAAGCCAACACTACCAAGCTGCTCAACAAGTTAACTAGACACGCTATGGAGGCAGCCCACTCTATTGCAAAGACAAGCTACAGACTCAGGGCTACCAAAAGGGGGGGAGGGTAGGGGGGACGCCTCTTCTTTGGCTGGATGGTGGGAGCAGGCCGCGCCCCAGGCGGTAGCTCCTCCCTTAATGCACGCCGGTGAATACCGGAGTAGTCTTCTTCTTCTTCTTCTTCTAATGGCATGGGGGCTGTTAAAGGCGACTAGCCCAGCTGAGCTTGTGCCACCCTAGTAGCAGGCTGGGTGCAGAGTGCTTGCCGTGAGTCCTCCTGTCCTGTCCTTACTGACCTACAACCGTGTGCCGCAGGCTGCTGCCAGCGGAGGCCAGGCACAGGCCACGGCCATCGCTCAGGCTACCGCCCAGACCACTGCTTCACCCAGCCCCGCTGCCAAGAGGCCACCACCACCCAAGCGCCTGTCCATGAGCTAGCGCACTGGCAGCAGTGGAGCTAGTCAGGCGGAGATGCCTGGCTTGAAACATGTGTGCTGACAGCTGTGTTGCCATGAATTGCGTGACTGGACACGGCGTAGAATTTGAATCGCTGCCTCTTCAACGCCTCTGCCACAGCACCTCACCCACTGCATTGACACTTGATGTGTTCAGGTTCCTGAGTTGAACAATAATGGGACAGGCTGCATTTCATTTCTGTTTGTAAAGCCAGTGGTTGTGCACATGTTTGGGAAGGAGGAGGGGGCCTCGTGCTGCTGCTGGCCGTCCTTGTGTAAATCGTTAGTCTGAACTGCAAGTGCTCCAGTGAAACCCTGACACCGCTGGCCGTATGGCAGCATGAATGCCCGCCCTTCACTTGCCATGTCCTCCCTCACCCTCAACACAGTCAGGGCACCCATTTAGGGGCAAGGCACACATGCAGCACCGCACTTCAAATGCTGCTCATGGCGGTGACTTAGGTTGCTGTGCTACCACAGGTTGGCGGTGCATCTCCCCCACCACGGTGTCCTTCCGCTGCTGGGTGCCTCAGAACAGGTCCCTAACTCGAGGGGGTTGCTGTCCGCCAGGGGCAGACAGCACGCACTCATGAAACTCCCCTAACCCACTCTTCTCCGGGATAGCCGAAGAAGTCTGTTCTGGGTGGCTGTGATGTAAGGCAGGCCCGATGGCCGATGAAGCGGCGGAGCATACATACTAAACGACCATTACATGGCAGCATTCCAACTACCTCCACGCGCTGGATGGCTTCACTGCAATGCATAACTTTGAGCTCTCGCCCTTTTTCGACCGCACATGTAATAGCACACTGGTGCGACAGCAGGGGCGTGACTTGGCAGTTTCAGGTACCCTTGTGTGGGTGCAGCAAGCAGGCTTGCATCAGGAACAATGCAAATGATGGGCATGCAAAGTATGATCCTGCTGTGTTTCTGTAGCCATTTATCACGGTTACATGCAGCTCAATCAAAAAAGCGGCATCTCATTGACCTCCCGCACGTCAGGTTTTGCATTTGCATCGACAACGTGAGAGTTGCCAAACGACGCCCAAAAGTTACATCCGGCCCAGGCCATGCTGCTTCAGGCCCGCCAGTAATAGGTGCCACAGACAGCAGGCAACAGGCGCTGCCAACTAGTGGCTGGGGGGCCTAATCTTAGCCTGCCTCTTGGTATGCCTATTCCTACTAAACACTGTAAGCGTGCACTGACTACTCAGCTTCTTCCTGTCAAAAGTACCAATTCCTTGCTGTGACGAGTGACCAATGATCGGCGGGTATCAAAAAGGGGCAACCGTACGACTAGTACACAAAGGGGTAATCAGCACTACTCCCGACCCTCGCCGTCGCCACCACCCGTCGCAGCGCCAGATCCTCGTATCCAAGATGTCGCGCACAGTCTCGTTCGTGGCGATGCTGGTGGTGCTTGCCGTCATGGTGCAAGGTGCAGTGGCGCTCGGTTGAGCAGCGTTATCGGAACCTGCAGACCCGGACATGCTGATTGTCGGTGTGCCGCGAATACACCGCAGGCCGCACACTTACGCAGCAGAGCGGCGCCAGCGCCACGGCAGTCGCGCAGGCCCTGGTAAGCTAAAGCTGACTGGGTGGGCCCGGGAGGGGGGGGGCTGGGCGAAGGTGGCACCTGCAGTTTGTTTGGCGACCCACAGAAGCCACGTGACACGCGAGCTGACGCTGCACGGGTTTCGCATGCTGCGCCTGCCGCCTGCCTGGTCTGACCAGCACTTCACCCTCCGGGTCGACCATCGGGGTGTTACGACGCTCCCGTACGACGCTCCCGTCCTTCTCCTCTCGCGCCCACCCCCCGCTGCGGTGCCTGTGCGATTGCAGGCAAGAGGTGACGGGAATGCTGCGGCGAACGCATTTGCCCAGGCCGTAGCCAGCGGCCAAGGAGCTGCTGCCGCCCAGGTGAGGCTGGCCATTGAGCTCACAAGCAGGGTGGCTGTCCCTGCCTTCCCTCTTGCTCACCTTTGCGCTCCTGTCCTGCGTTGCCCAGGCCGTGGCTCAGGCCTCAGCCTCTGGCAACGGCAGGGCTGCCGGCACAGCACTGGCCCAGGCAGCAGCACAAGCCTCGGCATCAGGACAGTCCAACGCTTTTGCCCAGGTGAGACCCGTGTGCTGACATTTATATGTTGCCGTGCATGTGTGATGCCCTACTATGCCACAGTGTTGCTTGCAGCCTGGGTGACTTGCCCATGCATATCCCATGCCTTTCCGCTTGTGCCCCGTCATACCCGTTGCTGCCCTCCCTGGGGTGCTGCAGGCCCTGGCCAGCGCCACTGCCACCGGTGGCTCAGCCACAGCCAACTCCCTGGCCCAGGCGGCATCCCAAGGTGGTGCCCCGGCACTGGCCACTGCCCTGTCCCAGGTGCGGCTGCACCCACTGCTGCTGCTGTGCCCCACTGCTGGTTGCGGGGTTGGCTTTGACCTAGCATTCAATGTTGGAGTGAGCTTTCGTATGCCTGCCCATACCCCTGCTGCCGCCCAAAGCTGCTGCTGCTGCACAGCACCCTACCTTGATCTAATGGCATGGGGGCTGTCAATGATGACAAACCCAGCTGAGCTTGTGCCAACCTAGTAGCTGGCTGGGCGCAGGGTGCTTGCCGTGAGTCCTCCTGCCCTGCCCTTACTGACCTACGACCGTGTGCCGCAGGCTGCTGCCAGCGGAGGCCAGGCACAGGCCACGGCCATCGCTCAGGCTACCGCCCAGACCACTGCTTCACCCAGCCCCGCTGCCAAGAGGCCACCACCACCCAAGCGCCTGTCCATGAGCTAGCGCACTGGCAGCAGTGGAGCTAGTCAGGCGGACATGCCCGAGTTGAAACATGTGTGCTGACAGCTGTGTTGCCATGAATTGCGTGACTGGACACGGCGTAGAATTTGAATCGCTGCCTCTTCAACGCCTCTGCCACAGCACCTCACCCACTGCATTGACACTTGATGTGTTCAGGTTCCTGAGTTGAACAATAATGGGACAGGCTGCATTTCATTTCTGTTTGTAAAGCCAGTGATTGTGCACATGTTTGGGAAGGAGGAGGGGGCCTCGTGCTGCTGCTGGCCGTCCTTGTGTAAATCGTTAGTCTGAACTGCAAGTGCTTTAGTGACATCCTGACACCGCTGGAAAAGCCGCTGGTTGAGCCCATGTTAGGAACGGGAGGGGGCTCTGTGCTGCTGCTGGCCGGCCTTGTGTAAGTCGTCAGCCCAACATTTATATGCTCCATGTTGAAACCCTGATACTACTGGGCTTGGGAGCATGAAGGCTCTGCATAGCAGGTGTCCCTTCCCTCACTTGCCATTTCCTCCTTCACCCTCGACGCAGCCAGGGCACCCATTCAAGGGCAGTACTCACACGCAGCACCGCACCTCAAATGTTGTTTGTGTCGGCGAAGTAGGTTGCCCGGCCACTGTGTCATTCCCTTACAACAAATTCTCAATGCTATCTGCTGGGAATGCCTGAGGTGCAGGCAGCAAGCACTCACTTGCGAAACTTTCTAACCCACTCTTCGCCGGGAAAGCCGAACAAGTCTGTTCTGGGTGGTTGCGATGTAAGGCAGGCCCAATGGCCGATGGGGCTGCGGGGTATGAGGACCAAACGTCTATCACATGGCAGGATCCCAACTACCCTCACGCGCTCGATCGCTTCACTGCATTGCACTACTTTGAGTTCTCGCCCTTCTTCGACCGCACATGTAACAACACGCTGGCGCGGCAGCAGGGGCGTGACCCCGCAGTTCCAGGTACCCTCGAGTGGGTGCAGCAAGCAAGCTTGCATTGGGGTACTACAGCTGCGGGCTCAAGTGTTGACAGCCATTATGACCTGTTTATTGCCATTGAACATTGCCTGTATCACTGCCGGGTTGCTGTGGGATGACAACCGTAGGAATGTGGCACCGTCTGGAGGTCTAGAGTTTGTGCTGGAGCTGGAACAGCCACCCAACCTGTTCGTCATTCGCAAGCAAATGCGCAAAGGCCAGGATGCTAACGTCCCAGGCGCAGTGTCGGTGATGACCCTGTACTACATCCTGGACAGGTGAGTTGCAGTGGAGGAAGTGGGAAGGCTCATGACTACTGGCAGCGCGGAAAGCAGTGGGAACAGTGTAATAATGGGCACGCAAAGTGTGATCTACACCAGCAGCCACTGTGGTCTTAAGCGAAACAGCATCTGTAGGCCGATTGTGAATATGCTGTAGGGGGAGGGTGTTGTGCATCAAATGGTGAGTTTGAAGGGTAGGGTTCCAGCCTGTTCCTGCTTGGAGCGCCCCGCTGCCTGTGCCCTGCATGCTGCTGCCGCCCCAGGGTGGTGTACCAGGCGCCCAGCTTGCTCAGCGCCTTGAAGACCCGGCTGAGTCGTTGCATCAGTGCCATGCACTCAGGCTTCGCCCAACTGCAGGTATGCGCCCCTGCCCAAAGCCTTACAGGCTGAGCCAGGTCAGCTGCAGGCATAGCCTGTCACATGGTGGCATGGTCATTGATGTGACTGGAAGCTGAAGAAGGTAAAACAAAGCCGTGGGCTCCTTGGAGGGCAAGCTAGATGGTGCAGGGTGGGTGGACTACGCCGGCTAGGGCTATGTGCTGCGGGACAAGCACCTGGCAGCCGCCAGAGAGCCGTAGGCCCTATGAGTGTCATGTGTGCTGGTTGGGGTCCCTGGTAGATCTGTTCATTACCAGCAGCACTGTTATCACCTGGCATCTGCCTGCCAGCAAGGTTAGGGTGTTGTCGTGCAGAGGTTGCCTCATGCTCTCAACGTCGGTATGCAAGTGGCAACACCTACTAAGACCAGCATCTACGTCATCACAAGACATCAACCGACCAGCATGGTTGGGGGCAAGCTGCATGTGTGCTTAGCCGCGAGGCTTGTTTCCTTAGCATGGGCTCCCCGCTTCCATTCAGGCTGACCTTGACCCCTTGGCCCGCACCCTCAAGGCCTCCAAGGCACCTCCCCAAGGCCAGGTGGGTGCCACTCCCTGTGCCTGGGCAACCTCAGCTGACTGACTTCCCCCTTTGAGGGCCAGCACCACCCTGCACCTCATCACATGCTAGCAGCCAGCCCAATAGGCCCAATAGCCCAGCACATGGCAGCAGGCCTGGGAGGACGCAATCATGCAGCTGGACTGCAGCTGATCTGGCCCTCCATGACTTGAATCTGGCCCTCCACACACAAATGGAGTACTCCCACCCTGTCCAGCGTCAACCACCGCCCTGGTCCCTCCAGCAGCAGGAAGCAGCTGCAGGGACAGGCTGGTGGTACTCCAGGCACCCTCCATGACAGCACCCGCCCACCTCCCTTCATGTCTTGCCGCTTGGGTGCAGTCGGCAGGAGGGGAGCAAGCCATGCCCGCTGCCGGCACCCCTCTCCCACCAGTGGATGGGGCAGGGGAGGGCCAGGGAACGGCAGGCGGCTTGGGGAGCAGGAAGGAGGCTGCTCCTACCCACATGGTAGTGGCCAAGACTGTGGGGCCGGACGAAGCGACTCACTGGAAGCGCACTGACAACATCATCCTCACGGTGCTCAGCAGGTGGGTGGACCCGCTTCAAATCTCACTCCTGCCTGCAGCCAGCCGTCAGTGAGATTGAGGGGTACGGGTGGACTGGTACTGCTGCACCTGCCCAGCTCCGCATGGCAACGCCCATCTAGTAGGGTTCCTATTGTGATTGTGAGAAAGGAAGAGGCCCTCACTCGGAGGCAACGGTTACTTGACAAACACAGCAAAGCACTGAGCCACTAAGTGGAGCCTAAAACAGAAGTCACACTTTAGAGCATGGAGAACTCAACCCCTGATGGGCTGGCTGAACCTAGCGTACCTTGCTCCAACAGATTGCCAGGGTTTTGAGCATTGATGATGTGGGGCACCTTGCTTCAGTCACCAGCCATTAGGCTGTCGGGCGTGTGCATTGTGCGTCAGCACTGTCTGACACATGTCAACCTAACAGTGTGGAAGTCCAGGGAGTCATGCTTTGTTGCATGGCATAGCCAAGCAGCAGGCAACCGTGCCCACAACCGCCTGGGCTCGGCTGTGTGAGGCAGAGACTCGCTGTAGAGTGTGCGAAGGAGAGTGTGTGTGAGAGTGAGAGTGTGAGAGAGGGTGTGATGGTTGCAGGTACCCTCTGCCTGAGATGCCCCCTCACTACTACACGCCTGGGGCTGTGCCCGAGCCTGCATCGGTTGACGCCGCTGCTGCCGAACCACCTCTTGCTAAGCGGGTCAAGCAGTGAGGAGGGCATGGGCTGCCCAGATGCATGAGGCATGCGCACGTACGAGCCAGGATGCCAGCCAGTCAGAAGGAAAGGGCGAGGGAGGGCGGGCGCGGCGCGGCGTCAGCGCATCTGGGTAGAACAGCGATTCGTGTACGCGTCCTAGTAGCACCGTGGGCTTGGGACTATCCCGCATCCGTCGCGTTCCGTTGCACTAGCGATGGTAACTGCGAGGGAGTATGACATGTGAGCTGATCGTCACCATTTCCTCACATTCCTTTCCTGTTTGTTACACTGCTGCGGCGGTAGCGACAAATCAAAAGGCGGGGCTCAACAGCGCCTCGCGTCACCCGGCACGGTTTTGTAGGCAACAGCAGCGCCTGCCGCACCCGTCCACAGCATGACCCTTACAATGTCCTCTCACAGTGACAGCCTAATGACGCCCATGGTACGCCGCGGGCAGCGGCAGCTTCGTAACCGCAGGCCAGACTAGTTAAGCTCACAATCTGTCAACGCTACCTCCGCGACGTGCATTGCAGTCATACTACCTCCGTGCAATTCACCCTCATGAATCGTGCTCTGGTAGATAGGTGGCTTACACCGCTTAAGCCGTCAGCCGTTAGGCTGCTTGGCCGCCCTCCCCCTCTAGGGGTTCGGGACTTTCTGTAACGCACTTCAATCTAAGGTGTACAAACAAAGGTGCCCATGGGCTCAAAATGAAGTCATGCAAGATCTCATTATTGTTCTGAAAAGACATGGCTGCTACCTGATGGATCTCGTGGCAGTGCACTCAAGGATAAAAAGCATGGCGTCATCCACTGTGTCATGCTGTAGGCCAACCTGAGCTCTCGGGGGCCGAGTCCCTAGCCCCGGCCCTCTCCCACGCCCTGAGCCCCCACCGCCCTGAGCTTACCCGTAGGAGTCTCCCCAGACGCACCTAACCCCGCTTGATGCCTTGTGCGGTGATTCCCCAAAGGATTCCCCAAAGCTCTGAGACTTCACCAGCATTCACAACAGGTCACTACCTTCACCAGCAACTAGGGCTCTGCCAGGATTCCCTGAGCCGCCTTAGGGTGTTACCCTATGCTGGCTTTCCCTTGGCCTGTGACACCCTGACCATATCCCTAGCACAAGCCACAGCACTCTGACAAGTCAGCTGCTCCCAGCATGCACCATGAGCGCTGTAACCAGGCTATTCAGCCAGGTCTACCAGGTCAACCAGCTGCTGATACCAGCACCTCCTAGCCCTGACTGAGGCGCACCAGCAGCTGCTGCTGCTGCTGCTGCTGCTGCCTCAGCCACTGACTCAGGAGGCCAAGTGAGGGCAGGCAGAGTTGTGAAAGCGGCTTTGAGCTTAGCATGTGGGATGAGAGTTTGAATGGCCCACTGCCAGGCAGGTTGAGGTGATGGTGACCAGTGCAGGGCACTCCCCAGCTGCCTCTGGCGGCTGCGCCTGCACTCCCATCCATGCCCACGTCTTCACCACTGCTGCCACAGCTGCTGTCCCTCTTTGGCGTGGAGACTAGGGGTGAGTGGCAGCGTCTTACACTCGCTGCTTGGCACCTGGCAGCGGCTCGTCAAAGTCCTCATCCCGGTGAAACTTCATCCAGGCCAGTACAAAGCCACACACCCCGAGCACTGCACAGGCAGCAGGGAGGAGCTTGCGTGTGATGGTGTCACACATTGCCTGCGTCCATGTGCCAGTGCCTGGCCCCCAGCCCAGCAACCCCCCAGTCCTGCCACACAGCCTGGCCCTGCACCTTCACCACCCTCCAGTGCCTACCCTACTCACATGGCCTGGGTGCTTGCCATGCCATGCACATGAACAGGCTATAGATTTTTCTATGCACCTCATGTGGGTCTGCTGCTTTTTCTTAGCACTTACGTGCACCCACTCCGATGACGAACGGGTTCTTGGCCGCGGCAAAGAACTCTGGCGGCACGATGCCGCTGCCGATCAGCATCTCCCGCTCCCTCACCGTGAACTTGTTAGCCGGCAGCTTCAGCAGTGTGTTGGCTGCGGTAGGGGCGGGGCCAGGCAAGGAGGGGCAGAGTAGAGCAAGGGAAAGAAGAGGAGCAGGGTGTTGGCTGCTGCAAGGATAGGATGAGGCAGGGCCAGTCAAGGTTGGGTAGGCACAGAAGAGGGCAAGTATGACTTGGGTGGGATCATGGGGGCTGAGCCGAGGGCGTAAACAAACCAGAATGCCAGGATTGCCAGGATTGGGTCAAGCAAAGGCAAGGTCAGGCAGGCCAGAAGCATCTACACCTGCTCAGGCTCTCCCACTCTCCCAGGGTGTGACCCCTCCCTCCTTGCACACCTACTTGGCAGCTTCTGCAGGTTGGTGTTGGGGTTCAGGGATTGCACCTCCTCCACACTGATCTTGCGCTTGAGGATGATGTCCTCAAGGCTCTCCCCCGCCCTCACCGGGTACAAGCGGTACGCCACCCCAATGCCGTCCAAGATCTCCTTGTCACGCAGCGACAGCTTGCCCGCAGGCAGCAACATGGTCTGCCCTTCTGACAGCTCGCTCACATTCAGGTCAGGGTTCATGTTGATCAGCTGGTCCACAGTGATGTCTGCGAGGAGCACACACCAGTGGGCCAGCGGGTGGAGGGCACGGGGGCAGTGGGCAGAAGGCGGGTGGAGAGGGGGGAGGGCGGCTTGTAGGGGAGGGGTATACGGATAGAGGATAGGGGAAGGTGAAGGTGAAGGTGATGAGGCGCACCGCAGCACAGAGGGTGCAGCCTGTGAAGCAGACACTGCCAGGCTGACCAAGGCAGGCAGGCAGGCAGGCAGGCAGGCAGGCAGGCAGGCAGGCAGGCAGGCAGGCAGGCAGGCAGGCAGGCAGGCAGGCAGGCAGGCAGGCAGGCAGGCAGGCAGGCAGGCAGGCAGAGAGGCAGGGAGACAGGCAGGCAGTAATTGACGCAAGTTTGGCAGGGGTGGGCAGCCTGGGTCGCAGGGTAGGGCGACAGCAGACCCGGGCGGGCGCTGCGCTAGTGACGGGGGAAGGTGGTGCGATCTAGGAACTGCACCTCGCTTTCTGGCGATGCTTTCGAGAGTGTCGCCCTTCCGCAGTGTGTAGGGCCGCACTGTTCCCTGAAAGCTTGCGCCGGCGACCACGAGAGGACGCCTGCACACCTGAGCACGAGAAGGGGCGGCCTGCGCGCCCAGGCAACGTCCGTGCGTTAGAGTCGTGTGCGAAATAACCCTCGCAAGCTTGCGTGCACCGTACCAAGACCGGCTGGCTTGTGCCACGGAGCCCCGCGCTGCGATGAAGCATCGTGCCCTACTCGCAAATCCCGAGTCACAAGGGTGTAGATCTACTGAGATACCGGGCTGCTTTCGAATGTGGACGTGGGTGAAACTGGCGCACTATGCAGCTGGCAATGTAGAAGCGCGTAACAGGCTATTCCTTTGCCATGCAGGAATTCGTAAAAACTTCAGTTTGATTTCTCGTTCCTGAACTCCCATAGATACAGTTAAGTAAAACTGCTTGCACTTAGTGTAGTATGACGTTAAGCTGTATGCTGAGATCGATAGAGTACTCAAAACCCTGAACTCCGGTTGCCTGGCCAACTTGCAACTCGCTGAATCAGCACCAGCGATGCTGCAGCCGAGGGCTTTGTACGGCGCACCCACAGCTAAGCGACACGTCGCGGCTAACGCCAAAAAGTGGGGACATGCGAGGGGGTTGTTCAGGGACCTCAGGGTGGGCCACCTCTTCCTGTGTTTTGCTGCTCTGTGCTGTTAGGCCTGGCTAGTCCTGCCTATTACCCAGCACTACCCTAGATAGCTTATCAGCCACTCTTCGATTGCTGTGATGCTAAGCTACTGAGGTAACACCCCCTGCGGCCTGCCCCAGCATTCCCTGCAGCTCCAGCACAGGCACACAGCACGCTTGCAGCGCGCACCTTCTCACCATTTCTGCAGCTGCGCCAGATCATGAGGGGATTTTTCAGGAATATGTTGCTGCTGCTGCCGCCGCTGCTGCCCCTATTGCTGCCACTGCCGCCGCCCCCGCCAGCGCAGCCGTCACAGTGGCTGCTGCTGCCGTCGCTACTGCTGCTGCTGCTGCTGCTGCCGCTGCTGCCGCTGCTGCTGCTGCTGCTGCTGCTGCCGCTGCTGCTGCTGTTGCTGCTGCTGCTGCTGCTGCTGCTGCTGCTCTTACTGCGGGTGCTGCAGCCACTGTGTGCGGATGCTGCCATTACAGGTCAGGGTCCAGCCCGTCCCCATCAGGGTCCCCCTCAAGCCCTGCCATCCCATCGGCCCGCCTGCTCCAGCGCAAGCAGTCCCAAGCCAGTGCAGCAGGGAGGAAGGCTTCTGGGGTGGCGCAGCAGGTGGGCACACCACCAACATTACTACACGCCTACCCTACCCTGCCCACGCCTTGGCCCCACACCTCCTCACACGCCTACTCTGCCCGGCCCCTGCATAGGCCAGGCTGACACAGCTGGTGAGCACCTGCAAATCCCGCATCTCTTCAGAACCAGAGTTCAGGCCACAGCCCTGCCACACCTGCCTGCTGCGCCCTACCATCACACCACCGTCCAGCGTCTCAGTCGCTGGACCTTTGGCATCCTGGGGCAGCAGGGGGACAGCAGCAGGGCAGGGGAGGGTGATACCAATCACAGCAGCACAGCGACAGACATCTTGCATGGCGGCACCCACAGTCACACTCATGCCACCATGCGCATGCATCACAGGGTTCCAGGTCACTTGGCCCAGCAGCCCAGAGCAAAAGTAACACTCAGGCACACCACACACTGATGCAATGAGCATGGCCTGCACAGTTGCGGATGGTTACGCATGGGGCCCAAGCAAAAAACGATTGACTAGAATGCTTGCATTTAGAGACACCCTCATGCGCACACATCGGACACGGGCACAGCTCTGCACTGCACGTGATGCCAGGGTGGGTCCGCTAGCATTCACCCAAGCAATCACTGGGCCGGCAGACGCCAAGGTTGGTGCCCCGCCCTCTGTCCTTGTGTCCTTCAAGGCCCACCCACCAGCACTGCATCATCCTCATTACACACTCAGTGGCAGCCCAGCCATCTGCCCACACAGGGCCAACACATGGCTCCCTACCACGATCCGCCAACCAACGACCTCCTCACCCCAAAACCCCATCACATCACACCTCACTCCTTTCAGCATTATCAACCTACAAGAGTCGTAGAATCTGCCCCCTGGCCCTTCACCATGAGGTTCATGCGCCACCAACGACCCCTGCCAACCTTGCAGCGACTGGCCCGTCTGGCAGAGTCTGGTCCTGAGCTGGCGCAGCGCCTGGCCGCCCTGCAGCCCTACTGGTGCCTGGCGGCGGCTGCCCTGAAGACAGCACCTGAGGGGCTGGAAGCCACTCCAGGTCTGCCTGCCTGCCTGCCTGCCTGCCTGCCTGCCTGCCTGCCTGCCTGCCTGCCTGCCTGCCTGCCTGCCTGCCTGCCTGCCTGCCTGCCTGCCTGCCTGCCTGCCTGCCTGCCTGCCTGCCTGCCTGCCTGCCTGCCTGCCTGCCTGCCTGCCTGCCTGCCTGCCTGCCTGCCTGCCTGCCTGCCTGCCTGCCTGCCTGCCTGCCTGCCTGCCTGCCTGCCTGCCTGCCTGCCTGCCTGCCTGCCTGCCTGCCTGCCTGCCTGCCTGCCTGCCTGCCTGCCTGCCTGCCTGCCTGCCTGCCTGCCTGCCTGCCTGCCTGCCTGCCTGCCTGCCTGCCTGCCTGCCTGCCTGCCTGCCTGCCTGCCTGCCTGCCTGCCTGCCTGCCTGCCTGCCTGCCTGCCTGCCTGCCTGCCTGCCTGCCTGCCTGCCTGCCTGCCTGCCTGCCTGCCTGCCTGCCTGCCTGCCTGCCTGCCTGCCTGCCTGCCTGCCTGCCTGCCTGCCTGCCTGCCCTGCCTGCCTGCCTGCCTGCCTGCCTGCCTGCCCGCCTGCCCGCCGCGCCCGCGCCGCCCGCCCGCCTGCCTGCCTGCCTGCCTGCCTACCTGACCGGCTGGGCCCTTTGTGGTTGCTGGGCCTCCTGGTGTGCAGTCCGTGGCCGGGGCAGGGGAGCCAAAGCTGCAGGCAACAGGGAACTCCTGCAGCACCACACACAGGTAGACCCTTGTAGGCTCACCATGACCAGCGGTTGCTGCTGCTTCTGCTGCTGTATGGCTGAGCCTTAGGTGCAGGCTGCTCCACTGCCTGCCTGGTCCTGCTGCTGCTATCGTTGCTGCTGCTGCTGCTGCTGCTGCTGCTGCTGCTGCTGCTGGGGGGTGCAGACCTTCAGCCTGGCATTGGACCTGGAGCTGCGGGACGAGTGGGAGGAGAGTGAGACACGGCTGCGCAGCTGGACCAGGTGCAGTGCTTGACCCTCACCCTCACCCTCACCCTCACCCTCACCCTCACCCTCACCCTCACCCTCACCCTCACCCTCACCCTCACCCTCACCCTCACCCTCACCCTCACCCTCACCCTCACCCTCACCCTCACCCTCACCCTCACCCTCACCCTCACCCTCACCCTCACCCTCACCCTCACCCTCACCCTCACCCTCACCCTCACCCTCACCCTCACCCTCACCCTCACCCTCACCCTCACCCTGACCTTCTGAACCTGACCCAGATATAACGCTACCCACTGCAGCAGCAGGACATCTTAGGCTGGTAGTCAGGTTATCACACATGATTGTCACTTGGCAATACCTGCAGCGTCATGGCTGGTCGCCACCCAGGCCTTCACCATGCACCCATGCACCCATGCTACACAGTTTCAGGTCAAGTGCACACCAATCATGTCCCTGGCTGTGTGCAGTCCTGTATGTCGGTCGCTCGTGCCGGACAGAGTCACACCATGTGTTGCCTGTTTAAGATGCATGCACATGGATGTGCCTTGCATGGGGATGCCAGGTGCATGAGGGGTTCAAGCAGGCGGTAGCTCCTCCCTTGATGCACGCCGGTGAACACTGACGCAGTCTTCTTCTTCTTCTTTGAGGGGTGCAAGGGCTGGGTGGCTGGTGCATCACAGGGAGCGGCTAGGCTCTGAGGGTCTGGCTTTGTTCCAGCTGACGGCTGCAGCGGACAGCCAGCTATTCCAGGACTCTGTCGTCAAGATGTACGTGCCCGGCCGACCCCTGCCTTACCATCAGCTGGGTCAGGTGAGGGCGTTGCGTTGAACAGGCTGCTGCCGGCTGGGTCTGCTCGGCATTTCTCAGCAAACACTTCTGGCGCCCTCCTGCCACTGCTCGCTGCCACTGCTGCTGGAGCCACCGCTGCCACCGCTGCCACTGCTGCTGCCGGGGGAGGCCACAGCTAGGTCTGCACTGCAGGACATGGTCACATGCCTCAATTTGCTGTGGTCGCCTGTTGCCTGTTTAGGCTGGTTATTCACTCCACACAGCCCATTAACACCATTTGAGTCGGGCCACTAGTGGTCCCTAGTATTCCCGCTAGTGGCTGCTAGTGGCCACTACTGGTCCGGCTCAAATGGAAGCCCTAGTGAGGACAAGGGGGCTGGTTATTCATGTGTCCACAAGTTGGTTATACAAGTTGGCAGTACAAGTCATTGCATCATTCTCACGAGGAAATATTAACCAACAACGTCACCTCAGCCTTCTGTAATCCACCTCCACTTCGCAGAAGTAAACTAGGGAGGAGAGATGCTGCGGTGGGGGGGGGTGCTGTTCTCCAGTCACGCCCTGTAATCCGACTCCCGGTCAATTCCCGGTCGGCTTCCGGGCGACAAGAGCGGTTGGGATTGTTTGTGTGGCCGGTCACGGGTGGGAGGGCGCTGAGGTAGGCACAAGCGGCGGGACAAAGGGATAGATGCTTCGGATTGGCCTCAACGCAGGGTGATGTCATTCTTATCTCGCGCGATCTTGGGCCGCGTCACTCCCGCTCACCCATCGACGACGACAGCGCGTACGAGGCGGTGCTGCTGGACTACAGCTCCCGGTGGTTGCGGGTCGCGGTGCCGGCAGCGGTTGGGCCAATACTCCGCGGACCCGGCTGGCGGCTAGACCTGTGAGTTCAGCGAAGCTTGCACTTCCTGGAGGACCCTTCCCGGCTGTACAAGCGTGCAACAGCCATCCTGCCGGGTGGGGTCCTGCAGGCTGGGAGCATGACTGAGAGCAGTGGAGGCGTGGTAGCCTGTGTATGTGATGGGATGTTCAGGCTGTGCGCCTCGCAGCTAAGCATGGAGTGGAATTCAAGTGCTAGGGGGAGTAGTTGTGTGGGGTAGCCTGCCATGATGAAGTGGATAGCAGCATGATGTGCAGCTGTGCTCAAGTTCAGCAATGCAGGGCCACAAGCCTCCAAGAGGATCCATGAACCGCTCGAGCATGAACCGCTGCTCCTCCTGCTGACAGTGCTGCTGTGGTGTGTTTGCTGCAGGTATGCAAACACCGTGGCTTATGAGCGCAGCCTAGAGGCGGTGGAGGGCTTTGCCAGGGGGCCAGGCAGCATTCAGGGGGGCGGCCGAGCTCAGCCCCCAGGTGGGCAGCCGGGATGCCGGGAAGGGTCCCGGGAAGGTTCCTGCGGGATTGGTGTTGGGGCTGCAGCTGTGACCACCCACTGTCACGTCAAGTCAAGGCCTGGCAAGGCAGGCTGGTGGTAAGCATGCTCAGCCCCAAGGTAGGTGGCCAGTAGGGCAGCGCCCCTGGCAGCTGGGCGTGAGGTGTGGGATGCAAGCCAGGGAGCCTTGAGCCGCACCCACTGCGAACCTGTGAAGCCGTGTCAACTGCTCGTTTGCCTCTAGCAAGCCATGATTCCCCCAGTTACTGGTTGCGGTTTCTGATCTGTTCTGCTTACTGGTTATTGAGACTAATGCCAATCTGCTGGGGCTGCAGGAGCTGCTGCTGCTGCTGCTGCTGCTGCTGCTGCTGCTGCTGCTGCTGGTATTTCATGCCAGTGACGTCATAGACCCTTCCCAACCCTGCTGCTGCTCCCCCCCCCCGCCTGCTGCTGCTCCCCCCCTTGCTGCTGACAGGGGCCAGCCAGGGGGCTGCGGCTGCTGGGAGTAGACTGGAGCAGTTGTGGCGGTTGCTGGCTGGGGCGCTGCCAGCAGGTGGGGAGGCGGAGGGAGGGAGGGAGGGGAGGGGGGGGAGTCTGGGCGCTGGCAGCAGGTGGGGAGGAGGAGGGAGGGAGGGAGGGAGGGGGGGGAGTCTGGGCGCTGGCAGCAGGCGGAGGAGGACCAGGGAGGGAGGGAGGGAGGGAGGGGGGAGTCTGGGCGCTGGCAGCAGGTGGGGAGGAGGAGAGGGAGGGAGGGAGGGGAGGGGGGGAGTCTGGGCGCTGGCAGCAGGTGGAGTAGCACCAGGGGGTAAGAGGGGGAGGGGGGGTGGGGGGGGAGGGAGGGGTGGCCGGGGTGGTGAGAGAGGAGGGAGGAAGGGGGAGGTGGATTGGGAAGTGCTGGGAAGGGCTGGGGGGGCGGGGGGGAGGCGCTGGCCTTGTTAAGACCTGTACCTTGCAGCCTGGCCGGCAGGGCAGGCGTCACCCTGCCCTGCCCCCCTGCCTGCCCCTTGCGTGCTGTATACCCCTGCCCTGCCCTGGCCTGCCCTGCGCCACCTGCCCGACCTCCCTCTCCGCAGGGGGCGCTGCAGAGCTGGCAGCGCTGGCCACCGCCCCCCCCAACCATGGGGCGCACGGCCCTGGAGGCAAGCAACGCCTGGCTGCAGCACGCCGCCTAGCAGCCGGCCTGGCAGCTCCTCCTCCCATGGCTGCGCCTGACCAGGTAGCGCGACAGGTGCTAGGACAGCAGCAGGTGCAAG
>JASKMD010000018.1:1684247-1821099 GCA_030144725.1 Haematococcus lacustris | reverse complement strand
CACAGGCTGATACAGGCTTCCCTGGCCGGCATACCCCCAGGCACCCAGGTAGGCCTCCACTCGACCACCCACCACCCCTTATGCAGTGCTGCCTGCACTGTCATGTGTGCAGTCCCGGCACCCAGTGCTGCTACCTTCCATCACAAAGGCGCTGCTGGCTTCTAGCTGCTGTGCACAGTACATCCAATTGCTGCCACTGCGTAACAAGCTCTGCCCCTTGCCCTGCTTCCCTGACCTGCTTCCTACCCTGCCTTCCCCACCTCCCACTCCACCCCCCGCCTGCATCGCACCCCCGTGACCTGCCAGGTGCTGGCTACAGCCGCCAGCAATGTGGCAGTGGACAACCTGGTACGCGGGCTGCTGGGCGTGGGGCTGGACGTGGTAAGGCTGGGCCAGCCAGCCGTCATGGCACCAGAGCTGCGGCCCCTCAGGTGGGGCAGCGCTGCACCCCGCCCCCCACCTGCTGGGACCCAGTGCAAGGGGCAGGGGACCCCAAGCTCCACCCTCCTACCCCTCAGCTGCACCCTGCGTCAGGGCAGGGGTCGGCCCCACCGCTGCTGCACCCTGCTGCTCGCTGACCTGCTGCACCCAGCTACCCATACCCATACCATACATTGTCAGGGCAGGTGTCGGCCCCAGTGGCCACTGTAGCTCTTTGACCTGCTGCACCTAGCGACCCATACCCTGCGGTCCCATCCTCTCCTGCACCCTCAAGCTCCACCCTCCTACCCCTTAGCTGCAGCCAGTGTCAGGAAAGGCAGCCCCAGTGGTCACTGTAGTCACCCTGTAGCTCTTTGACCTGCTGCACCTGGCTACCCATACCCATACCCTCCTGCCCCCCCACACCAGCCACCTGCCACCTTCCGCCGCCTCGCCCTGCTGCCCTGCTGCCCTGCTGCCCTGCTGCCCTGCTGCCCTGCTGCCCTGCTGCCCTGTGTCCTGCTGCCCTGCTGCCCTGCTGCCCTGTGCCCTGCTGCCGCCCCCCGCCTGCCCCAACCCCTGGTGGTTGCAGTCTTGAAGCCAGGCTAGCCCGCACCTCCCAAGGAGCCCGGGCAGGGCGGCTGAGGGAGCAGGCCAGCGAGCTGAGCGGCACCCAGAAGTGGCCGCTCATACAACAGGTGCAGTCCGTGGCAGAAACAGGGCGGCAGCAGGGGGAGTGTGGTGGGTCATGGGGGCAGTGCGGCAGCAGGGGGGAGAGTGGGAGAGGTGGGGGGTGGGGGGCTGAAGGGGGTCCCGGGGTGGAGTGTTGCTGGTAGGAGGGTCCTGGTAGCGGATGACCCCACCATGGCCAGGGCGGCAAAGAAAGAAAGAGAGAAAGAAAAGAATGTACCACCCGCCTGGCTGGCCGGCAGGCGTGAGTGAAGGGAGGTTGATGCCTTGGTCCTTGTGGCACCAGGCCTAGCAGCTGTCAGATGTAGGAGGGATCGAACCCACTACCTGCTGTGTTGCAAAACCGCCAGCTTAGCCGCCCTAGCCTTGCATGCAACTGTTGTCGTCAGGCGGGTTTGAACACACGACCTGCCCGCATCGTAAAGTCATCCAGGGCTGGCTGGTCAGCATGGGGCCAGGAGGTGTGGGGCACCGGGACCATGTGGAGGGGTGGCTGTGCGTCCGAGGGTCAGCAGGGGAGGGTGGAGGGAGGTGTTTGGTGCCTTGGGTAACTGCCCTGCAGGCGATGCTGCTGGAGGAGGAAGCTGCCCAGCAGGTGCTGAGCAGCTGCCAGGTGGTGGCGGCCACTTGCATAGGAGCCGGGGACCCGCGGCTGACCTCCCAGGTGGGGCTGATGCCCTGCCCCTGCCCACCTGCCCACCTGCCCACCTGCCCACCTGCCCACCTGCCCATCTGCCACCTGCCCACCTGCTCACCTGCCCACCCACCCACCCACCCACCCACCTGCCCACCTGCCCACCGGCCCACCTGCGCTAGCTCTGACGCCTTCTCACCATAACCAGCGAGTGAGGGCGAGGCGACACAGTAGGCTTCCCGCCTGGGTGACTTGCGCGTGTCTAGCTGTGTTTGGCTGGTAGTATGTACTGCCATCGCCGTTGTCACCCTTATCACCCAAATAGTCTAGCTGTGTTTGGCTGGTAGTATGTACTGCCATCGTCGTTGTCACCATTATCACCCAAATAGTCTAGCTGTGTTTGGCTGGTAGTATGTACTGCCATCGCCCTTATCACCCATATAGGGCCGTCACCACTGTCACCACCATCATCACCTTCATCACCGTCAGCTCAATACTCATGAGGGCAGAGGGTGGTGAGGTGGACGCCCCTTGGCCAGGGGGCGTGTGGCCGTGTCTAGTTTGGATCTTACTCATCATACCGTACTGATACGCCTTGTTGGTGATTTCACCAAATCATTTCGTCACCAAATTGTATCAGCAGTTGTTTGAGCATGAGATTTGAGCACAAGGCGTATCAGTATGGTATCAAAAGATTTATGAAATTTCTTATACCTTTTGCTGACCGCAGCCACCTCAATACTCACCTCCTTTGCTTTCCCAACTACCCAAGCCTCATCGCGTCGGAAGCGCTGTTCTCTGCATCTCCGTGACTCCAATGCGCGCATTGAACCCAACCGTGAAGCCTGGCTGCTCCTGAGTAGGCAACCACGCACCTGGCGCACGTGCCTAATCTGGTGTTGCCTGTCAGGGCCGCCACTTCCCTCTGGCGGTGCTGGACGAGGCCAGTCAGGCCACAGAGCCCGCCTCCCTAGTGCCAGTCATGGCTAAGGTAGGCAACATGCAGGCAATGGGTCCTGGGCGACATGGAGAGCCAGGCAGGCTGGGACCAGGCCAGTTCAGGCCCAAGGCACAGGGCGCCCCGACATGGCACCAGGTTTCCATGACGCACCAGACCCTTTGAAGCGGAGTAGGCTAGGTCGAGCGCATCGTGCACAGCCTAGCACAGCCCTAGGCCTTGGGCCCACACAGCGCGTCATGATCAAAACAAACTGGCAGCAAGTCTGCACCTGAACCAGGCTTGCAGCTGGGTGGAAACTTTGTTTGAATGACTGCAGCTGGTGCAGGGACACTGGTGTCAATGCTGCAGGTTCGTGCTTGTGCCAGAGAAATGTCCTGAGCCAGAAGGTATAAATATACACATTTTTGTTTATGAACTTATTCATAACCCCTTCATTATCCCTGCCCTAGCCCTTCCCTGGCCCTGTCCCTGGTGGCTGCGCAGGTGGAGAGCCTAGTGACTGGTAGGCGACCCCCAGCAGCTGGCCCCCACGGTACGCTCCCCTGATGCTGCCGCCCTGGGACTGGACACCCCCCTGTTCACACGGCTGCAGGCCATGGGTCTCACACCCCTGCTGCTGGACACCCAGTACAGGTCAGGGGATGGGCCAGGGCAGGGACAGCTGCCACCAGCTGCCAACACTGCGGGCTGTGGGAGGTAGTTTGTGTCACTGGATGTATAAAGGGGGAGGGGGAGGGGGGCCTGGGCCTTGACCTGCAACACAGGGGCAGGGGCAGGGGCAGGGGCAGGGGCAGGGGCAGGGGCAGGGGCAGGGGCAGGGGCAGGGGCAGGGGCAGGGGCAGGGCCAGGGGCAGGGGCAGGGGCAGGGGCGGGGGCAGGGGCAGGGGCAGGGGCAGGGGCAGGGGCAGGGGCAGGGACAGGGGCAGGGGCAGGGGCAGGGGCAGGGGCAGGGGCAGGGGCAGGGGCAGGGGCAGGGGCAGGGGCAGGGGCAGGGGCAGGGGCAGGGGCAGGGGCAGGGGCAGGGGCAGGGGCAGGGGCAGGGGCAGGGGCAGGGGCAGGGGCAGGGGCAGGGGCAGGGGCAGGGGCAGGGGCAGGGGCAGGGGCAGAGTGGCGCTGTCGCAGGTGGTGTTGCGCTGCCCTGCCTGGACCCTCTGCCGGGACCCGTCCCCTGCATGCACGCTGAGCTGCCCGCCCCACAGCTGCATGAGCTGCGCTGCCAGCAGGACAATGTGATTACAAACTGCCATCAACTTAGACTGATCTGAACTGCCAGGGGAGGGCCATCGAGGCAGGGGAGGGAGGCCGACAGCTTGCTTGCTCAGTGTGTCAGGAGCAGGCTGCCTCTGACATCGCCACGGTTGCTCTGCTGCCGTGGGCAGGATGCACCCCGACATCTGCAGCTTCCCCTCAGCTGCCTTCTACCAAGGCCGGCTCAGATCACACCCCACACCTAGCGACCGCCCAGCACCGCCCGGCTTTCCCTGGCCCGTGACTCAGGTCGGTGTGGTAAACCTTGGGCTCCTGCTGCAGTGGCGGCGATGGTTGCGGCTGACGCTGACGCTGACCCTGACCCTGACCCTGACCCTGACCCTGACCCTGCCCCTGACCCTGACCCTGACCCTGACCCTGACCCTGACCCTGACCCTGACCCTGACCCTGACCCTGACCCTGACCCTGACCCTGACCCTGACCTTTACATTGCCATCCTGACTGACACCCCCTGACCCGACCCTGACCTCCTGCCGCCCCTTGCACTGCCCCACCCTCCCTGGTGTCACCACAGACCCCAGTGGCCCTGGTGCCGGTACCAGACGGCCAGGAGCAGCGCAGCAGCTCAGAGCAGGGGGAGCTGTGGGAAGGGGAGCGCCACAATGGGGCGGGCCATAAGGGCCAAGGCGCGTCCCTTTATAACGACCTGGAGGCCAGGCAGGTCAGGTGTGACCCCACACCTCCCCCACTGCCCACGGCTGGCTTTGGCTCTGGCTCTGGCGCTGCAGCAGGAGTGCTGCCGCTGGTCCAGCAAACAGCGGGCTGTGTTGACCTTCCTAGTCCTGTCAGGGGCCAGGCAGGGCAGGTGGGACCCCACACCCGGTGTGGTCAGCGGCACTCAGGACCCAGCTCCTCCCCTGCCACACCCCCATGCCTATGCCTCCCATGCCTCCCCTCCCTCGCCCACGCCTATGCCGCCAAATGCCTCCCCGCCCCTCTCCGCCCCGCCCCGCCCCACCCCAGCCCATGCCCCTGATGCCCATGCCCATGCCCATGGCCTTTGATGCCCATGGCCACTGATGCTGCCCAGGCTCAGATGGCCAGTGCTGTGCTGTGACGCCCACAGCCCACTGCCCACTGCCTCGTCTGCGCGATTGACCTTTTCTTCTCCCAAACTGCAGCCAGCCAGCTAGCTTTGTGTGGTTTCGGCGCAGGTGGTGAGTGTGGTGCAGCGGCTGCTGGCAGGGGGAGGCCTGGGTGGGGGGGCGGCCGACATCGGCATCATCACCCCTTACAATGCCCAGGTGAGAAGGCCGACGCTGTCAGGCTGCACGGTGGTGGTGGCACCCTGCCCCTTCAACGTAGGGACAGAGGGTGGGGGCTGGGCACCGCTGCAGCTGGTGCTGGACCAATGCAGGAGTGACCGGGTCAGGCCTCCGTGCCTAGGTGAACTTTGCTTCCGCGATCCCCCTTGCGCCTGTATGGCCCCTGGCGGCTTGAACAGGCAACTTCGGCGCAACTCTGAGGCTTTCACACACAAGTTCGGCTCAGCTTTGGGGCGCGCGCGAATCAACCCTGCAGGTGCGCCACATCCAGCGGCTGCTGCAGGAGGTGTGGGGCGAGCGGGGTGACGCTGGTGCCTCTGGCGGCCCACGGGGTCAGCGGAGTGCCGGCAGCAGCGCGGGGGACTCGGCAGAGCAGCGCGCGCGGTGGCTCGAGCAGCTGGAAGTAAAGTCGGTGGACGGCTTTCAGGTGACGCGACGCATCGGGTACTCGAGCCTTGGGCTTGGCCTTGGGCTTGCACATGCCTGCTCTGGCCAAATGCCTTCCGCGGATGCCTGTTCGCCTTCTGTGCCCAGCCTCTTCCTCATGCGTGCGTCTCGGCGAGTTGTCCTCATCCGTGGGTCTCGGGCATGTCCGGGCATATCCATGCACCGCCCCACACACACTACGAGCGCTGCTACGCAGGGGCGCGAGAAAGAGGTCATCATTTTCAGCGCGGTCCGCAGTAATGCGCGCGGTGCCCTTGGATTCTTGACCGACTCGAGGTGAAGGCACTACCCACAGCATCTTGATGATAGCAAGATGATGATGACGTGGAAGTTGCCAGTGTCAATGCTCAGTATAGCTTGACTGCGGCCTGCCAGCTCCATGATGGCAGGTGCCCCCTCACATATGCGTCCTGACTGGTTTTGTATCATACACCACTTCACAAGCATGTGCTGTCTTCAATTTTCTTTACCACTCATGTCCATGTAGGTGCTCAATGGCTGGTGTGGCTTTCCCAGGATGTGATGCAGCAGTGCTCGCGTCAGACAGCTGGGCTGCATGGCTGCCACTGCTTTTGTGCTGCTGCCACTGCCACTGCTGCTGCTGCGCCGCCGTTTCATGTATGTTGCTACTCCCTGGGGGTTCTCCACCCACCCCAGAAGTGCTTGAATGTCACTGGGCGCTTCACACACGGGTGGCGGTTGGATCCGATGCCCGTTGTCACAAAGTCAGTCGAACACAAAATGAAGCAGCAGCAGCAGCAGCAGTAATGAAGCAGCAGCAGCAGCAGCAGCAGCAGTATGGCTCTGCTAGTATTGGCTGTCCTCCGGTGTTGTGTGTTGCGTGTACACCCGTGTTGTGTGTACACCCGTCTATGATACAACTTACCATTTGTAGACATTCCCCCATGCAGCTGGTTGCCTGGTCATCTCATTGCATCATTAGCAGCAGCAGCAGCAGCAGCAACAGGTCTGTATAGTGGTCCCCTGGCCCGACTATGACATGCTCAATGCCACGTGGACCTACAGGCGCCTGAACGTGGCCCTGACCCGTGCTCGGCGAGGCCTAGTGGTGGTGGGCAACCCCGAGACGCTCAAGTAAGCCAAGCGCTACTCACTCGAGCGTTGTCCTCTGCGACCCGCATGTGGTACGCGTTCCACATACGCGTTCCACTAAGCCAGGGTCACACGCTCGTCACTCAAACACCGTCCCTTGGGCCCGCATGCGGGGAAAGTGTCTGTGGATGAATAGACCAGGGTTGCAGACGGCACTCCGCAGCAGCAACATGATATGTCTGTACGCAAGCGAGGCACTGATGGTGTGTAGCGCACCGTTCGTCTGGTACGACAGCTTCGCCGGGCAATGCACGCCCCCGGCTGGTGACGACGTCTTGATCACTAGGGCATCGGCATTCGCCGATGCACGGCATCATCCGATACCGTCGCCTACGCGTGCGATGGTGCAAGTTACTGCGCTGGGGTATTTCTGTCCTGTGTGTTCGCAGGCAAGACCGTGTTTGGGCTGCCTGGCTGTCCTGGGCACAGGAGCATCGCTTGTGGCTGAGTGGACCTTTGGCGGAGTCACATATGTTCAAGGGTGTGGGGCGGAGCCAGGATCGGAGACGCGACGTCAGGGGCCAAGTCAATGGAGGGTTAGGGCGAGAAACAAGTTTTCCAGACGTTGTGCTGCAACCGGTCGCACAGGGACGGCGCGGCTGGCCCACGTACTAAACCAGGCGAGATTGAATGGTGCTGACCCCAAAGAAGGCTTGGGGCTGATGTAACGGTATGGCCAGGCTTTGCGTTTTCACAATCACCGTTCAACGCTCCGTGCAACGGCAATGCATTTCATGCAGGCGTTCATCCGAGTACTTGGCCAACTTTCCAAACCGGGTAAACCATTCAAAACTGCCCAACCGCCCAACCGCATGTTCACCATGCGCCGCCGCCTCCTCTCAACTAAGTTGACCAGTTCATGCCACACCGCTGATAACGGCTGAATCCTCATTACGTTTTGCTTACGGGCTAACCGTTCACGCCACAAGCCTCGCGCTCAGCCCTCTCTTCCCAGCAAACACACCAACTAGGCATTAGCAGCAGCTGCACAGCAGTTGGAGAGTCGACAAGCAGCAGCATTCCCCCCAAGCTCAGGACCTCTAACGGCTCTCAGCCTGCCATGCCTGCTGCATGCCACTGCCCCTGCTGCTGCACCAGTCCTAACTCTCACCTCACTCCCACCCCTCTCATGCCCACTCCAACATCTTCGCCCCGCCTTGTGAATCACAGCCATCACACCTCTCACACTCGGACAATCTTCTATATCCCAGTGCCGTCCTCCTGCTGTTGGCCACTCTTCGCACACAAGCTTCACTTTATAGGGCACTTTGCAGGGCATGAGCCCTGCCTGCCCGCTACCACTCCCCAGCACCTTTCACGTGTGGCTCTGGTGAGGCTCCCTCCTCCCTCCACCTCCCACCCTCGCCTCCTGCCCTGCCTCTGCATGCCCCACTCTGCTCCTCTGCTCACCGTCACTGGGTGGATCATGTCAGGGTAAGCCCCTTAGCTCTCCCAGTTGCTGCCTGTCCAAGGCAGCTCGTCAGCCGCACCTGCTCACCTGCTCAGGGCTGTGCTCACACCCACTGGTCATGTGTAGCGACCTCAGGCCTCACCATCATCCTCACCACTACCCAGCTGATCAGGCTGAGCCAAGGGGCGGGTCACTGGCATTGTGCTACATGAGCTGTTGTACTGGTGTGGGTAGGTGGACATGAGTGGCTGGGTCGCTGGATGGGTGGACGCCCTGCGGAGTTATGATGGGGTGCCCTTGCCCTTGCCCTTGCTCTTGGTGTGCGTCAGGGCTTGCGGGCTGTGATGAGGTTGAACTTGATCAGGCCCATCTGGAAGCCCTGGGCCATGAGCGGCATCACCAGGGCACCCTGCAGCCACACAGAACACCAGCCATCGCCTTCTCCATCTCTGCCACTCATAGGGATCCCACACACAGCCCATCCCAAACCCAGAGATGTGGGCCAGGGCCTCACCCCTGCACCTTCACTGACCCTACCCATTGCCCCACCCCTACCCTACCCATTGCCACCTCCCCTACCCCACCCATTGCCCCACCCCAACCACTGCCACCGGCCCTGCTCTGACCTTAATGGTGCTCCAGCCAGCCTTCAGCAGCCCACTTAGGCCAGCCCCACTGAGCGCCATTTGAATGACTGCCCGCCAAAAAGGAGTGACCTCCTCACTCCAGTCTTCGGTGCGAATGTCCTGTAGGCCTTCGGCCTCTGAGCAGGCAGCAGTGACAAGGGTGTGGGGGTAAGCAGGGGGTGGGGAGGAGGGGGCTGGTGCGATAGAGAGGTAGGGGTGGGGTACAGTCAGGGACTGGGTGGGGCGGGGTGGAAGGTGGGCAGTGGTGCGGGCGGTGGTAGCAACAGCAGCAGCCCCAGAAGACGCCCCCTGCCCAAAGGCCTGATCCCAAGACTCATTGTCAGGTCTCAGGGTCAGGTCACAGGGTCAGGGTCAGGTCACAGGGTCAGGGTCAGGGTCAGGTCTCAGGGTCAGGGTCAGGGTCAGGGTCAGGGTCAGGGTCAGGGTCAGGGTCAGGTCTCAGGGTCAGGGTCAGGGTCAGGGTCAGGGTCAGGGTCAGGGTCAGGTCTCAGGGTCAGGGTCAGGGTCAGGGTCAGGGTCAGGTCTCAGGTCACAGGGTCAGGGTCAGGTCACAGGGTCAGGGTCAGGTCACAGGGTCAGGGTCAGGGTCAGGGTCAGGGTCAGGGTCAGGGTCAGGGTCAGGGTCAGGGTCAGGGTCAGGGTCAGGGTCAGGGTCAGGGTCAGGGTCAGGTCAGGGTCAGGGTCAGGTCTCAGGGTGTGCAGGTCCAGGTCTCACCCATGAGTCGGGCATAGTCCTGGATGCTGCACCAGGCAGGGAGGTAGTAGGCCTCACAGATGCGGTCCAGCAGGGATTGCTCTGAGGGCGTCAGCTGCGCCTCCCCGGGGCCTATGAGGCAGCAGGGTGAGGGTGAAGGTGAGGGTGAGGGTGGGACAGCAGTCAGAAGGGTGGGGTGAGCAAGAGAGTGAGGGGGAGTGAGGGGTGGCTGGGGGGTGCGGTGGCAGAGGGAGCACAGGCTTGTGGGCAAGCGACAGGGCATGAGCGAGCGCTGACTCAACAGAGGTGCAGCCGGAAGGCTGAGGGGTGCAGGGCAGGCAGCGGGTTTAGCTCAGGCAACAGTCAGATGGGGTGGGTTGGGCAGAGGAGAGGTGAGGAGGGTCAGGGGTGGGGAGAGGAGGGACAGGGGAGGGGCAGGGGAGCGGAGGGGCAGGGGAGCGGAGGGGCAGGGACAGGGGAAAACAGGGGCAGGGGAAAGTCGTGGCAGGGGAGCTCTTTACCCAGGACTCTGTGGCACCAGGTCACGATGATGATGCGGCCTCCAGGGGCAGCTACCCTGGCCAGCTCGCCCACAAACTTCCTGCATGCAGCCACTCAGCTCACAGCATGGCAGAACCAGTGCTGCACAAGGGGTTGTGAACGATGTACAACACAGGTGTGTGGAGCAGTGGACGAGTGACCACCCATGAGATTGATCAGTAAAGAAAGTGCAGACAATGAGTGATGGTGTGACATAGCTATGACTTCCCTACTTCTTGGTGTGCCTGTGCGTGGCCAATACACTGAAGGTCACCCAAGAATGATTTGATTTGCACCACATTTTTTAAACCTCATTCTTCTACCCCAACCCCACCCAGGTCACATCACTCACTTCTTGTCTGGCATGTGCTCCCCACTCTCCAATGACCACACCAGGTCGAAGCTGCTGTCAGGGAAGGGCTGGGCCAGTGCGTCCGCCACCTGCGCAGCACAAAGGGCAAGGGAAAGGCTGGTAGACAGGGTGGGTCAGGGGTCAGGGGTCAAGGGCCAGGGTGGGTCAGGGGTCAGGGGTCAGGGGTCAGGGTCAGGTAGACAGGGGAAGGGCACAGCGTAGGGCAGGAGTAGGAGCCAGACCCCACCCCACTTCGTCTCCAACAACTGCCCACACCCTCACCCTGACCCTGACCCACTACTCCTCGGCCTCACCTGGAAGCTAGCATTGGCCCCCATGCCTGCCCCTGCAGTGATTTCGTTGGCTCGCTTCGCTTGCACCGGTGACAGCGTGATGCCCTTGGCGCTGGCGCCTGGGAACTTGCGCACGATGTGGCGGCTGCTGCCCCCAATGCCACACCCCACGTCCACCATGGAGGTCACGCCGGTCACACCTGCAGCGGTGGTGGCCAGGTCAGGCTGGCGGTCACACCTGCCAGCTGCGCGGGTCACACCTGGCAGCAGAGCTGGGAAGGAGGGTTGCTGCTGATGACAAACAGGAAGATGTGGGTCTATGTGAAAGGGGGTGGTGCCTAGACCAGGATGGAATCAAGACGATTGACGAGGAACCCTGCCTGCCATCCTAGGGTTAGGGTTAGGGTTAGGGTAAGGGTTAGGTTTACCCTAACCCTAACCCTAATCCTAATCCTAACCACCCTAGTGAGTAAGGACGAGCAGATGCAGGAGTCACCTAATAAGACCAATTGAGCCACTAAGCGCACGACAGGGCGGGGTTGACACGCAAGACATCCTAGCCAGGCAGTGGTGGGCAGTGGTTGACCATGGACCAGGAACCTGCCTGCCACTGACAGAGAACCTCACAAGAAACCCTACCAGCCAGGTTTAAATCTCGACAGCCTCATCCCCCACCTATGCCCCAGCACCGTCCTCCACCACCTTCCCACATCACTTCTTCTACAACCTGCCGCTCCCTGTATCCACGCACCACCTGCCCACACCAGCCATCCATGGTCGACCAGGATATGGATCAGGATATGAAACAGGCAACTGGGCCACGGCCTCCCCACCTGCCCACTTGAGCACCTCGTCAATCATGTCCACCTGGGCCTGCTGGTGGCTCTTGGGTGCAGTGCCTTGGGGGTAGTAGCCTGCATGCGCAATTGCGCAACTCCATGCACATCATTCAAGTCACATAAATCACACCTATCACACCAGCTACAAACATTGGGTTGCACTCAAACACACCTACACTTATTGCTTGGCCAGTTACCCGCAAGCGTAACACATCCACCTATTGTGTGGCAGAGGTGTTAGGTTGCTTGTTTTGGGGCTAAGGGTGTGGACAGCCCTAATTTGTTATCATCAGGCGTCTGGCACAGACTGCAGCTGCATTTGCTGGGCTTAACATCATGTTGCTGCTGCTGGTGGCGCTGAGTCTCCTACGCTGTTTTGGCAAAAGCCATGTCATGCTATTGATGATGATGATGATGATGGCGTTGATGGCGGCACCTACACTGCATGTGCAAACCTTCTACGCAGTCTGCAGGGCTGTGTGACAGGCTAAGAGGCTGCCAGGCTGTGAGCATGTGTGCCTGTGTGTTGCAGCAATGACGAGTTGAACGTTTAGATGGTGGTGGTGATGCCGTCAGTGGCTATGAATACGCTGCTGGCGGTCCTGGTAGTAGCAGTGACCACTGGCCACCTCGCCCAATGTGGGCACCCATGGCGCAGTGGCAGCAGGAGCAGCAGCAGCAGCAGCAGCAGCAGCAGCGGCATGCGCCGCACACCCACCGTGGTGCATGTGCTCCCCCCACATGTCCTCCCACAGCCCACTGGACTGGTCATAGAAGCTGGCGATGCCCTCCTTTAAGTTGGCAACCTGCAGGCAGGCCCAGGCCACCCAGATCCATCTCCTGATGCAGCCAACCCTGACATAGTGGATTAGCCTTAGACCAGGCAACTAACTCTGCACCAGATCAGACTCAGGCGCGGTCGAACTCAGCAAACGCTCAGTACGAAAGCCTTGTCTCATTGAGTGTGGCCCGCTGTTTGAAGCGTGCGGGTGTGCGTGGCCAAGCGCAACTCAGCGCACCTGGCCAAGCGAGGTGAACGGTCGCACTAGCGTGTCCATCAGCGTAGCTCTTGCCGCTTGCGCACGTACTGAACGACATTTGCGCGACTGACGAGTGCACTGGCTAGAAGTCAAGGTGCGAGTCGCCAGCGCTGGGCGGGCTGGCGCCAGCTGTGTGCTTCTTTGTGATGCAAGCATTGTGATGGCGCGGGATCACCGAATGGGGAACAGCGCGCTGGTTGCGAGCCAGGTTCACCGGAAACCGGAAGGAAACCGCGCATGGAGAGCTACCATGACGTCTTAACCCAAGGGTTCTGTGCAGGATGCTTGTTGTGATGGGGAGACATGCTGCACCCACAGGTATGTTGAGCGGAATTGTAGCATCTGTTATTTTGGTGCGTCTGTCCCAGGTTGCTATCGCTTGGGTTCATCTACACCGATGATGTGACCGATAGTCCGCCGCTGCGCACGTGCAAGCTGAGAATACTATTTAGCATGCGTCGAACCCTTTCCATGGAAACCGATTTGTTTTGGACAGCTAAAGTTATCTTTCGCTGCCACCGTCGCGCACACCAGGGCGTTGCATACTGTGATGTCAGGCAAGAGCACTCGTGACAGCTCAGCCTGGTGTAGAGACGGCGAAACCCATGAGTTTGGCCTATCTGCGCAGGGTCCTATGGAGCATACGCGTTCCCGCAGCAGCCTGCAACAATTCCCATGACTTCTGAGTACGGCAAAGCTGCTCGGAATGTGTCCAGCCCGCCAGGCAGATCTGGCCCCTACGATAGGCAGCCGCGTCAGGTGCGCTTTCGGAGGACTTTAAAGATTGTTGGGGTCGCGGCCTCGTATTGTTTCAGTGCCTTGGTGGAGGAACATCAAGCAGAAGTCGAGGCTGTCAGGTCGTTAGGTTTCCTGCAGAGCATTCATGTCGTGCCGAGCAGCCACGTCGAACTTAGTATCAATCAGCTTTGCTTGTCTGTTTGTCTATTAGCACCCATATGACGGGAATCAGTAAAATATACCTTGCTCCCTTATGGTGTACATCTGGTTGTTCAGCCCATGGAGGAAGAGTTGGAGCACCAAATGTACGAGACCCCTGCCAACTCCGTGAAAGTCAGCGCTACCACGGAGGTCAGGGAGCTGGCCAACACCATTGGCCAGGCCGTAGCACTGCAGCTGGAGGTCCCTGCCCTGCTGACCATTGGGCACCAGAGTATTAACCAAGCCATCAAAGGCATAGCAGCTGCCGCATCAGACTTGAAGGCTACTGTCGACTTGACGTTCCAGCCAGCCTTTCGACATGAGAACCGGACCAAGCCTCTGATTGCCTTCTACCTCGCGCACCAGCGCATTGCCAACAGGTGCCTACTGCTGCCTGGACCATAGATGGTTGAATTTTTATGTTGCAAAGAGCAATATGCAGCTCGCCATAGTACTGGCTGCTGCTGCACTTTTTATGGGGCGTGAGGAGCAGCCTCAGCACTGCAATCCTCTTAGTGCACAGCCACCCCAATTTCCCTCAGTCAGACCCCTACTCCATTCATGGTGCCTACAATGCCACCACCTTGCAACTCTGCCACCACTCGCTGACACCTGCCTGTTGAACCATCGCACTTGCAGGATTGATGTGGGTGAGGAGGTGGAGCTGACTGCAACCAAGAACCAGAAGATTGTATCTCTGGCTGGCGCCATTGCTGGCAAGGCAAGCAGTACACACACCCTCCAGCTAGCCCCACACTTCAGCACCCTCCGGCACCACTTCCACAGCTTGCCCAGTCTGAAGCTCACTTAGGCTCTGGCAGGCAGCCTGTAATCTACCCTTGGACCTACCCCTGTCAGGCCAAGGCAGGCCGTGGCTCCCACCTCTCCTGCTTGCCGCTTTTGACTGCAACCACCTCACCACTACCCTACTGGGCAGGCTGGGTCAAGGGGCAGGTCACTGGCGTAAGGTAACTCTGTCCCCAGCCCCCCGGGCGACCCCACCACTGCGACAGCCAACCACCCAATCCTTATATGATGTTTTGCTGATGGAATGCTACTTACAACCAACCCTGCTGCCCCTCTCTTTGACACCATCCCTTCATCACTGCGATCTTACTCGGCAACTTGACCCTACAACTCCACACCCCAACCAACAACTATGACCCTGGGCTGAGCGACCACATCTAACCTTGCACCCCTTCCCTGCATCTTACACCCCAGGCTCTCTGCCGCAGGTGCGGGAGCTGAAGAGGACGCACGTGATTGCCTTGGGGCCTGAGGCCGTGACCAACGCGGTGCTGGCCATTGGCAACGCCCGCTTGTTCCTGGAAAAGGACAGCACAGACATCAAGGTGAGGGCAGGCAGGCAGGCCATAGTGCTGGCAATGGGGTAGGGTAGACGTGGTCCAGGGCTGGCACCTTGAGGGGGAAGGAGAATGATGGTGGGGAGCGATGCCCACGCATCTGTGGGTCATGCAGTCCATGCTACTTAGGCAGTGGGTACAGGTTGAGGTGAGTGCTACGCTGTGCTTATGTCACCTCTCACTGATTGCCTGGCTGTGGGCTTGCACCTTTGCGCAATGCTGCTGATCAGCTTTGAAATAAATCGCATGGGGTTGTGTCAGCCTGTTAAGTGTGCACATAGTATGGATTCATAGCACCTCCACACCTTACCATGGTCAAGCATGAGGCATTGCAGGTTAAACCCCCTCCTTCAGTGCTGCCTCCCGCATCACCTCCCACCCATGTTGCTGTGGTTGTGTCAAAGCTCCAGTCGCCTTGGTGCACCGCTGACTCATGAAGGAGGAGGTATGCGTATGACGATCATGTGGCTGCGGCTGTTGCATGCAGGTCACACCTGAGTTCGTCAAGGTGAACCGGCAGTCAGGCGAGATGAACGCCATCAGGTTTAACATCCTGCCAGAGCGCATCTAGCATCACACCGAGTACATAGTGACTGAGTGCCGCTAGCCCTGGAAATGTCGAGTCTGGGAACACTGACGCCTGGGAGGGGTGGTTGGCCCATCTCTTTCTGAGCTTTTGTCAGGGCACCACCGGCTCAAGGAGGCGCAAGGAGACGCAAATTTCCGGGTTGTGCCAGTTCTAACCTTAGTAACCTTAGCACTGGGTCACTGTGGTCATGGATGTTGAGATCCCTCCTGGTGCATGGGGAGGCAGGCAGCCGTACAGCATGAGGTGTCGAGCGGTCGCTTTTTGACGCTGCAGTGTGCTCCGGAATGGGACGAGAATGATGGCAACCCGGGTTGCATGCGCGCTCACGTTTCATGGTGTGATGTCTGTGATTTGTTCCCTTTGCCTACAAAACGTACTGATTCTTGCCTTTGAAACATTGTAGGGCCGTATTGTAAGGCTTTTGGGTACTGCGGACAGGCGGGGCGGAGTAGAGAGGGGCTGAGAGGTGTTGGAAAAGAGAGAGGGTATAAGAGGGAGGCAGGGACATGGAGAGGGAGGGGAATGGATGACAGGATGTCATGTCTTTTCAGAAATGCAGAAGCAACTGCAGCCGTTACTTGGGTTCAAACACTCAAACACTCAACTTGGGTCAACTTGGGTTCAAACACTCAAACAAAGGTGCACATGGGCTCAACATGAAGTCATGCGAGTTCTCATTACTGTCCTGGAAAGTCGTGGCGTACAGGTGCACAGGTGTCCTCCAGCCCAGTGAGGAGGACTGTGATTGTGTTGTTTATAGTTGGCTTGTAGATTATGTAATAGTTATGGATACTTGATGATGATGATAATTATGGATATTTATGGATACTAATTATGGACACTTCCGCCCTCCGGTTGGACGGCGACCTGATGCACCCCCCAGCACGGCCACTCCGCTCCGATGGTGTTGCTCAGTCCTTGTGATGTCCCCGAAAAAGAACTGCAAGCGCCCCGTCTCCCCCGCACCCTCCGCAGCCGGTAAGCCGCAGAGCTTGAGGAAAGGCCCCGAAGCTAACTGACGACGCGGCGCAGTGTGCCCCACGCGACATTGCGACTCCGTGCATCAAGTCCTGCCGTGCGTGTGCTATGCTTTCCCGTGTCTGCAGGTGCCAGTGGCAGTGGGCAGCAAGTCCAGGGGCAGGGGCAGGGGCAGGGGCAGGGGCAGGGGCAGGGGCAGGCTGCCAAGGTAGTGATTGGAGAGCGTCGCCAGGTCATCAAGGCTGGCCTGCGTGGCCTTGTGAAGGCAGCCCTGCCTGATCTCAGCCCAGCTCAAGTCGACGCCATTGTGGCTGAGATTAACAAGCGCATGACCATGACCGTGCTGCCTAACAGCCGTCCTGTGCCTCTCCTTGTTGCTTTCCTCTTTCCTAGGCCAGCCCAGTCCAGCCCAGCCCACCCAAGACTTCCCAGCAGCAGGTCCAGCCCAGGTCTGCTCCAGAGGTACGCAGTTCATCCAGTACAGCCAGCTGCAAAACAGCGGGTGGGACTTTGCGCGCAGGGTAGAGGCTGATGGGGTCAGCGTCAGTGTGCACTTCGTGCGCAACCAGATAGTCAAGGAGGCAGTGGAGCCGCCTTGCATAGGGCGCGAGCTCACAGCCACCAGTGACTTCAGCGCAGCCACCCACATAGCAGTTGGGGTGGACCCATGCGTCACACAGGCCATCAAGGCAGCGCATGCAATGCGGGACCTAGTCACAGGTCAGGTGCTGAGGCAGTGGGAGTGGGAGCTGACAAAGGGGCAGCTGAAGCATGACAGTGGGCTTACCAAAGCCAAGCTGGACACAGCCCGCTGGTCAACTGCCATCCAGCCACAGCTGCAGCAGCTGGCAGCTGCCACCCCAGCTGGCACCACCCTGGACAGCCTCCAGGCCCACATCCTGGCCCTCAAGTCCACCTGGGGCGCGCTGTGGGAGGAGTACCTCAGGCCACGCTGGCGCCGGCAGCGCTTGGGGCTGCACCATGCCCAGGAGCGCGTCATTGAGCGTTTCTGCAAGAAGGTATGACCCGACCCTGACCCTGACCCTGACCCTGACCCTGACCCTGACCCTGACCCTGACCCTGACCCTGACCCTGACCCTGACCCTGACCCTGACCCTGACCCTGACCCTGACCCTGACCCTGACCCTGACCCTGACCCTGACCCTGACCCTGACCCTGACCCTGACCCTGACCCTGACCCTGACCCTGACCCTGACCCTGACCCTGACCCTGACCCTGACCCTGACCCTGACCCTGACCCCTGACCCTGACCCTGACCCTGACCCTGACCCTGACCCTGACCCTGACCCTGACCCTGACCCTGACCCTGACCCTGACCCTGACCCTGACCCTGACCCTGACCCTGACCCTGACCCTGACCCTGACCCTGACCCTGACCCTGACCCTGACCCTGACCCTGACCCTGACCCTGACCCTGACCCTGACCCTGACCCTGACCCTGACCTCGACCCTGACCCTGACCCTGACCCTGACCCTGACCCTGACCCTGACCCTGACCCTGACCCTGACCCTGACCCTGACCCTGAGGCAGGGGCTGCACCGGGCTGCAGAGTACCGGCGGGGCATTGATGGCCTGGACCGCAACAATGCATAGGCCCTAGTAGTTTACATGAGGTGCCCAGTGGTCAAGGGGGATTAGCCGCAGGAAAGAGTGCCATCGGTGTTGGGGTTGTAGTCATTAAGGGTGCGACCGAGGTTGCTTCAACTTGATTGGAGTAGCTGAGTGTAAATACCCACAGTCAAGCATGTTGTTCCATGTTGAACAGGATTTGTTTGGCTGCTCCAGAGGTACAGTAACTAGGGAGCGGTTTCTTGATTAAGTTTAATTAAGCGTCATATTAAGTATTAGGTCGCTTACGTGGTAGATAATGGTGTCGCGGGTCGTTTTAGGTGGTTGTAAGAGGCGAGGTCGAGGCGCTGGAGCGTAACAGCTCGAGACCGAAGCCAGCAGCCGCGGAGCGTAGCGACGCGGCTGCTGGCTGAGGTCGAGAGCTGTAACGCTCCAGCGCCGAGACCGAGCCTTTTTCAACCACCTAAAACGGCCCTGGCGACTCCATTATCTAGTGTAATTGAGTTTTACGTAGGCGAAGCTCTATTGGCGCGGCGAAGCCGCGCAATGTGATGCTTCTTGTCACCTGCGATGGTGTTGGCCGGCTGTTACGTGTTCGTTGGGAGCACTTTTTGTTAATACACCAGGTCGCTGCAGTTAACGATTCTTAAAACGAGGTCTATTAAACTCAATTACAACTGAGTAAAACTCAATTACTACCACTTAATATTAAGCGCTGGTAACTCTCTTTTTCTAACCCTCTCGCTCTACCGTTCGTGGCTCTACCCCTTGCTTGATGTAACCCCACTGCGAGCCCGCGGCGCCTAAAAAGTGCATCGACCCCTTTACTGGGTACGCGATAGCTATTGCTCACTACACGCACAAGCACACAATCGCTTAGTGTTTGCTCGCGGTATTACCATTTGTGCAACTTTGCTCAACTCGCATCGTTTATGCTTAAGAACCACACCATTGGCCTGTGCTGGGTACGCAGATGCAACACCAACCAAATCGCGTCTTTGTGCAACTTGGTCGCGGTCCACTGCGGGGCCGGGCCCCAGCGACCCAGTCATAGCCGTTTTGCTGTAATACAGCTGTTCCGGAGCCACTACGGCTTGTTGGCATATGTTGCTGCCTGCCCGCGTGCCTGCCGGCTGAAAGTGCCAATGTGAGGCGATGACGGTTGCGACCCGTGCGCTGGGGTCGCACAGCTGCACTCATAGCAGTGTGGGTCAAAAAGAAGCCACTTAATACACTTAAGGAACTTAATACGACCGGCCTTAATTTAATTAAGCTATTAAGTTAATATTAAGCGGAGGAACCGCACCCTAACAGTAACTGCTTCGACCATGCTGACTCCGTACTGGACATGACAGACATGCACCAGGTACGTTCAGACCACAATGTGAGGCAGACGCGGTACGCGGACATGCTGATGGGTCATGGGTCCATGGCATGGACCTTGTACATGCAAAAATGTCGATGTCTATCTATTACCCACCACTTTGATTAGCCGGAAGGCCAACATGAGCAATGTCAACGTGAGCTCAAGTCCGTCGTCCCTTACGGAGGAGCTAAAAATCGCGTCTCGGAGAATCCACAGTTTGTCCAATTCATTGCTTAACGCACGACTCATAGTGCTGTTCACAGACCGCAAGTTGTATGCCCGAGCCATCTCTTGCTTCTACTACATTTTCGAGGTAGGGCGAAATGGAGGGCCCTGCTGACGGCCCTGTAAAATGCATGTAACGCACTCACACTACCCTGTTGTATTTCCCGCCCTGCATTGCACCCACGTTTCCAAGGCCGGAAATGTGTGGGACATGGGCTAGGATATACCTTGCATCTCATACCCCACCCAACGCTGCACCACCACAGGCCTTGGATGCTGCACTGGCCGGAGCGGTCAACAAGGAGCCTGCCCTGCAGCCCTTCGCCAGCCTGCTGCCGGACCTGTACCGCCATGAAGCTTTTGCCACAGACCTAGAGCTGTTTCTTGGGTAGGTCCTCCGACACCACACCCCTCCCCTTGGTTTCCACCTCCCAGCCCCCATCCCTCCCCACACTCGACAGGGTGGATCCACTGCCTGGCCCGTCACCCTGCAGCCAGGGTGCCTCATGATGGCCAAGCCCTGTGCCAGCCCCTTGGCTAGACGTGTTTGTGGCATAACAACTAGTCAGCCCTGGACCACAATGGGCTGTGACGTTGTTGTCTACATGAGGGGTATGGCTGACATGGTGACGGATGAAAGGGTATGGCTGACATGGTGGCGGGCCCAGGCGCATGGCTAGGTCTCCCATGATGGAGGGTGGGTCAGGGTTGCTGGGAATGAGTGATGAGGCAGTGCCACCATGTGTAGCCGGCTGGCTTGAGTAATAGAGGACCACCACTGCTGCTGCTGCTGCTGCTGCTGCTGGCGCAGCAAAGACTGGCGTGCCGCCTGCCCGCCCAGCCCCCAAGTGCTGAAGTATACGCAGCACCTGGCTCAGCTGGCCGCGGAGCAGCCAACACTGCTGCTGGCTCACTCCTTCACCCAGGTCGGGTTACACAAGAAGCTGAGGTCACTCTTGCACCTGAGAGAAGTCACTCCAGTGGCTTGTCACAAACCAGGCAACCAACCAGCTTAGTGCTACAGCTCACTTGTGCGAGCTTACCAGGCCAGCTCAACTCAGCTGATGCAACAGCAAGCAGCTTGGAGCTTGTTGTGGTCACACCAACATGTAGTCTCAATAGAGGGGTCCTATGTGAGCAGCCCCATGATAACCTGGGCAGGTTCAGGGACTGAATCTAAACCTAGCCCTAACCCTAACCCCATGTCAGTCTGTGTGGCACACTGGCACATACCAGGTCTGGGTTGAGAAGAGGTTCGTCTAGTGTGAGGTGTAGCATTTGGTTTGTTAGTTGCCTGTGCACCCACGCCACCCCTTAAGCAGGCCAAAGATCCCCTCACTCTTGCACTCTCTCACTTTTCATTCATAGAGCGTTCACCTTCCCATGCGTGTGCATGGGTGCTGCAGCACCTTGCAGTGCTGTCAGGAGGGCAGATCATCAAGAGGGCTGCTCGCAAGAAGTTGAGGCTGGCAGAGCAGGAGGGCACTGCGGCTTACGAGTACAAGGTGGGGCCCAGGCCTAGCTCCGGGTCAAAGAAGCAAGACAACAGCAACGAGAGAGAGAAAGATAGAAAGAAAGGAAGGAAGTAAGGGAAAGAAAGACTGCGCCCTGATTCATGGGCGTGCATCAAAGGAGGATGGTGGCATCGGGTGTGGCCCCTTGCTGCCCTCCCACCAGTCGCAGCAATGATTGACAGGAGGAGCAGGAGAGGGTGGGAGCAGGCGAGAGGTTAGCCAATATGTTGTCCAGGGAGGAGGGGCAAGGAGCATGCTCGCGTTCGGCAGTTACGAGAGCCAGATGACATCACACCAGGGTTTGAGTCTGGGCTGGCGGCCGGTTATTGGCAGGCAGTGGAGGTTATTGGCCAACCCACCATGCCTGCTCCAGCCCTAAGTCTGGGCTGGTTGTAAGTGGGTGCTAAGTACAAAGTGTGTGTGCAGAGTGGGTGAAGCATGTGTGTTCATTGTGTCTGCCTTGCTTTGTTTTGCCCTGCTGCTTGCACATCGCGCTGCCTGCATGGCTTTTGTGTACATGGCATCCTTATATACTGTGCTGCCCATGCTGCCATGCAAGCCATGTCCCCGCTGGTGTGCCAAATCTGCTGAGTTCTTAAGAAGGGCCAAGGTGCTCCTGGCAGGGGCAAGGTGAACGGCCTGTTGTGCTGCAGGCCAGCCCGTCACAGCTGAAGCAGGCCTTCTGCAGCGCGTTGGATGCCTGGGGTGCCGGGCAGAGTGCAGAGATAAGGCAGCTGGTGAGTCCGCTGCCCTGAACCCACCCTCCTCATCTTCCAGGCCAGCTGCCATCTGGCTGTGGCAGTAGTCATTGGCGAAGAGTGCCCTTTTCTTACAGCAGACAGAGGCAGGCAGGCAGGCAGGCAGGCAGGCAGGCCACTGATGGGTTCTGGGTGGAGTATGCCCTAGGTCCTCCCTGGCGCCTGCGTACGAACATCTGCGCAGCCCCTCACACCGCAACCATCCAGTCTGCCAGCCGATGAATCGAGAGGGTTTGGCGCTATGAGGGTCAAGTTGGGCAAACGTCGGTGGCCTCCACACTCTCTGCAGTCTGGGCTAGCTAGGGTGGGGCCGGGTTCTGTCATTGTTGCCATCATCACCACCGTCATCACCACCGTCAGCGTTGGTAGTGTGGTGTGCGCCAATGTGATCCATTGTAATGTATTGTGATGTAATCTAGTTTTTATGTATGGTGGCGTGTAATGTCAGCCGGTGTGTGCCCATGGTGTCAATGATGGTTTTGAATGGTTTGTGTGTGTGGTATTGTGTGACTGCAGATGGTGGCTGAGCACAAGGCGGCCTTTGCTTTCAACAACGACATCATCAGCAGCTTCAGGATTGGCTGGGGCCCTTTCCTCAAAGGTAGTTATCCCTACACCCGCCATGACACCCCCTCACCCCCTCACCACCTTCAGGATGTTCCGCACGCTGTGCCATCGACATTAGCAGCCCATAATCGCCTAGAGAAGAGCAAACCCACCATCGTCACTGGCCACACGTCCTGACCCCATGCGGGCTGGCAACACTCCTCATCAATGCATGCTCATCAATGCATGCTCATCAAAGCACATGCCAGAACACAACAACAGCTCCCTGTTCACAACAATGCAACATGACTAGTGCAGCTCTCAACAATGTCAGGCCCAGGCAAGTGTGGCGCAGAGTGGGGCAGGCTGGCGCCAGTCTGTTCAGGGTGCCACTCTGATCGCGGTGTGTGGCGGGACCCCAGCTGCCCTTCTCCTGTAGGATCAGGGTCACTGACTGCCAAGTACCATCTCGCATCGCCATCTTGCCCTGGGCCATGCCAGTGCTGGCTGTGAGCACTGCCAGGCAGGTAAAGCTATGCCACGCTAGGCATGATGCTCAAAGCTTGATGCTCATAAAGCTTGGTGGTGCTACGAAGCCAACATGAGCAATGCATGTACATGTGCATATGTCCCAGCTATGACCGTTGCCTGGCCTAGCCCTCATCAGGTGTCACCATGCATGACTGCATGCACAGGTATGACTGCATGGACATGTATGAATGCATGGACAGATATGACTGCATGGAAGCTGTGCCTTCTACCATTCTACTCTCAGATCTGGTACCGACTACCATTTCCAGCATAGCTGGCTGTGAATACTGTCAGTCATTGCTGGTCATTGCCCTGTGTGGGTTTCCGCAATGCAGGTGTGGCATTGCTTGTGCCAGACAGTGCGCGCATCCCCTTGGTGGCGGTGGGACTGTGCGGAGCCATTGCCTATTCAGGACACCAGCTCATGGCCAGAGGGAGGTGACGCAGTGGGCGTGCCTGCCCGCGCATGCCGCACCCGGCAAACCTCCCTTGGCACATCATGGCCCATCATAGTGGGACCTGCGACCCGAAGTGTGCTGTAAATGGCGATGGTTGGCCATTGGATTGGGGGGAGGGCTTCTGGGGCAGCGTCGGCCCAGGGAGGCGATCGCGAGCTGCCGGGCACATGTTCCGCTGCCTTGTGCTGTGCACTGTAGCGGCCGCGAACGCGCTGTCAGGGGCGCAAGCGTCCAGGCGGGGCAGCCACGAGGTAGCGAGTGCAAACCGCAAAACCGCCCAGGTGCCGCTGAGGTGCTCCTGCCCAAGGGTTTTGCTGCGCAAGACGATGGCTAGCTGTGTCGCACCACGATGGCTTCTTGTACTGCTCCTTGTATTGTACAACTGTAAGATCATGATGATGATGATGTGGCTTACACCGCTTAAGCCGTCAGCCGTTAGGCTGCTAGGCCGCCCTCCCCCTCTAGGGGTTCGGGACTTTCTGTAACGCACTTCAAAGCAAGGTGCACAAACAAAGGTGCACATGGGCTCAAAATGAAGTCATGCAAGTTCTCATTAAGATCATGAAGATGGTGTACACTGCTGCAGGCTTGTAAAAATTGCAGATTGTCATTGAGATTTCCAATGAAAATTTTCATCTGAAAATCTGAACGTATTCACTGCACATCTGAAAGTGCTGCCCCCGGTCAGATCGCAGATCGGGTGTTGCAGAGTGATTGGCTTGGCTGTGATTGGCTTGGCTGGCGCCAGTGCTCTACAGCCACAGCGGAAGAAGCGCAAGCCAGTAAACGCCACAGATGGCGGATCCACGAACAACATGGACGGCTTGCATATTTTCAACTGGCTTGCATGTCAGACCTTTGGCAAACTAACAGCGCGTTTCCAATGGACGGAGAAAAGAGAAAAGAGAAAAGAGAAAAGAGAAATCTTTCTCTTCATCTCTTTTTCTCCATCTCCGTTGGTCCTCCATTAGAGCATGACCCGGTTTGTTAACCCAAAGCTAACATGGGTTAACCAAGGGAGGAAAGTTAACAAATTGTTAACACGACCGCCAGGTCGCGCTCCGCAGTCGCGATGGAAGGCGAAGCAGCCGCGACCCCAATCTTCGAACATGCAGCCTTTCCGCGATGAAAGGCGAAGCAACCGCGACCTAAACCTTCGAACCAATGCACACACGCAGCCTTTCTGCGGCGCAGAACTACAGTGCTCGGCCGGAGTTTCACTATGATGTAACTCTGCTTGGAGCAGGCCATGGCTGGTCGGCTGTAGCTTTGGGGGCGATTTTTTTACATGGCGACGAACAAGGACGCTCTTGTACCGGTAGTTAGGATGGTGGCAAGGATGATGGCGTCAAGCATCGCAAGCGCAAATGCACAAAGTGCGCCGTGCAAGTCAGTCGTGCAAGTCAGTGCAGTCGTGCAAGTCAGGCTGCGGGGCTATTCAGGCTAACTAGTCAAGCACTCTCTGCACTAGCGGGACTAGCTAAGCAAGCTAAGCTCCGGGGGGCTACAGCTCTCTATGGCGCAGGCTCCAGGAGGCACATTAGTCGATGCTAGGCGCAACGAGGAAGTAGGAAGTCAGACCCTCCCAACTCTGATAAAACCTTTTACACAACCATGTCATGGACATTCCGGCGCCGGGAAGTGTGCGATTGGCGTAATACCGTGCGGCATGCGATGAACGCTTAGTCTGCTATACGCCCGTAATGCCAGGAACTCCTTAAACGAAAAAAGTGCGCCCACCAATCAGCCGGTCGCTCTCACGACATCGCGCAGCGCAAGTCAGCTATGGGAATGCTTCGCAGTACCATGGTTGCCTCCCAACGCTCTAAAGGCAAGTACAGCCGGCGCTTGTGATTCCTACCAGCTAAATCAACCCGACATTGTTTCCTTATTGTAGGCGCGCACATGGTCCGTATTCTATGGGGGTGTTGAGCCCAGACGGTCTTATAGCTCAGAAATACCTTTCCACTTAAAGTAAGGACTGACATGTCAAGTCTGTGCAGCCTACACGAAGCTTGTTTTTGTTATTGTGCTCCTTACGTTAGAAGAAGCAGAGTCATCCACGGTTGGTGCAGCTGTCAATGCAGGAAAAGCACATGTTATCAGAAAGTTATGCACATCCGTACATGCTTGGCACCATGCTTGGCAACTGTTGCAGGAGCCGGCTTACCCAATCTCAGCCGCCACTACCACCACCACCACCACCACCACCACCTCTTCACCCCACCCTACTACCCACCTACTTATCCCCTCCCCCTCACCTCCCCCCTGACATCGTAGCCCTCTCCCTACCCTGTCCAGCAGCCAAGAGCGAGCCCCATCACCCTTCACCAACCAGCCGGTAAGTAGCCCAGCCCAGCCCAGCCCAGCCCAGCCCAGCCCAGCCCAGCCCAGCCCAGCCCAGCCCAGCCCAGCCCAGCCCAGCCCAGCCCAGCCCAGCCCAGCCCAGCCCAGCCCAGCCCAGCCCAGCCCAGCCCAGCCCAGCCCAGCCCAGCCCAGCCCAGCCCAGCCCAGCCCAGCCCAGCCCAGCCCAGCCCAGCCCAGCCCAGTTGTGTTCCTTGTTATGGTGCTTGTGATGTTACGTGTGATGACTGTGTTGTGTGTATAGCATGCATAGCTGATTGCCCCGCACTTGCTACCGCTGCAGGACTTCCCAACTCAACCTCAGCCGCCGCCGCCACCACCCCCACCCCCACCACCACCTCCTAGCCTACCGCCTCCCCTAATCTGACCCAACCTCAGCTTATGGGTGGTATCAGCAAACGCACCAAGGCCATCAGGGCCAATGCTGCTCAGGGACGTGCTTGTGCAGCAGCAGCTCGTCAACAACAGATCCTCATGTCAACGGCGGCTGCCACAGAGGCAGCACTTGATGCGGCCAGATCCCAGCTTTGCTCCAGCCAGACTGACTGTATGCGCACCGCCACAGAGCTGCAAGTGTGCCAAGAGCAATTGCACCAGTCCCAGCAAGCGTTGCAGCAGTCTGAGAACGAGGTGCTTGCCTTGCAAGTGTCTTTGCATCACTGCCAAGCAGAGCTTGCAGCTACAAAACAAGAGCTGACAGCATGCCAAAGTAAGGTCAGAAGCATGGGAACCCAGCTGGCAGCCATGCGGGCCCAGCTGGCAGCCTTGCGGGCCCAGCTAGCAACAGCGAAGAGGGTCACATCCAAGGACGTGCGAGACAAAATCTCCTGGCTGCAACGCAATGAGGTGTCACTTTACACCTTGAAGCGTTGGCATGCCATGTGGGGTGCATCGCCATGCACACAAGCAGGCAGCCCAGCAACACCCCCCCCCCCTTGCCACAAGGAGCGTGATACTGTGACGAGAGCCTTCACTGCACTGCCTCTAACCATGCTAGTACAGGGACATCTAAATGAGAGGGCAAGGGGGTTGGCAGTGGCACCTAGGCCATAGCATCTTGGTAGAGGCGCATGCAAGTGGTCAACGTGGATGTGACAAGTGGTGTTACCAGGGGGCTTTGCTATGGAGTGAAGAGGCCTTGCCTTGCCATGGGGTGCGAGTCGGGCCAGGTGGGAGGGCACATGGTGGGCGAGGGGGTGCATTTGAGAGCTGGTGTTAGCACCGTGGACCGAACCACATGGCGCATGGTGGTGATGTCCGAAACCGCTTTAGCGAGAGAACGAAGACTGCGCATCTGCACACATGCTCTAGCTACAACGAATACGGGGCGTAGACAGCGAAACGAGCAGAAAAGGCTTGAGTATGAAGAGTCCCGCGGTCAGTTTGACTATCAGGTCAGATAGTCTACTGTAATCAAAGGTGAAGGGTGCACATAGTGTCTTGTTGAACCGCTAGAGCATACAACTACTCCGTCTTACGCGTGACAGCGCGAGCGACACAAATGACGAGTGAAAGCTAATCGATGCTAAGAAGTATGCAGCTGTCCTAATCGCAGCATTAGCAGTGGTGTGGGTGCGTTAAAGAAGCATTTCAGCTTCTTAGGTTTCAAACTCGCGGCTCCGGCCATCGCAACACAAAGCGCGGTTGCACAGATACTTGCGTTTGCGTCATCACGGCATCATTAGGAAGGTCGAGGGTGGAAGAGGCGTGCATGGCGATATCTGCCCACAAAATGTAGGCCAGGTTCACGCCCAAGTAGTGCATCATGTACACATTCGTTAGAGCTGAGGACATGCATTCCGTGTAGCCAATCGAGTCCTCTTCACACTGGTGTGCTTCGATGCTCAATCGGCATCCTGAGCGAGAAATAAACCTCGTGTAAAGGACACACCCTCTTTTCAAGAGAGTTGGGAGGCTCTGATAGGAAGTCGCTGCAACAAAAGGACCCCAATGGCTGCGCGGCTTACTCAGCGGCTTGCTTAGCGGCTCAGAGGCAAAGCCCACATCAACACCAATGTTCTCAATGAAGCCCATTGCCTGGCTCTTTAGATGTCGGGAGCGTACTTTGCCTATTCGTGTATGCTATATACCGGAAGACCTCTGCCAAACCCCCATCGCACTCCGGGTCGTCAGGGTGTTAGGCTCAAGGCGTTAACGTTACGTTAACAATTTGTTAACCCACGTTAACAGGCCCAAACATCAGGATGTTGACGTTAACAGTCGTGCCCTACCCTCCATCTTCATCTCCATCTCCGTTGGACCGTTGGCGGCAGTCCGAGGGTAGAGGAGATGGAGATGGAGATGGAGGGCCAACGGAGATGGAGAAAAAGAGATGGAGAGAAAGAGATCTCTTTTCTCTTTTCTCCGTCCATTGGAAACGCGCTGTAAGTATTTCTGCATTTCAAACAGTGCAGGCCTACAAACAAGCCGCGTTTGAAAGAATAGGCTGAGATCCAGCGGCATCCGCTCAGTTTCACTGGCGATGAAACTCTCACATTTTCACATGAAACACTTTCATTTCATTGAAAATTGAAAATCTGAAAAACTGAAAATCTGAAGATTCACAAGCCTGCACTGCTGGCCCCTCACCCTGGTCAGATGGATAAGTGGCTTACACCGCTTAAGCCGTCAGCCCTCACCCTGGTCAGAAGTAGCACTCACGGTAAATAAGGCCGACGCGAGGGCCTTTTTTGCATCGGATGGACTTTCTGCTCCGATAGAACGATAGAACGCTGAGTTTGAGGGGGACCTCGCTCTTGAATGAAGTCCTAACTCGCACTGGTTGCGAAGATACATCGATCCGCGCGCGAGGTACCCCCCCCTTTTTGGGATTCTGTGCAGATGTCGGTTTAATGAGCCCGGAATCTGCACAGATGCATGTCGATGCCCTAAGGACAAACGACATCTGCACAGATGCATCCCTCGACATCTGCACAGCCGTCGACACAAACGACATCTGCACAGATGCATCCCCCGACATCTGCACAGCTGTCGACACAAACGACATCTGCACAGCTGCATCCCTCGATATCTGCACAGCCGTCGACACAAACGACATCTGCACAGCCAAGCATCCCTCGACATCTGCACAGCCGTCGACACAAACGACATCTGCACAGATGCATCCCTCGACATCTGCACAGCCGTCGACACAAACGACATCTGCACAGCCAAGCATCCCTCGACATCTGCACAGCCGTCGACACAAACGACATCTGCACAGCCAAGCATCCCTCGACATCTGCACAGCCGTCGACACAAACGACATCTGCACAGATGCATCCCTCGACATCTGCACAGCCGTCGACACAAACGACATCTGCACAGATGCATCCCTCGACATCTGCACAGCTGTCGACACAAACGACATCTGCACAGCCAAGCATCCCTCGACATCTGCACAGCTGTCGACGTAGTGCAGCTGAGCACATGAAGAAAAGGCTTGCATAAAGGTTACGCAAAGGCACCGCGAAGGAAGCAAAGTCACCGCGAAGGAATCGAGACTCTTCCATTATTCAACAATCTGTGTGATATCTGCATGAAGTTTTCGCGAAGGTGGCGCGAAGGAAGCCAAGGAACCGCTAAGGAGCTTAGATTGCCCCGTATAGCAGCAATGAGCAGCCAGGAGCAGCCAACAAAACTCGTCGCCAAAAGGCTACGAGCCAGCCAGCCAGCCGCATAGCATTAGCGACCAGTCATAAAAAGACGCCATCAGGTTAAGCGATAGGATCAAGAGATAGCGACAGAAAACGGAAGGAGGTGCAGTGATGCAGCGACACAGCGATGCAGCGATGCGGCATAAGAAATGCATGAGGTGCAACTAGGACACGTAGCCCGAAGTATATGAGACGGAGCGGAAGAGGAGTGGAGGAGCCCGGAGAGGCGGTCAGGAGCCATGCAAGAGACGAAGCTGAGTGCACTTGAAACAAAGTTGGGTGCACCCACACAAACCCCACCCTAGCGAATGGTGAGTAGTTTATCTTGCAGTCATGTGGCTCCAAGTACCTTGCCTGATGATTTGCCAACCACTGAATTGCTGCAGGTTCAATGGTCCCAACCTCCCCTTCCCTACACCCAGCCCAGCTCAGCCCAGCCCAGCCCAGCCCAGCCCAGCCCAGCCCAGCCCAGCCCAGCCCAGCCCAGCCCAGCCCAGCCCAGCCCAGCCCAGCCCAGCCCAGCCCAGCCCAGCCCAGCCCAGCCCAGCCCAGCCCAGCCCAGCCCAGCCCAGCCCAGCCCAGCCCAGCCCAGCCCAGCCCAGCCCAGCCCAGCCCTCCCCTCCCTCCCCCACCACCACCTCCTTCATCACCCTACCACAAGAAGCAGGTGCATGGAGCGCAAGAGCAGCCAGGAGCTGCAGCCATGGAGGCGCTGCCAGGTAGGTATAGAAGTGGCGCTAGCAAAGAGTGAGTGGCCAGCCCTTGCACATGGGTGGTCCGATGCCCAGCCTAACCGCAAAGATGCCCATTGTTTACTGCAGGTCCCACGGTCAGCCCTTCCCTCTTCCCCCCTTCCTCCTTCCCCCTTCCCCCTCCCCTCCCCTGTCCCACCACCTCCAAGCCTGGCACACAGTCGACATCTGCACACCCTTGGCGTAGCAGCCCTCTCCCTACCCTACCCTTGGCGTAGCAGCCCTCTCCCTACCCTACCCTTGGCGTAGCAGCCCTCTCCCTACCCTACCCTTGGCGTAGCAGCCCTCTCCCTACCCTACCCTTGGCGTAGCAGCCCTCTCCCTACCCTACCCTTGGCGTAGCAACCTGGAGCGGGCAACATGGAGCGGGCGGCTTGGAGTGGGATCCCGTAGTAGCAGCCCACCCAGCCCACCCTGGCCATGCCATGCCATGCCATGCACACTCACCACAATGACCCTACCCATCCCTCTCCAAAGGGGACGATAGCTGGATGGTGGAGCACTTGGGTGGTTGTCAGTCCGTGCTTGTTGCGCGACACGGCATAGGTGTGGTAGGTGGGAGTCAATGGTAGTGTGGTGGGTGAAGGATAGCGGGAGCACGTAAGTGGAGGCTATGAAGTTGCACCCCGTGTTATACATCACTAAGGAGAGGTGTAGCATCAACCTTGTTGTAGCGTCCATCCTCGTCATCTTGCCGCCTTGTTGTGATGTTGTTGTGTTGTCCTTGGTGTGGGGTGGGGTGGGGTGGGGTGGGGTGGGGTGGGGTGATGGTGATGGTGATGGTGATGGTGATGGTGATGGTGATGGTGATGGTGATGGTGATGGTGATGGTGATGGTGATGGTGATGGTGATGGTGATGGTGATGGTGATGGTGATGGTGATGGTGATGGTGATGGTGATGGTGATGGTGATGGTGATGGTGATGGTGATGGTGATGGTGATGGTGATGGTGATGGTGATGGTGTGGTGTCACCTTCTTGTTGTGTTGTGTCGTTGCTACCTTGTCACATCGTAGGGAGGTGTTGCGGTCATTGGGTGCATCAATGCATGTGCTTAGCATTTCCATATTGAGGTGTTGTGGATTGATGGTGCATCGATACATGTGCTTGCAAGTCCCGTAGCGAGGTGTTGCGGGATGTTTGGGTGTCCAAACATGTGTTTTGCGGGGGTGTATCGAGGATGTTGCGGGGTGTTTGGGTGTCAATACATGTGTTTTGCGGGGGTGTAGCGAGGTGTTGCGGGGTGTTTGGGTGTCAATACATGTGTTTTGCGGGGGTGTAGCGAGGTGTTGCGGGGTGTTTGGGTGTCAATACATGTGTTTTGCGGGGGTGTATCGAGGTGTTGCGGGGTGTTTGGGTGTCAATACATGTGTTTTGCGGGGGTGTAGCGAGGTGTTGCGGGGTGTTTGGGTGTCAATACATGTGTTTTGCGGGGGTGTATCGAGGTCTTGCGGGGTGTTTGGGTGTCAATACATGTGTTTTGCGGGGGTGTATCGGGATGTTGCGGGGTGTTTGGGTGTCAATACATGTGTTTTGCGGGGGTGTAGCGAGGTGTTGCGGGGTGTTTGGGTGTCAATACATGTGTTTTGCGGGGGTGTAGCGAGGTGTTGCGGGGTGTTTGGGTGTCAATACATGTGTTTTGCGGGGGTGTAGCGAGGTGTTGCGGGGTGTTTGGGTGTCAATACATGTGTTTTGCGGGGGTGTATCGAGGTGTTGCGGGGTGTTTGGGTGTCAATACATGTGTTTTGCGGGGGTGTATCGGGATGTTGCGGGGTGTTTGGGTGTCAATACATGTGTTTTCCGGGGGTGTAGCGAGGTCTTGCTGGATGTTTGGGTGTCAATGCATGTGTTTTGCGGGGGTGTAGCGAGGTCTTGCTGGATGTTTGGGTGTCAATGCATGTGCTTTGCGGATGTAATAGTCGATGAAATAGTCGACATCTGTGCAGATTCAGCCACGACATCTGCACAGCCAAGCCGCGAATGTAATAGTCGACATCTGTGCAGATGCTACAGACAACATCTGCACAGCCAAGGCTCGAATGTAATAGTCGACATCTGTGCAGATGTCGTTGTCACCAGCTGCACAGATGTCGGTCACGACATCTGCACAGCCAAGCATTGAATGTAAAAGTCGACATCTGTGCAGCTGTCGTCGTCAGCATCTGCACAGATGTTGGTTGCGGTATACGACATCTGTGCAGATGTCGACTTCTCGCAGCTGCACAGATGTTGACATCGCCTGCATCTGTGCAGATGTCGACTATCAGCAGCTGTGCAGATTAAGGATAACCGACATCTGCACAGATTGCTTGGTTGAGAAAATCGCGGCCAAATTACGTCGCAACGGATGCACGGAGTTACATAAGACTTGTACCGTTCGAACGGCCTTCTACTCTAGTTTGCAATGAGCTATGGTCGGTCCAATCGCGACCGGTCCTTGTTTATCGTGAGTGAGGTGAAAAAGGAGAACTGGCTGAAGTTGCTGAAACCGCCGATGGTCTGGATATTTGTCAGCCCTTTACCCCCCTTTGTTTGTTTGTGCACCTTGCTCTATGTCAAAGTGGGTTATAGATGATTCAGAGAGAGTGAGAGTGCAAGGCACACCTGTCACCCACTTCATGTATGCTGATGACCTGACCCTGGTGAGCACCTCGTCCCACGGGCTGCAGCGGCTGGTTTGCCAGCTGCAAGGCTTTGCAGACAGGAAACACCTTACAGTCAATGTGGGCAAGTCAAAGGTGATGGTCTTCAATGGCAACTCACAGACTGCAGCACCTAGCCTGTGGTGAGAGAGTTCAAGTACTTAGGCATGCACTTCAACCCCAACGCCACCCCTGCTTTTGCTGCCACTCATATGAGGGCTGGCATGTTCCTCGCCATGCGCCAGGCGTGCAAGCGTGCCAGAGAGTATGGGGTCCTGCATGATCCATATGCCCTGTGTCACCTCATTAGAGCGTTTGTGCTCCCCTTGGGGCTGTATGGCAGCCAGGTATGGGGCACTGCTTTCCTTGGGCATGGTGTGCAACTCTCAGCTTTCTCTCAGCTCAGCTCAGCTCAGCTCAGCTCAGCTTTCTCAGGTTTGCTGCCAGGGTACGTAGCTCAGTGTCAGGCCTGATGGTGCTGCATGAGTTGGGGCAGCTGCCCCTCCAACTTTACTGGCTAAGGGCTGCATGCAAGTTCTGGAACACTGCCAAACTTTCCCACAGTGACCTGCTAATGAGGGTCATCAAGGCAGATGTGGAGTTAGGCAGGAGCTGTCAGGCTAGTTGGAGTGCTCAGTTCCAGCTGGCCGCCAGAGAGCTGATGGGGGGTGAGTTCACCTTGAGCCCGGACATGGTCCTAGGCACCAAGGCTATGGAAGTCAAGTGGCTCGAGAGGTGGGGGAGGCGTTGGGTTGGGTTTGAGGGAGACCCTAGACTGCATGAGACGGTGCATCGGGAGAGGTGTTCGTATGCTGCATGGTTCAAGCATGGGGACGGCATGGGCATCAATCACATGGCACCCACACCTGCTGAACAGACAGCTCTCTACAGAAGTTCGCACGAGCCTGACTAGGTTCAGGTTAGGCAACAGCGGTCTGGGGGTGGAGAAGGCTCGGTTTGAGGGGGTAACTTTCATTGATCGCACATGCACCAGATGCACGGAGGGGGTAGTGGATGACGCCATGCATTTCATCTTTGAGTGCACTGCCACGAGGTCCATCAGGGAGCAGCCGGAGTTTGCCATGACCTTACAGAACAATAATGAGAACTTGCATGACTTCATGTTGGGCTCAGGCGGCCCCAACATGGGGTTGGTAATCTTCATGCAAGTACTCTCTCAATACCGCACTGTTTTCGATAGCGTTTATCACATTGGCATTGGCGGTTCAGTCCGCGTAATCTGACCATCAGCGCCAGCCATTGGAGTCTTTGCTCGCGTACTGCCACATGTGCCCGCGAACAAATCACAGCGGCGAGACGGGTCTCCTTGGCACGGTGAGCCGCATCGCTGTGGCCCCATCTACCTAGCGTAGTGAGCTGGTTCTTCACAAATGGAATGTCCGGCTGACACCCAACGCGATGCCTGCCGGGCGTGCAGGGCACCTAGACGGGGTGAATGAAACATAATAGATGTGCTCACTTCCGCCGAATACACCATTTGGGTCGGCGCACACTAAGGTATCACCGGGTTACACCCCCCCCTCCTCTACTGTGTCCTCCACTGTGTTGCACCCGTTGCACCCACTGGAAAACGGCCACAAAATGTTTGTTCTTGACCCCTTGGCGCATTTATTAGAACAAACCGCACGTTAAACAGCCCAGGCCTCTATCAGTTTGACATCTTCAAAGTGACATCATGTTCTCCAAGCCGAATCAGGGCTACGGGGCTGTGGGGTGGCAGTTGAGCTATGAAACTTTGCACGCAGGTGGATGGGATGTAGGGGAGTGTAACTCTCAGAGGAGCCGAGTCCAAATTCGGTCATGGTGTGGAGTTGTGCGACTGACTGCATGGCCCTGGCCCTGAGATCGGCTAAGGGAGTTGGGGGTCACAGACCAAAGTGAGCTTTTGACATATCTGAGTATGAGCGTGTGTAACAATGTCTTAGAGGAGCTTAACCTAGTAAGTAGCATGTTGTAAGTCAAAATGGTCGAGCGGTGGCATTGCCCTCCAGGTATGGGGAGGAGGTGGGCTCAGTGCCACATTGCCGCAACCGCTCTCAGATCCGACTGCTGCTGTCGACGCGCATGCTCGCGTAGAGCAGCCTAAGCGACGCGGGCGGTCGTAGCGATGACTGCAGGCTCCGCAACGGCTCAAATTTGAATCATCAACTTTGATGCTTTGCTGTGCACGACCTACTGAGTGTATATTTATTCTGGATGGGTGAAAGGTAGCTGGCTGGGTTGGCTACATTGTGAATCATCTAGCATAACATTTGGCGCAGTGAGTGCAGAGTTACAGCCGTCCGACTGCCAAGGGTCAGTTTCCTGTCATTTTCTGTTAGTTGGGGCCGCCTGAGTTGGGCCCATGTGCACCTTTGTTTGTGCACCTTGCTATGAAGTGCGTTACAGAAAGTCCCGAACCCCTTGAGGGGGAGAGCGGCCTAGCAGCCTAACGGCTGACGGCTTAAGCGGTGTAAGCCACATCATCAGATGATTCCAAATCCCTAGAGGGGAAGGGCGGCCTAGCAGCCTAACGATTATCAGCTGTCCATACAGTAGGCCTTTGTGACAGGCTTGTCCACACTTGTACATCCTGTGCCTCAGAGCTCAGTAACACTAACACACCTTCACGTGCCACACCACCTGTCTGCACTCAGCAGACAATCACTCCGCAGCCAGAGGCTAGGCGCATGTGGCAGCATGTCGACTGCACAAAGACTCGAGTGTGTGACAGCAGTTTGAGGCTGCATAGGTATACACCACATTCTATCAGCGCTTCCACAGTGCAAATATGAAGCTGTTTTGTGAATGTAGTCAGGTTGCTAAAAGTGAGTGATCCACAAGCAATCCCGAGCATGGCTGCCAATAACCGGCCAGCCGCTGTCACCAACATGTTGGGTATACTCCACACAGCCCATTAACACCATCTCAGTCGGGCCACTAGTGGTCCCTAGTATCCCCTGCCAGTGGCCACTACTGGTCCGGCTCAAATGGAAGCCCTAGTGAGGGACAAGGGGCCTGTCACCAACATGTTAAGAGGAAATATACATGCAAGGACGGCAGTGTCCCTGCTCCCTACACTATGGACACAGCCGCCGCTCCCTTGTCCCCTCTGAACCCTACCTATTGCGCCTTCACGATGACGGTGTGCGTGTCAATGCAGAGGGCCGCCCTGCTGCCCAGAACCCGCATATGAAGGTAAAGTACAAGGCTGTATGTAGGCTGATGATGAAAGCAAGAACAACTCCATGTGCAGCATGGAACAGGCTGGCGTCTGTGCGTCGTCTGCCTCCACTACAGCCTTTATGAAGGGGTGGTGTCGCAGTCTAGCCACCTGCCCCAAGGGGGGGCCTGGGGTGGAAGCACTGGGTCAGGTGCAGCAGGGGGGGGCTGGGCAGGGCCCTGGGCAGGGGAAGGGGCCCGGGCAGAGGGATGGGGAGGGGCGGCACCTCATGGCACCACATCAGGCCCCGCACTGGCTTGCCATGCCGCTGGCCCCAGGCTGGGCACAGCAGCCGATAAATCACCTGCTCCCCTGCTGGGGGCACCCAGTCTGCTGGCCTTGGCTGCTCCTAGCTAGAGATGACACGAAGATCAGGTCACTGATGGTAGTCCCTTAACTCCCTTGCCAACCCGCCATGCCTGCTCCAGCCCTGGCTCACTGTTCTCATGGAGTGTGGCTCATTGCATAAAAAGCCTTACGAGGTGGTTATGCAACGATGATGGGTTTTACATCCTGGCGCTTGGGTGCTTGCTGGTAGAAGGTGCCTGCCAACACACTGCAGAGCAAGGTACAGCAGCAGCAGTAGCAGCAGCAGCTAAGGCGTGGGCATCATGGGCAACGCCTATTCAATACTTGTTGCAGTATTACACCACACATGCTCTGCAATGTGTACTGCAGCCAGGCACAAGCCACGTCACCCACCACAGCATGAGAAACGCGATGCCCTCCGGGGTTGCATGTTTCTGCCACATGAGGAAGTTGATCATCACGCTGGCAATCTTACAGATGATGCCGACCAGAGTGAACATGGTGGCACTGACTGCGTCACGGAGGAGGTACCCCGAGTGGGACATGCAGACCCCCACAAGACAGGACAGCACCAGAGGGAAGAGCACCTGTAGGCACAGGCAACCCAAGCAGGCCAGGGTGTGTGTGACACTCAGCACGAGCAGGCAGTGCCAGGCAGTGCATGTTGTGCACGGTGGCGGTGGCAGAGCATCTGGCCTGGATTGTCTAGAGTTTCCAGCGGTGGCCAGCAGCTCGTGCCAGCAAGGCATGCAGGCAGTCACCTGTGGACCCCAGGTGATGGCAGCTAGCTGCGTTTGTTCGCCCAGGGAGGGCAGCAGTGCCAGCATGAATGGCACTGACAGCAGGTTGGTGTAGTATACACGCCCCCAGTTGCTCATCTTCAGACTCTCACACATGTGCTTCACGTAGACTGCTTCAAAGACAAAGGCAACGTACCTGCACAAAACATGATATTTGTTGTGGCGCATGCTTCACAAGAAAAGCTTGTCGCATGCAAACCTGGTGCTGCTGAGCATCGCTACAGGACATTTCACACATTGCTCTAGGCACCTATTGCTGAGACTGTCCAGAGGTGCGAGAGCGACGTGGAAGATTGACACACTGGTATGAGCAGGTATGGGCCTAGTGGCGCAATATGGCTGCTTTGTGCCTGGACAGATGCTAGTGTATGCACGCGATGCCATTGTCCAATGCTGACAGCCATTTGTTTTCCTGCCACAACCGCTGGCACCAGCCCACGGCTGCACGCTGTGCTGCATGCGCAAGGCCCCATCCCAGGCTGCAACGTCGGCAAGGGTGCAGAAACTAGCAGCTCTCAGACACTGGTGCAGGAAGTGCTGTCTTTCTCACAAGCTGTGCTTGAGTGAGTACAGGGGCTGCATTGTTCCCGAGCGCGATGTGCTCTCGCTCACCATGCACCCAGCCAGCAGTATGCTCGCACAGCAAAGGCTGTGTCCACCATGACATAGCCTACTGCTCCAGCAACGAGGACTAAAAGGCACACCCAGCTGCGCCTGTTGGGCAGCGTCCTCCCAAGGAAGAAGTAGTCACACAACGAAATGATCAGAGGGGTGCTGCAGGCAGGGAAACCACATGGAGATTTGCTTCTCAACAATAGAATTGGCAGGACTACACATTGACGCTTGTGTGGACTAACCTTGACCTGAACGTAATGAATGTCTCAACATTGGAGTATTGCAGTACCTGCAGCACCACGGCAACTTGGGTTTTCTGTGGTGTCTTCCTGTGGTGTTGAGACCGAGGCAATGCGATGTGCGTACCTTTATATTGCAGAATATAGTTCCTAGAAAACCGATGGCGACGATCAGGAACTGCTTAACCTTGCTCCATTCTAATGCGTCGCAGTCCCATGCACCAAAAGAGGCTCCCAACCGAGCAACGAGCGCGGATGCTACCAATTGACAGAACAGAACGAATGCGGGGACAGGTAGATAATGCACAGTGACTTTGTTTATCACCTGTCGCAGTACAGAATTCGTAGGTTGCTGCTTGCATCCCAAGGCCGCAGGTCTGTGCATACGGTCTTAGTCCCACCAGCATCGTGGACGAGCAAAGCGCGTAGTACAACACCAGCACCGTCACGGAGCTTAGCCCGGCCATTGAACCCAGAGCAGATGGTTTCATCCCAGTAGCAGGCTGCGACTCTTTAATGGGATCGCCGTTTGGCAGTAGCAAAGGCTGCTTCTCTACGTCCACCATCTACTGAAGCTTTGAGACGTTGGAAGCTCCAAGAAATCTTGTCGATGTGCCTCTTGGCATGTTGCTTGAAGACACGAGAGAAGTGAGCAATATTCAAACCCCATTGATGGAGTGAGTGAAACTATGTAGCGGGCACTTGTTGAACACAAGCCGGCACGCATCCGTAAATAGTTACCTCAACACTCATTATTGTATTTGGTAGTCCCAGTGCCTCAAGATAGCAGCATTTTGTATTGCCATTTCTCACACCACTCCTGACTCACGAATCCCGCATAAGCATAACACTATATACTATGCTTCGTTGCACATCCCTCCACACTGCGCCATTGGTTACTCAGGTGACGTGGCCCCGGCAGCGCCGATGCGTGACGTGCCGATGCGCCCGCATAAGCGACGTCGCCAGGGCCAAAGAGCCGATAATACGGCCCGCAACTCTGCAGCGTCGTGATTTGCTCGCGGCAGTCGGAGCCGTCCAAATCCTTTTGGCATGGGATCAGGTGGCATGGGCGGATCAAAACATAACAAAGGTCGGCAGATGCCTGCAGCTCTCTCGCTAGGAGAAATGGCTGTGTGGAGTGTCGAATCATACCTGCCCTAGCTTGCCAGGTATTTGTGGCAGGCGCAACTGGCAACACAGGACGGCGGGTGGTACAGGAGCTCCGACTGGCAGGGTTCAATGTCCTGGCCGGCACACGGGTGCGGGTTGAGCAGCTGCAAGACAAGACAGCTGCATCTCATGGGAGCAGAGAACCATCCAAAAGCTTAGAATAGTCGTGAAATCTGAGGTCACCTGGGGCAGGGGCGTCAGGGCAGGGTGGACCATGGCAGACAGTGGCCCTGTCTGTGTAGCCACTGTCTGCCCAGAGTCCGTGCTTGCAAGTGTAGCATGAGCTGCTTGACTTATCACTCCACCACCCCAGCCCTGCCCATGCTGTCCCACTATTGCATCAGGCACTGGGCACAGGGCGGAACAGCTGGTGGTGCCGTGCAGCATGCACCCTGCACCCCTGTCATGCCCACATTTGACGCACACACGCACCACCATGGCCCAACCCATCAGCCCAACTTACCAAACTCCTGAGCCATTGGCCCAGGTCTGTGACATGCACAGCCTTAACACAGCCCGTGCTGCATGTACACCCATGCACGGCAGCCAGCAGCAGTGCGCAGCTGTGGCCCGATCCTTGGCTGTGTGGGTGCGTGCTGGACAGGATGCCAAGAAGGCTGCTGGCCTGGGGCTGGGCCTGGATGCTGGCGTCACAGTGGTGACTGCTGACGTGCTGCAAGGGGCCAGGTCAGCAGTGTGGGCAACTTATGGTCAGCACCTCACCTGGCAGCGTCCCATGTGTGACCACACTCTAGGTGGCCCTGACCCCACCTGGCCCTCGTAAACCCAGTCCTGACCCATCATGCCGTCCAAGAGAAGTGAACGCCTCATGATGCTGCTGGCTGCCCTGCTCAGCCCCACCATGTACCGGGTGTTGTATACCAGCACATGTGTTGTATACGTAGGCGTGGGTGGTGCTCTGCCACCCTTTCCCTGACTTCTCAGACCTATCATACAAGAATACCTCCTGTCTGCCTGCCCACCTGCCCGCCTGTCTGCCCACCCGCCCTTGTTGTTTCCTCCTCACCTGTGATGCCGCAGCCAGCTTGAAGCTGCTCTGGGAGATGCCCAGGCTGTCATCTGCGCCACAGGCTACACTGGCTTCAACCCGCAGGGCTTTGGCCGTGTTGATGAGACGGGCACCAAGGCACTGGTGGACGCTGCAAAGGTGTGAGGGCAAGGCAAGGCATGAGGGCAAGGCAAGGCATGATGGCAGGGCAAGGCATGAGGGCAAGGCAAGGCATGATGGCAGGGCAAGGTGTGAGGGCAAGGCAAGGCGTGAGGGCAAGGCAAGGCATGATGGCAGGGCAAGGTGTGAGGGCAAGGCAAGGCGTGAGGGCAAGGCAAGGCATGATGGCAGGGCAAGGTGTGAGGGCAAGGCAAGGTGTGGCAGCAGTGGCAGTGCCAGTGGCAGCAGCAGTGGCGGCGACTGTGGCAACAACCTTATTTCTAAAGCTAGGGCAGTAGGGGTGATCCACCCCTGTTGCCGTGCTTCTATCATGTCCAGCCGCATCTCTGCTGAAATACGTGTCAGATGAGGCTCATGTACTGCTTTCCCGACTTGCCATACTGTGTAACATTGGCCTCTGTCGGTGTGACCCTGATCCTGGCTGTATGACTCTGACTCACAGGCTCGTGGTGTGGCAAAGTTTGTGTTGGTGTCCTCTCTGCTGACCAACGCGCAAGCAGTGGGCCAGGCAGGTGTGGTGGAACCTAAGTGGGACCTCTGGGAGTGAGGGCTGGGAGTGAGGGCTGGGAGTAGGATTTGTAGGAGTGAGGGCTGGGAGTGAGAGCTGGGAGTAGGGCTTGTGGGAGTGAGGGCTGGGAGTGAGGGCTGGGAGGAAGTCTGGGGAGGGGCTGGGATAGCCTAAGGCAAACCAGCTGACTATGAGAGGTGTGTCTGAGTGCCATGGCATGGACAGGGCCTGGGGCTCATGGCAGGCCCTAAGCAGGCTGAGCAGCACAAGCTTCTGACTGTGGCCAGGCTTGGCATGGCTAGAGCAGTAAATGGTGGGAGGGTGAGCAAATGAGCAAGGGAGTAGGGGTGTGAACCAGCTGCACCATGTGCCATGCACCGCTGTCTCCTTCACATTATACAGCAAAAGTTGCAGATGCCCACCAACTTAGCCACTCCCACTCCCAACCACCGTAACCACCCCCACCACCACCACCGCAGCATGCACCGCTGTCTTGTTCACAATTTGACACACGCACCAGCAGGCCACACCAGGAGTGAAAGCTCTGACCCTGGGCCTATGCTACCTGTTGTTTCCTGTTGGTCTGCAGACAATCCCAACTACAAGTTCCTCAACCTATTTGGCCAGGTGTGGCTGGGTGGTCAATAGGACAGACATGCAACACCAGGGCCATGGCACAGCACCAGGCGCTGCTCAGCCGCGTCCCTGCCCACCAGCTGGTCACCCATCAACTGCTGTGAAGCAAACACCACCCACCCACCTCGGGCCTGCCGCCTCGCCCACCCTCGAGGGGTGCTCAGAGTAGGAGCCCAGCCAGCCAACTGTGGAAGGCGGGATGCATGCTTTCACACCAAAGTCCCTGCCCAGAGCTGCTCTTAGTGCATCTGTGATTGAATGTTAGAATCCTGCATACCTGCCTGGTCATTGCCTGGTGACTGCCTGTTTAGCTTGCGCTGCTGCTGCTCTTGCTGCTGCTGCCACTGCCACTGCCACTGCCACTGCCACTGCCACTGCCACTGCCACTGCCACTGCCACTGCCACTGCCACTGCCACTGCCACTGCCGCTGCCGCTGCCGCTGCCGCTGCCGCTGCCGCTGCCACTGCCACTGCCACTGCCACTGCCACTGCCACTGCCACTGCCACTGCCACTGCCACTGCCACTGCCACTGCCACTGCCACTGCCACTGCCACTGCCACTGCCACTGCCACTGCCACTGCCACTGCCACAGCCACAGCTGCTGGCACTGCTGCTGCCGGGCCCCTGCACAGGTGCTGGACCACAAGCTGGTGGCTGAGCAGTACTTGAGGGCCTCAGGGCTGGACTACACCATCATCAGGCCGGGAGGTCTCACCAATGACCCGCCTGAAAAGGTGCGGAAGGTAGCAGGGTAGGAGGGCACAAGTGCGGGTAAGCAGGAGGGATGTGAGGCAGGCAGGGAGTAGGCAAGCGAGAAGGAGTGTAGGAGAGCAGGAAGGCACAAGGGCGTGCAGGCGGGCGGGCGGGAGGGTAGGTGGGTGGGTAGGTAGGTAGGTGGGAAGGCGTTGAGGCAGGTAGGCTGGCAAGTACAAAGGCATCATCGTCTAGGTGGAGCAATGAGAGGATGTACCCTCGACGTACAGGTCATAGTCATGCCCTGTCTACTCGCCCCTCCACCTCAGCGCTTACCATGACGCTCAGCTGGCTTCACAGCCCCCTTGGCTTGAAGGGTGGGCTTGGCATCATGGTGAGGAGCTCCAGCATGTCTGTCCAATACACCTGTGTAGTACCAGGCAGCAGGGTACACCTCACTTCATTTCCATGCCAAATGAGCAGTCGGTTGCGTCCTGGTCGGCTACTGCAGCTGTAGCTGAAGTGCACAACGCAGGCGAACTGCCTGCGGTTGCTTTGCTGTTCCAGGTGGGCAACCTCGTGGCTCGGCCAGAGGACAGCTTGTTTGGGTTGGAGACGGACCCCGGGCGCCGTATCTCTCGCGACACGGTGCGGAGTCCGCTGATGCTGCGGGTGGAGCGGGTACAGGACTCAGCAGGCGGTCGTGCGAGCCGGTCTGTAGATCTGTCGCCGCCTCAAGCCTGCTCCCACGCGCGTCGCCGCCTGTGTTGCTGCAGGTGGCAGCTGTGGCAGTAGCAGCCCTCACGCAACCCGCGGCCTCGCGCAAAGTGGTCGAGGTGGTTGCCTCCCCGGACGTCGCTCCAACCTCCCCAGAGAGCTGGTTTCCATAGTCCAAGGCTCTGCAGTTAAAGAGACTGTTGACGTGCTCAGCACTTTATTCTGCGCTGCTTCGTGATCGTGTCTTTCTTTGACCTCCAGTGATGCGATCTCACCGAGTCTATAAATACCACGCTATCACAACAGGTTTTGTGACACCGAAGATGAATGTCTTTCGTCGCGTCATCCAATACAGCCATAATCTCTAGTTAGTATGTAATAACACGAGCGTGTGAGCATAACGCAGCCTGAGACCATGTCATAAACCAGAGTCGATTGTTGGGGATGAGGCTGTGCACACTCTCGTGTCACCGATGCGGTACCCTTAACCGACGTTTGTCGCACCGCACACTCAAGGACAGCTGTTTCAAGCGAGTCACATGGACACATCCAGTCCTGCCAGTGTCTGGATAAGACCTGTCCTCACCTTTCCCAATCACACAAGCACCACACAAAACAAATCAGTCTGCAAGGACCACTGCATTTGGCAATCGACCGCCTCCTAACCAGCCCCTTGCCCCTACCCCTACCAACCTATGAACATACACACCGAGTGCTGCGCCCGCTTTATCGACATAGTCTCCTGGCATTGCAGCCACCACGAGCAACACCAACTAGTCAAGGTACACGTCTGACTGCAGTGCGGGAGCACTTAGCTCCCTGGCTGCTGGCCCGTTGGCCGTTGCAGGTACCTAACAGGCTCCAAATGCCCCACCCTGGCATTGGCTGCATTGAGCCAGCCGGGCGCTCTACCAGGGCATGGGTTGCTGCATGGACTTGCCATCTTCGCCAGTACAAAACATCTGCGCGCCAAGCATGTGCGACCATAGGCAGAACTGTAAGAAAGCTGGGCTGGGCTGATCAGGCAATTGCGTGGGTGAACAAGTGGGCACCTTGCCATCTAAGCAGGCAGGGTACATTGGCAGGCATGTGGGTTGAGAAGCACGGGGATCGGCATTCTCAGCTACAGTGGGGAGCCTGTTACCTACCACACCCAGCATGTCATTTGGCCTGGCCTACCATTCCCATGCCTTTGGCATCAATAGGCAGCGCTTGCCTGCCGCTTGCCTGCCGCTTGCCTGCTTAGGACCTCTTAGTGCTGATGCGCAGAGACCGCTTGTCAGGGGTAGTCTCGTCAGCACGTTCGCCCATCTTGTCCAGCTGGGCAAAAAGGGGTCCACCAATGTTGAATGCCACCCAGCCGAGCACTGGCAGTAGCAGCTGCAGCACATCATCCAGAAAGGACATGTTGGTGTATGTAGCATCTCCAAGGGCTGAGGCATAGTGAGGATCCACAGTGGCAAGCAATCGCTAAACCTAATGCATCGGGAGCTGTGGGAATTTAGCGTGATGCCGGTGCAGGGCGCTTGCATGGCATGTACATCATGTGCTCGCGCACGGATCGCACCGTAAGCAGGATTATCGGCCTGTTGTCCCCGGTAGCCAGCTGTGCGATCTCCGTCGCGGCTTCAGCGCTCTGCGTTGCTGCCAAGAGCCCTAGTCCCGCCATCGGCCCAATGACAGCTCGCTTCAATCTCAGAGAGCGCTTATCAGGCGTAGTCTCGTCAGCGCGCTCGCCCATCTTGTCCAGCTGGGCAAAAAGGGGTCCACCGATGTTAAACGCCACCCAGCCCAGCACTGGCAGCAGCAGCGTGCCGAGAATCAAGGGCCTGTTGTCTCCGGCAGCAAGTTGAGCAACTTCGGTTGCTGCTTGCGCTGCTTGGGGGGCAAGGACGGCCCCACTCAGCGTAGCCAGGCTCATTGCCTTCGCTGCCTCCATCACGGGCCTGGATTGCTTGGCATGAGCGCGGACGATGACTGCCCTCCTGCTGATGCCGCCAATTACGGGCTTGGCGGAGATAGCCTGGGAAGCACGCAGGGTTGCCATTTGCAAGCTGGTGTACGTTGATTCTACGTTAATAGGTGTCGACGGTGCGAGTTGATTCAGCAAGGATCTCAGAGTGAGGGAGAAAAGCCGACAATATCGGTTGTTAGTTAGGGACATACACCGTTCACTCACTGCTGTGGAGAAGTGTAGGGGTTTTAGGACGGTGTGCTTGCTGATATCTATATGGACACCGCATTCAACGAGGATAGCGTCGCGTCACTAGTTACAAAATTCGAGGATGTGTCGGGGCAGCACGAGCAGGCGGGGATGCTGCTCTGGGATCTGTCTGCGGGGGACGCGATGGCGGATGTCATGGTCCGCCGCACGCCCATCCTCGTGGTCTTGACCAAATGGATCGAAAAATCTTTAGCCCAGACAGCCCTCCCCGTTTCAGAAGGGCCAGCTCCACCGCAGCGGGAGCTGGAGATCTGCACAGGCATTGCTGCCAACCTGGCCACCCACAGCTCCCTCAGCTTGCTACTGGCCCAGCACCCCAGCCTGCTAGGCCTCTTCAGAGATGTCCTTCTGTTGGTCACTGACGTCCCAGCGCTGTGCGAGCTGTGCCGCCTAGGTAGCGTGGCCCTGCGTAAGCCTGTAGGTCACGCCTGACACTCCACTCCCCACCCCACCTTCCCCTTAGCTCCCACACCTGTGTCCCCTCACCACCTTAGGCTGACCAAACCATTTCACCTGGCTGCACCTCCTCAAAGCTAAGCTGACTCCACAAGCTTAAGAACATTCCAGACCTAGCCCTCAACCCTTCACTATTAGCTCTCTACTGTAGCAGGCACATTACCTTCAAACTTGTTCCATACCAATTGTCCTCCTTACCTTCCTTCCTCCCCCTCCTTTCTACTCTTCCCCCTCCTTTCTACTCTTCCCCCTCCTTTCTACTCTTCCCCCTCCTTTCTACTCTTCCCCCTCCCCACCCACCCACCCACCCACCCACCCACCCACCCACCCACCCACCCACCCACCCACCCACCCACCCACCCACCCACCCACCCACCCACCCACCCACCCACCCACCCACCCACCCACCCACCCACCCACCCACCCACCCACCCACCCACCCACCCACCCACCCACCCACCCACCCACCCACCCACCCACCCACCCACCCACCCACCCACCCACCCACCCACCCACCCACCCACCCACCCACCCACCCACCCACCCACCCACCCACCCACCCACCCACCCACCCACCCACCCACCCACCCACCCACCCACCCACCCACCCACCCACCCACCCACCCACCCACCCACCCACCCACCCACCCACCCACCCACCCACCCACCCACCCACCCACCCACCCACCCACCCACCCACCCACCCACCCACCCACCCACCCACCCACCCACCCACCCACCCACCCACCCACCCACCCACCCACCCACCCACCCACCCACCCACCCACCCACCCACCCACCCACCCACCCACCCACCCACCCACCCACCCACCCACCCACCCACCCACCCACCCACCCACCCACCCACCCACCCACCCACCCACCCACCCACCCACCCACCCACCCACCCACCCACCCACCCACCCACCCACCCACCCACCCACCCACCCACCCACCCACCCACCCACCCACCCACCCACCCACCCACCCACCCACCCACCCACCCACCCACCCACCCACCCACCCACCCACCCACCCACCCACCCACCCACCCACCCACCCACCCACCCACCCACCCACCCACCCACCCACCCACCCACCCACCCACCCACCCACCCACCCACCCACCCACCCACCCACCCACCCACCCACCCACCCACCCACCCACCCACCCACCCACCCACCCACCCACCCACCCACCCACCCACCCACCCACCCACCCACCCACCCACCCACCCACCCACCCACCCACCCACCCACCCACCCACCCACCCACCCACCCACCCACCCACCCACCCACCCACCCACCCACCCACCCACCCACCCACCCACCCACCCACCCACCCACCCACCCACCCACCCACCCACCCACCCACCCACCCACCCACCCACCCACCCACCCACCCACCCACCCACCCACCCACCCACCCACCCACCCACCCACCCACCCACCCACCCACCCACCCACCCACCCACCCACCCACCCACCCACCCACCCACCCACCCACCCACCCACCCACCCACCCACCCACCCACCCACCCACCCACCCACCCACCCACCCACCCACCCACCCACCCACCCACCCACCCACCCACCCACCCACCCACCCACCCACCCACCCACCCACCCACCCACCCACCCACCCACCCACCCACCCACCCACCCACCCACCCACCCACCCACCCACCCACCCACCCACCCACCCACCCACCCACCCACCCACCCACCCACCCACCCACCCACCCACCCACCCACCCACCCACCCACCCACCCACCCACCCACCCACCCACCCACCCACCCACCCACCCACCCACCCACCCACCCACCCACCCACCCACCCACCCACCCACCCACCCACCCACCCACCCACCCACCCACCCACCCACCCACCCACCCACCCACCCACCCACCCACCCACCCACCCACCCACCCGCTGCCCAACCCTCCTGCTGCTGCTCCAGGGGCACAACGCCTGGCTGTCACTGCTCAGCAGCCCCGCAGCCTGCCTGCAGCTGCTGTGGGTAGCTGGGAATACTCTAGATCCACGGCTGCTGGAGAAGAGCCTGGACCTGCTGGTGGCCCTGATGCACTGTGAGCAGCAGCAGGGGCAGCAGCAGGAGGGGCAGCAGCAGGAGGGGCAGCAGCAGGAGGGGCAGCAGCAGGAGGGGCAGCAGCAGGAGGGGCAGCAGCAGGAGGGGCAGCAGCAGGAGAAACAGAAGGAGCAGGAGGGGCAGGAGCGGCAGCCGGGCCAGCAGCAGGCGCAGCAGCAGCAGGAGGAGGAAGTGCAAGAGCAGGTTGGGCCAGTGGAAATGTCAAAGGAAGGAGTGCAGGAGCAGCAGGAGCAGCAGGAGCAGGAGCAGGAGCAGCAAGGGGGCGAAGATCAGCAGCGGGGTGGTGAGCAGTCAAAAGGTCCCAGAGCAGCTTCTGACCAGCTGCTGGGTCCAGCCTCCCGCCAGCTGCTGGATGCTGGACTGCTGGACTGCCTTGTGGATGTGCTAGACGCTGCTGCTCAGGAGCAGGCAGGTGGTGGGGTGGGTGCGGGGGCTGGGGCGGAGGGCCAGCAGCAGGCAGCAGGCAGCAGTGCTCTGAGCAACGTCACAGTCCATGTCTTTGTGTTGACCACCAGCCTGCTTCTAGAATAGGCTGGCTGTCTGGTGTGTGGGGTCACGAACACACACACACACACACCTTTCAGAGGGTTAGGGTAAGGGTTAACGCCAACCCTGACCCTGACCCTGACCTGAACCCTTACCCTAACCCTAACCCACTAACCCTTTCATATCAAGCATCATGTACAGTCGCCCTGCTGCGCCTGCCTGCCTGCTGCCATGCTCTCCAGGCCAACCACGTGACCCCAGCAGCAGTGGATGCTGCACTGCGCCTGGTGGAGCTGGTGGGCAGCTGGCTGCACCTAGGGCCAGGGGGGCCCCCTGCTGCCCTCCACGCGGCCTTGAGGCGCTCACCGCGGCTGCTGCCGGCCGTGGTCAAGCTGTTGGACACTGAACCCAGCCCAGAGGTAAGTCAGGTGGGGCCAGGCGGGGCGATCTGGCGGTCCCCAGGCGGTAACCCTAACCCAACCCCCTAACCCCCTAACCCCCTAACCCTAACCCTAACCCTAACCCTAACCCTAACCCTAACCCTAACCCTAACCCTAACCCTAACCCTAACCCTAACCCTAACCCTAACCCTAACCCTAACCCTAACCCTACCTCACCCTGACTCTCCCGCCTGACCATAAACCCTAACTCTAAACCCTAGCCCCAAACCCTAGCCCTAAACCCTAGACCTAAACCCCTAACCCTAGCATCCCGCGAGGGATGGGGATGGCCCTCCCCCCGCTCCATGGACGAGTGGCCTGAGTTGCTTGGCAGATGCTAAGGTTGCTAAGGGTTTGAACCTAGCCAGATGCAGAAATGTGCTCAGGGGTGAAGGGGCGTACTTGTGGGGGGCAAATGTGGCCCTGTCACGCCGGCGAATGCTTTGTATATCCCTTTCTTGTCTTAGCCCTAGCATACCCTAGCTTAGCTACTCTAGCTTAACCTAGGCAGGCAGGGCCAGGGTGGGCAGTCAGGTGACCTCAATCCTCCGTCATCAGCCAAACTACATTGTGCCCGCCCTGACTGCCCCTGACTCTTGCCAGTCCTACTCGCCCTCTCCTCCTCTCTCTTCTCCTCCTCTCCTCCCTCCTCTCTCTGCTAACCCAACCCCAGGCCTACCTCCGCTAACCAGACTCTGCTAACCTAACTCTGCTAACCTAACTCTGCTAACCAGACCCTGCTAACCTAACTCTGCTAACCTAACCTACCCCGCCCTGGGTGCAGGTGTTGGAGGGCATGCTGGTGGTGCTGCAGTCAGCTGGCCCTGCCGCTGCTGCGCTGCTAGGCCTGGACTTGCAGTGCTGCCTGGCGCTGCTAGACTGCCCGGGAGAGCTGCCCGCAGGAGCAGTGGAGGTGGGTGGGTGGTGTCAGCCCCAGAGTGGGAGGTGCAGGACTGAGGGCAGGGCAGCAGAAACTAAAGTAAGGAAAACGCAGGCGAGGGTGGTGCATGCGCAAGCAGGACCCGACATGAGTGTGATTCAAATATTTATAAATAGCTATGCAGACATGGATGTGTCAGCACTATGGTGCGGTGGCTTTCAGTAGCCCTTGTTAGTCGCTAGGTTGGTTGACTGCGGCACTGATACGGTGTGTTGGTGACTCGATGGGTGATGGCCGCCCCAACCTGCCCCAATTTCAATTTCTTTGTCACAACAGTGCCTGCCCGACAGATGAACTTGCATCGACACGTGTCCGTGACTCACTGGGTTGGTGGTGGTGGCTGCCCTAACCTGCCCCAAGGACCCTATAGAGACATGGTTGGTGACAGTGCCAAAGGTATAGATACTAGTGATATGAGCAGTTGATGGAGCCCTCCTCCCTTACACAGTGGCAAAGGTCTGCTGCTTACCAGCCTCATGGCATGTGTTCCAACATGTGAATTCACCAGCTCACCATATCAACATGTCAATAGCACTCTCAACCAAGGTGAACCCACCCCTCATGCCATGTGTGTCAACAGCTGTATTTGTTACAGCACCTGAGTCAACAGCTGCATTTCTTTGTGAGCGAAGCAACTGCCTCAATTAAGCACTATACTGTATGGCCGCTTGTAGCACCGGCGCAACATCATCACTGTTGCTACCACCGCCGCCGCTGTCAACACATCTGCTGCGGGCTGAGCTGCTGTCACTGCCATCGGTAGCATTGGCCTCCATAGCGGCAGTGGGCCCTCAGGGCCACGCAGTTCTGGTGACTGGACCGGAAGCTGTTGCGGTGCTGTTGGGTCACGGTTGCTTGCTCAAACCCAATGGTGTTACACTTTAGTTACTCTACAGGTGAGTGATATCACCATTGCATCGCAGCAGTACAGACGTCTCAGTGTTGGTTGAGGTGAACCGCTCCTTAGTTGCTGCTTGTTGATGTGTTGACGGGCGTAATGGCTCTAACCCCTGTCACATTAGCATGCCATGCCGTTTGCTTTGTCTCATGCCTTGTCCCTTGCCTTCATGAACCTATGCTGGTGGGCTACTAGTGTCCTTGTCCTTGGTGAGCAGGTGGTGCTAGCCCATGTCTTATGACCATGATTCCTATACATCTATAACAATTTCATTCCCATATCTATATATTTTCATGTCCTAATAATCCCATACACTTTCTATGCATCCGAGCCAGATAAATTAACGTGGTCATATTCTAGTGATGCTGGGGTGCGCCTGGGCCCTTGCAGATGAGAGCCACCGTGCTGCAGCTCGCGGCTCATGCCTTACGCCACCGCTACCACCAGCTGCGCCATGACCGCATGGCTGCAACAACCCCATGCCTGGCAGCTTCTGCTGCAGACCACCCGCCTGAGGTGACAGCAGTACCGCTGACACCCAACTACAACTCTTCCCTGGCCTCGGCAGCAGCAGTGGCAAGAGTAGCAGTAGCAGCAGCAAGAGGAGAGTTAGATGTGGCTTCCCCAGACCTGCCCCCTTCTATGAATGTACCAACCAGCAGTGCATCCACCCTACCCACAGCAGCTGGGACAGCAGTAGGGGCAGGAGCAGCTGACCCCACCACCACTGCTGCCGAGTTGAGCACAGCAGCAGCAGAAGCAGCAGCAGCAGCAGCGTATGGACTTGTGTCTCCTCGCTCCACCCCCACTGCCGTTGATGCAGCCTCAGCTGCCTGTCACCTGCCTGATGGTGGTGGCAGCAGCAGCAATGGCGGCCCGGCAGCCCTGCCGCCACCCCTACAGCTGTGGGGCTTGCCGCCCACCCTCCCCCTGCAGCCAGCCACCCCAGATCAGCTGATGCGCCTCACACAGCGCATCACCAGCTTGTGGGCTGACCTGCAGGTGGCCGCCATGGGCGCTGCCAGCAGCAGCCAGGGCAGGAGGGAGGGCGGGGTGAGTGGGGCAGGTGGCCAGGGCAGCCCATGCAGCGAGGGCAGGCCAAGGGGAGAGGCAGCAGGGGGAGACCCAGCGAGCAGCCTAAGTCGGGGCGGTGGGGAGGCAGGCCATGCTGGGGCAGCGCCAGCAGCAGCAGCAGCAGCAGCAGCAGCAGCAGGGGGTTTAGGGGACTCTGCCCACCGCCCCTCTCCCCAGAGGTCGTGGGCTGCCAAGAGCGTCAAGTCGTTGCGGTCTGCTGCGCTGTCCCTGCTGCTGCTGCTGGACTTGGAGCCTTGCAGCAGCAGGGCCAGCAGCAGCGCCCAGCGGCAGGAGCTGGCCAGCATGCACAGCGCTCTGGAAGAGCTGCTGAACGAGGTCTAATGTGGGCGAAAGGTTGGCCATGTGGGGTGGGAGGGAGGTAGTGCTGGAGGGGGCGCTGGTCGAGGTGTGGTGAACCTGGTGGGCAAACGAAGGCTGCGTAGCTTGGAGTAAGGGTGCTTGACGAGGAGAGGCAAATGTGAGCAAGCTGGGGGCGGGTGTCATCATGGCACTTCATGAGTGGCAGTTCATGGTTAGGGTGATGACATTGGCTAAGTAGGTGAGGGTCTTGACATTTCCGGCGAACCTTTTCATGTAAGATGTCACATGTTGGTCTCTGGGAGAGGTGGAGGTGCAGCCCGGGCAGTTCAGTAGGACGGGGTTGAGGGTGGGGGGTTGGCTGCCGCAGAAGTACTAATGCGATGTGATAAGGAGCGGGTGAGGAGTTGGTGCATGCACGTGAGCTGCTGGCCACTGTGGTGCTGACAAGCGTCTCGCTGATGACCCATGACCCATGACCCATGACCCATGACCCACGACCCATGACCCATGACCCATGACACATGACCCATGACATATGACCGATGGCCACGGTTATGACCCATGGCCCTGACCCTCCCCCGGCCTGGTCAGGGCGGGGGGGCAAGCTCAGGGTCCAGGTCAGGGACAAGTCAAGGGCAGGTCAGCGAGGCCGAGGACGGTGGCGAGTGTTGGTATTGGCATGCCATGCACCACCATCTGGGCGCAATGACCTGGCTTCGAGCAGGCATCAGAGGTGGGCAAGCGAGGTATGCACAATCACCTAGTGAAGGTACTGAAGTATGGTTCAGCCTGCGATATGGCAGCCATTTCCCACTTGGCGTTGAGGCAGGTTATATTCACCACTTCAATTTCCCCGGGTGCGTACGGGTAGTCTTGAAGTGGAAGTGGCATGAAGCCAAGGCAGGGACACACTAATTTTCCCAAGATTACAAGACATCGCCTGCTTAACTAGCACATGTTTGCAAGACAACACTCGCAAGCTCAACTCTGTAAAGCACCACACAGCATATCGCAAAATGCTGAGATAACAACCGAAACTGAAACAAAGGAAATTGCAAAATTGGAAAATTTGCAACGTGCGGACTCCGGCAAAACTGCAATTGTCGACCTAATCAACTTATCAGCTCACGTACTGTTCGATAGTTAGTCCGGTCCATTGTCACATCGCCCTGTCGGCGCGGGTCTGGCGAGCGCTGCCCTCCACCTCAGCCGCACCCTCCTTCACTCCGCGCGCGCCAGCCTCCACCGCGCTTGCGCCCTTATCGCGAGCGGTTTCGGCTGCATCAGACGCGGAGTCGCTCGCGGAGCGGGCACTGCAGGCACGCACGAGGCATGCGATCGTATCACAAAATGTTGATAGCACGCCAAGGCTCATTTATTTCTTATCCCTCCCCCTTCCCTTCCCTTCTCTTCCCTCGCCCCCCCACTTCCTCCCTCGGTGACTAAATACACTTTTCCCTTTCCCTCCTCCCAATCACTCACGCATCTTTCACTGCGGCGCCAGTGCCACCCAGGCCGTCACGCACTGCAGCACCCGCCGAGTTAAAGGCTTGTTTGGCACCGTCGACCAGCTCCTGCATAATGGCCAGCATCCTTAGTGAGTGGCCCCCACACCTTGGGCCAAAGGTTAGCAGCCATTTGGGTTGGACAAAGCTCCACACACCACAACTCATGTTTTCTTACTACACAGCTCCACACACCACAGGTCTTGTACTTGCTGTCCCAGCATCTCACCCTGAACATACCATGGAGCCGTACACGCCTACAATGTCTCGCTTTTACTGTCCCATGTGCTCACTCATTTACAACCCCATGCCTTGATCTCATTGCACATCCACACATTTCACACACGTCACACCCCAGGCATCTGACAGCACCGCGCCACTCACATTGGCAGTGCTGCTGGCGTTGTCCAGCGCACGCTCTGTGTTCTCCTGAGCCTGGTGGACGCCATCCTTCAGGTTGTCGCCAGCCTCGCGAGTGCTGTTGCGCACCTCGTCACCGCGCTCTTGGGCCCCTTCCCTCAGGTTGCTGCCCAGCTCTTGGCTGCCGTGCTTGACATCTGACACCAAGCCTGACACCTCACTCTGCACCAGCACCACCAGCACCACCAGCAGCAGCGGTGAACAGCACTGAAGATGCTGATTGCTCCAGGTGGCTGACACACAGCATCACACCAGTCATGCACATGTCGCATGTAACCTCAGCCATCAAACAAACTCGTGCAAACCCTGGCCATGTGAGATGTGCCTGCCCTGCTGCCGTATGTCACAAATTGAAATGAAACAATAGTGTGGATGAGCTCAAGCAGGGAAAGCGAGGGTGGCTTGACGCTGATGACGAAGTGGGCTGGTTGGGTCCTTGAGCAGCAGCACCTAGAGCAGCGAGGTTCTGTGAGGGTATAGGTTGTCAGTTGAGTCCAGAGGGCTCCATCAAGTGGGTTGCATTATCTGCCTGTGATGTCTGTGCTGCTTGTCACAGCTGCTGACAAAAGCTGCTGACGACAACTGCCAGCCTGGTACATGCCTCATGCAGCCAGCTACGCAATAACACTGTGTCACATGTCCGCTGCCTGCCCCTGCCTGCCCCTGCCTGCCCCTGCCTGTGCCCACTGGTCAGGGTAAGTGGTGGTGCAAATGGTGTGAAGGCTTGCTGCCTGTGAGCACCCACCTGGGCCTGGTCCAGCCCCTGCCTCACATCATGGCCCACCTCCTGAGCCCCACCCTGTGCAGTCAAGCCACACACCACAAGGTCAGGCTGTGAACGGTCCTCAAGCTGCTGCTTTGCCAGTGAGGGCAAATGATACCCCTACCGCCTGCATGATGTGCTGGCCACAGTCACGACAGCTGGGTTGCTGCCTCCAGGAACAGGCAGCCTGGCAGGCTACAAGGCCAGCTGCCTAGTTCATGCTCCTGATGTCGCAGTTGGCGGTGGGCAGTGGCGGTGGGCAGTGGGCGGTGGGCAGTGGGCGGTGGGCAGTGGGCAGTGGGCGGTGGGCATGGGCGGTGGGCATGGGCGGTGGGCAGCGGCGGTGGGCAGCGGCGGTGGGCAGTGGGCGGTGGGCAGTGGCGGTGGGCAGTGGCGGTGGGCAGTGGCGGTGGGCAGTGGCGGTGGGCAGCGGCGGTGGGCAGCGGCGGTGGGCAGTGGCGGTGGGCAGTGGCTGTGGGCAGTGGCGGTGGGCAGTGGCGGTGGGCAGTGGCGGTGGGCAGTGGCGGTGGGCAGTGGCGGTGGGCAGTGGCGGTGGGCAGTGGCGGTGGGCAGTGGCTGTGGGCAGTGGCGGTGGGCAGTGGCGGTGGGCAGTGGCGGTGGGCAGTGGCGGTGGGCAGTGGCGGTGGGCAGTGGCGGTGGGCAGTGGCGGTGGGCAGTGGCGGTGGGCAGTGGCACAGACAGCATTTAGGTGCCAGGCTGGTGAGGGAGGAGCCTCAGCTGACCTGCACGCGGTCTGCCGCTCGGTCCAAGGTGCTGCTGGAGGTGGTGCGCGCCTTGGCGGTGGCTGCCTCTGCCCGCTCCCCACCCTCCTTCATGCGGGCCTGGTGATGTGACAGAGGGCAGTTGCAGGAGGGCTGGCTGCGTCTGAATCATGGGGCAAAGTATGAATATCTTTGCATTGTGTAATACCTGTTTATTGATAAGTAGCTTAGGGTTAGGGACAGATGAGGATCGATCCCATCTTAGGCAACACTAACCCTAAGATAGGTCTTGGGGCAACATGGGGGCAAGAACAGGGTTACACAAAGGAGGGATACGACTGAGTAGGGCTGACATACTAACATGGTGGGTAGCTAGTTGTGTCATCATTATCATATACATTATTAAGTCATATACATTAGTATATAACTGTGATTCTATCGTAAGTATAGTACCTAAGTATAGGTATGAGGTAGCTAGTTGTGTCATCATCATTACCATGACATCAGTACAAGGCATTGCGCAAATGGCATTGCTACTGCCTGATTGCATGGATTTGCTGAAGGCAGGCAGGGAAGCACATGCTCTCAAAGCAGGGGTGCAGCAACGACTCACCTGCATGCTATCCCCAGCGTCCTGGATGTTGTCACGGACCTCCCGAGCACCACTCTGTGCAGCAGCACATGTCAGGCATACGACTCGCCCAGTGACCAGGTAAAGCCGCGGAAGGGTTGGCAGGGCCAGCAGCCAGCAGGGCAGGCAGGGCTATCGGCCGACAGGGCAGGCAGGGCAGGCAGGGTACCACATGCAGGGGTGAAGTGGGTAGGTCAGGGCTACGCATGACAGGGAAGGGTCGGGCGTGGGAGGGCACCCTCACCAAGAGCAGCCACTGCACTACCCCAACCGATTTGTTCTTAAACCCCATCAACATGCTTCTCTCAGCCAACACACCTGCACCCTGCACCTGCCTTTCCACGTATGGCCTCTTCCCCATGGCCTCTTCACCGATCACCTCTCCTCAAACCCACTCAATCTCAGCATGACACCACACCAGGTTCATCGCACAGGCCACGCGGCCAGGTACTTGCCCATGCAGTGAGAAAGGCAGCCATGGCCATTACAGTGATTGCCTGATTCAGCTGCCGCCTTTTGCATCAAGAAGGTGCCTACGGCATTGCAACCCCATGTTTCCAGCCTAGAAGGCCCCATTGCCCAGCCTCCCTGGGTGCTGCCTCCATGACCTGACCACTCCCAGCCACATCCCCAGCCCACCTTGATGTCCTGCTGGGCTCGGTCTGTTCCATGTTGCAGGTCATGGCCCAGGTCCTGGGCCCCCTGCTTGATGCTCTGGCCCAGCTCCTCGGCACCGTGCTTCATGTCTGACACCACCTCTGCAACCTTGCCCTGCGCAGCCATGGCAACACGCATACCCAACAGCCAACACAGCTGATACGCCACGGCTGAGGTGACAAGGAGGACCGGCAATGGTGCCTGGGCTGAGCAGCCGCTGTGTGCTCATGAACGCATGGCAGGGCAGTGGTGGGTGACTCAGATGGCCGTAACTGAGCACAATGCCAGTGGCAGTGGCTGCAATAGAAGCATGGCCGCAAGAGGTCTGGGTGAGGGCTTACCTGGGACTTATCTGCCCCGTGCTCAATGTCCCGTCCGGTGCGGTGAGCGGAGGACTGAATCACACAACAGCCAGGCAGTAGATACTCGTCGCAAAGCGAATAAGTGAAAATAATCAAATAATGAAATAAAGAAGGAAAGAAAGACGATGCCATCACCATTGGGCGTGCTTTAAGAGAGGAGAGTAGCCTCAGGGCATGCCCTTGCTACCCTCCCACCAGCAGGCATGACCCAGGCATGGTTGGGAGGAGCCTCACCAACAGTAGACCATGTGTGGCCAGCATTTAGCTGTGTCAAGGACAAAGCCACGGCACACATGGGGCAGGGGGGTCCCACCCTTCCACTGGGTGCCTGCCTTGCACCTGCTGGTAGCGCCTGCCTGCCTGCCTGCCTGGGCATGGCAGCTGTGTGGCAACAGCAGTGATGGCATGGCAAGAGAAGCAGCTGAGCAGTGGAGCAGTAAAAGCAGCTGAGCAGCTGAGTAGCAGAGCAACAGGTGCAGCGTGCAGTGCAAGCCCTGAGCGTTAGTGCTGACCAGCAAGACGTGACACAAAAATGGCCAGGGTGTGGCTGGTCAGGGGCTGTCACACACCTGCACATCTTTGCTAACGTTGTCAAATGCATTTCCTGCCTGGTCTGCCTTGTGCTGGGCACCCTCCTTGCCCGCCTGTAGGATCTCCCTGCACCACACCCACAGCAGAGTGGCACAGCATCGCAGTGGCACGCTGGATGTCACCCATGTTGTCCTTTGCTTGCCATTGGTGTTGCTTGGGCCAAAGTGATGCTTTGCACATAAGCATATAGCGAGAATATTGACTCAAGACAACAGGTGCAGCCCACTCACCCTGCGCCTTCCTTCATCCTCTCTGCGCCACGCTCAGCCTGCAGCCAGAAAAGCATGTGTCAGGTGGCGAGGTGCCGGTGTGGTGGAGGAAGTGGCAACGAGTGGATGTGAAACAAACAGGGGTGATCGCTGGGCTGTGGCAAGGAAGCTGGGCAGTGACGCGCGGATGACCGCCGACGTGATGACGCTTACATCGGCGCGCATAGCCACATGCCGAGCTGGCGCGGGCACTGGTCGAGCGCAGGGAGAGCGCAGTGACGTAGGGCGGGAGACACAGGCGATCCGGGAAGAAGTGATCAGGGCAGGCATCGTCGTTGTTCTTGAGCCGTTGCGAGAGTGTGCTGTTATATGCAGCGGCTGCGGGGTGCGAGGATGACGACTCGTGTGACAAACTTGATTGAAAGTGTGACTAGGATAGACCAAGATCAGCGCCTTGGCCTAGCGAAGGGCACGTACCTACCTCATGGGGTAGGGATGGACCCACGTTAGAGTATTGCCTGGCGTATTGCCTGGCGCAGCTTCATGTATTGCAATGTTTGGCGGGACAGCAATAGCTGCAAAGCCGTCGACCGAGTTGTCCGAGAGCGCCCAAGCGCCCAAGAGTCCAAGGCGCCTACACCAACCAACCATGGCCCTCTGTGGGTCAGACTTCTCAACCTCGTCTGCTTTGGGGGACGAGCCAACCATGCTTTGCGTCCTAGTGTGACACAGTGTGACACAGTGTGCTGGCAGTGTCACGTGATAAAGTATTCCTAGACATAGCAGTAGGGAGCGTCTGATGTACGTTGGATGTAAGTGCATGTACCTGTTACATATGCGGGTTGATACATGTTGGCGAGACCCGGGTTCGAGCCTTTGAAGGCATGTAACATAGCATGCCACCCCCAGTCTAATGACAGTCAAAGCCACGCAAGTGCTTAAGACCCCGCTAGGCCTTTCAGCCCCGCAACCGCTCCCAGTTCCAGCCATTAGTAGCAAATGCCCTTGACAAGTCTGAGCAGGAGGCAGCAGCAGTCAGCCGGGTCCAGGGATTGGGGCAGGAGGCAGGGGTGGCCGGAAGAGCTGGGACAGTCAGGGGGGCAAGGGGAGGGCGCACCCCTGGCCAGCAGGCAGCCGTTGAACAGCGTAGTGAGAACTGGCGAGTTAGTTTGCGTCAACATGTGTTTTTGTGGGTGGCCCTCAGGCATGGTGTGTTCAATACATTGATAGTGTACCACTGCCCACATTCTGAGCAAGGGCTGGCACTGTATCACGAATGCGGCACGGTTGCCAGCAGCACACCACAACATCAAAGTGGGGCTGGACTGGACGTGGACTGCAGGGAGACATCATAGATGCATGCTCAGCTGAGCCCACAGCCCCCACATAGCCAGGCAGCACAGCCAGCAGCCTGGGTACTAAATGCCAGCCATCCCAACACAGGCTGAGAAGGCAGATGTGCCCAACTAGGCTGGCCAGGCCAGGGCAACCCTGCCCTTAGCAAGCTTAGCCAGGCGGAATTGTGAGCAGGACTCGCAGGAAGAGTGTAAGGCTGGTTGTAGAGCTGTTCTAGTGGCCTGAGTACAGCACATCTGGGCAAGCAATTAGCCATACAGTGAGTTGTGCTGGTACGCTGCCATGAAGAACATCGTGAACTGTCTGTATAAATAGATGTCTGTGTGTATGAGGATGTGATGGAGGCAGTGTTGAAGAGAGTCAGGGGTGCTGTCAGTGTTAGAGTCCCAGAAGCTCCGGAGCTAATGAGCTAGAGTCCCAGAAGCAAGCGCACTGACGATGAACGTGCTTTTAGAGGGCATCCACAGGCGTCGCCGTGTAAAGCCTCCGCATGACGTGAGTCGCATGGGTCTAACAACCTTAGGCTCACCACATCCCAACTTCGCCCATCACTCGTATTACACCTTGGCTTGTTGTCACCCCAGCGTGCACCCAGCGTCCACATCGCAGTAAGCAGTTCATTCCTTTACCAATAGCAAGTGAGAAAGCAGCTATGCAGACCTCCGCAGCAAACCTGGGAACCTTCCGCGCCAAGTCCTCTATGCAACCTGTCGTCAGGCGGGGTGCAGCTACCATCAGAGCGAGTGCTTCAGTGCTCTGTCGCAGCGCACCTGCTCTTGCCAGGAGCCACATCGTGAAGAGGTCGTCGCCCGGGTTCTCGGGCAAGAGCCTCTCGTTGCCGTCTCCAGTGTCAGCACGCACGGCGCGCAGAAGCACACGGAGCCGCGCAGCTGCCGTTACTGTGGAGGCAAACCTCTTCAGCCGGGCTTTCCGAGTAGTGCAGGTGGGTGAGGTTGTGCCTTCCGTAGACGTGCTCTAGCACCAGCTCAACTTGGGCGCTGGGCTTGCTGCGTGTTGAAGCCAGGCGGGCAGTTCCTTAACCAATCAACTGTCTGCCTCCTTCCCTTGCCTGCTGCATACAGGCGTTCATTAACCAGACGCTGGGCGGCTTTGAGGTGAGAGCTGCACAGTCTGTTCTTAGAGTGCGGGCGCCTGGGCATCACATGCCACGACGCATGGCTGCATGTACAAGCAGTGCTGGCCAGCTCAGGTCATGGTGCCCACTGCTGCTGCTATGGCTTGCAGGACCCTGAGAAGTTGCTGGACAGACTCATGGACGAGATGACGCAGGACGCAGGACGCATGCGACAGGTAGGTGCCTGAATGCTTGCACATGGTGCATGGCCCATCCATCCCGCAGGCGCAGCAGCAACAGCGGTAGCATGACAGGACCCAACCCCAGTGGCAGTACAGCAGAACTCAGCGAACAAACCACACCCTGAGCACTATGTTGCCTCACCCTGCCACTGTGTAGTCTGCTCACCACACCGCTGTTGCCCTGGGTATGAGGTTCTGCAGTAGCATTGCGATGGGTGTGTTGGGTTGTCCATGCTGCCTCATACAAACTTAGCACAGCATCCCAGACCCACCACTTTGCAGGGGTAGAGGAGGGTCACTACGCCCTGTGCACCTGCCGTGCTGCTATGTACCCTGCCTGCCTGCCTGCGTGCCTGTCTGGGGTCCAGCAAGTATGTGAGTGCTCTGACACGAGCCCTGTAATGCTGACAGTCGTGGCTTACTTGCTTTCCTGTGCTCTCAGGCCAGTGCTCAGGCCATGGCTGCTCAGCGCCAGATGGCAACCCGCACTGCCAACGCCCAAGCTGCAGCTGACCAGTGGTTGCGGAGGGCAGAGCTGGCCGTGTCCAGGGGCCAGGACGAGCTGGCCAGGGAGGCTCTGACGCGCCGCAAGGCACTGCAGGCAGACGCAGGTGGGGCTGGGCAGCAGAGTGGTGTGACTGCTGTGTGGGTGGTCTGACAGCTAGGCTGCAAAGTCAGATTTTGACTAGTTGCCTACGTCTGCATATGCATGTGTGGTGCGCTGCAAATATTTCCACCATTGTCACCTGGGGCACACTTTTAAGGCAGCATGGCTAACATGCGCAACTAGAGCACAAGTCCTTTGGCAGGCGCACATTATGAGTAGCAGGTAGTGGGTTTTTGAATAGTGCCCAACGGTTATATATCATGTGTGGAGTGCTGACCTGGCTGCAGACAAAATGGCGGCTCAGGCTAAGATGCAGCAGCAGGCGTGTGACCAGCTGAGTGCCAGCGTCCGCATGCTTGAAGGTGAGCTGGTTGTCACACTGTCTCTTCACTTCACTTCCATCTGTTGTCACCCTGTGCTTCAGGAAAGCTGCTGTATTTCGTGAGGAGCTGTGTGCATGGTGGATTGATAGCATGTGTGTCATTTGTGCAAAGCATGTGTGTCATGTGTGCAAAGCATGTGTGTCATGTGTGCAAATGGCACTTGCATGCACCACCCAGTTTGCCCGCATGTGCATGGTAGTGGGATTGGCATTCTAATGGTGTGCATGGTGATCTATCAGTGGGCCTCACCACTGTGTGGCTGACCCTGTGTCATGTATGTGTGTGTGATTGTGTGACCGCTGCAGGCAAGATCAGTGAGGCACGCAGCAAGAAGGAGACGCTGAAGGCCCGTGCCGCCAGTGCCAAGACCAGCATCGCCATCCAGGAGATGATTGGCAGCCTGCGCTCCACATCCTCCTCCTCCTTTGCTGTCTTTGACAAGATGGAGGAGAAGGTGAGGCAGCCTAGCATACCCTGCACTGTACAAACAGGCATGCAGGCAGGCAGGCATGGTTGATTTCTACATGGCGAGCTGCCACTCCTTCATCACTCTACCACTGTATCTACACATGGCAATGTTGCTGTGAATCTGCTCTGATGACAGACTTGCAGGGTTATAGGCTTTCTCACTTCTGCCGAGTTTATTGTTGTGACTGCAGGTGATGGCGTTGGAAGCGGAGGCGCAGAGTGCCGCTGCCTTGGCCACACCAGATGCTCTAGAGGCTCGTTTTGCCATGGTGCGCTATGCCAAGCACTCATACACGATAGTGTAGCCAGGCAGGTGCAGCCAAGAGCACTGCAGCTGGTGGGATCTGGTGTGCATCACTGCCAAGCTGTGCTGACTAGGCAGCCATTGTAGCCTGTGCTTTGCTTGGCTTGCCTGCCTTGCCTTGCCCACTTGACCCATCCGTGTCTTGCCTAGCACGCTTGCCCAGCCTGCACAGCCTGCCCTTGCCTTGCCTACCTAATATGCAAGCTGTGCTGCTTTTCCATGTCATATGTTTAGCCAAACCCGCAGCAGCACAACCAGGCGCAGAGGCCAGTATGTTCAGCAAGTCATGACAGCAAATCATGTCCAGTATCATTACAAACCCTCAGCAGCACCATCAGGCAGGATTACAGCCACGGTGCAGGTGTTGATGCTGACTGTGCAGCGTGTGTGGCCTAACCCTCATCGCTTGTGCTGGTCAGGCCAGTAGCAACACTGGAGGTTCCATGTCTACAGCATGCCATGATGTGTGGTGTTGCCTGATTGTGCTGCAGTTGGAGGGTGGTGGCGGTGTGGAGGATGAGTTGCAGGCTCTGAAGTCAGGTGCGTTGCTGCTGTACTCACGTCACTTGCTTGATCAAATCAGTGAAGTGGGTTGCACAGCCATGCTGCGCCATGCCAATGGTCGGACATGACATGTGACTGGTTGCCATACGTCACACCACACGTCATTGTGCAAAACTATGCCATTGCATGCAAGCATGAGCGTACCTGACACATACCATTCTACAAACTAAGCAGAGTGGCTGCCACGGTGTAGCTACAGTTCTGTTGCAGCTACTGGGTGTGTGTGCATGCCATGCCATCCCTGCTGCAGCTGGCTGTGCTGTGGTGTAGGGTTCTTGAAGCAAGAAGTGGCCAGGCCCCGTGTCGAGGACTACATCAGCCAGCAGCAGCCCGCACCAGTGGCTGTGGCCGCTAGGAGTGATGTAGACTATGAGTTGGAGCAGCTGCGGCAGATGGTCCGAGCATGACTGCCAGCATGAACCCCAGCGCTCCTGCTGGAGGGACTATGGAGAGGGGTAGGGTGATCAGACATGTGAGCAGCTGGTGCACAGGTAGGAGTTGACGAGGGTTTTTCACATTGCCTTGTTACTTGCCCGACCATTCGTAGGCTAACTATACACATCACTCAGCAGCTAGTGCTGGCCTCTTGAGGTTGGTGTGTGGGTGGAGCCTTGCGTGCAGGGTGTGATGTAGCCAAGCTGCCTGCACTTTGCACTCCACCAGTTGACATGGCAGGGTGCAGGAACATTGTTGTGAGAACTAAACTAGGTGCCTATAACTAACATGGTGTGTGTGCAGCGTTGCCTTCACAGCTCGGCAAGCTGGGATGGGGTGGCTTGCAGCTGCAGTGGTGATGCCTAGTTGCCGGTAGAGGATATGGTTCATGCCTACTTGAATAGCTGCAATGGTATCGTGAACCGTACCTTGGTGTATACCCTTCCTTGCTTGTCAATGTGTCAGACATGTTTTGTACATCATGATGATTGAGCTAGTTAGCGTCAAGTGGAATCTGGTGCTGCCGCATTGCATTGTGTGACGCATGTGTAAATATATGATATCATGGCAGGTGCTGCTGTCCCCAATGGACTGTCCATGCTTAATTATCTGCGCTCCTGGTCATGCACATTCGCCGGCCCCTTCTCTTCCTTCACTTTGGGGTTGCGTAATTATCCGTGTAAGAACACAGGATGTCATTGTGACAACTGGCTGGTGTGAACGAATCTGTGAATGGCTGGGCTTGCTGCCCATGCGGCTTGGCTTGCTGCCCATATGATTGATACTCTGCACACTCTAACTTCACCCCTACCACACCCTTGGCTATTGCCTTTGCCCGTCAAGCACAATGCGACCATGGCTGGCTATGCACGTTCCAACCATGCTGTTAAGTCATGCTTACATACATGTGGGACGAGGGAATGGATCAACTCCGTCATTACTGCCAGCTTTGACAGAAATGATGGAGCTACTGTGATCTCGCACTGTACTGAGCTACAGCAGCCTTGGAATTGCCTTCCGCATAGGGCACCCAGGATGGTGGTGCATTGTCTGTGTCTGATGTCAGCTGTTTCTGCTGTATCTGGAGCTGGCCTGAGTGCAAGCTATAACCTACATAAGCATGCATGGTCCACCCTGGATCATCACACAAAGTGGTGTCTGTGTCTGTGTGTCTGTGTCTGTGTCTGTGTGTGATTATATTGAATCCAGTCCAGGTCCAAGACAACTCCATGTTATATACTGTACTGATACGCCCTGTTGGTGATACGCTGATTTGGTGAAACCCAAAAAAACGGTCCTAAAGGCCCTATTGGCACATATTTGGTGACAGCGCCTAGCTCAAACATTGAAGTGATACATGTTTGGTGACTCCTTATTCTCAATAGATCTACGAAGCCAAAGGGTTGCCAAGTGCAACACCTAGCAATAGCACATTGTCCACATATGTATTTGTTCCGCCTTCGAGCGGAGTGCCGCCTTCGAGCGTGTGGCTGCTTCCATCACAGCCTCATCATCCTCACTATCACTCTCGCCCTCACCGCTATCAGAGCTGCTGCTGGCTGAGCTGGTCTGCATCCCCCTCCGTGTCCGGAACCCCTCCCCACAATGTGCCTGCATTGCTCCTCCTCCCTGCCTCAAGCTGCACCTCTGCCCGCTCTGCGACAAACCCGCCTCTGCTATCGCTCTAGCCGCAGCTGCCTCGCGGGCGGCTGCGAAAGCTGTCACATCGCGTGCGACAGCTGCCTCGCGATTTGCAGCATCTATGGGCTGAATGATCGAGGTCAGCAAGCTCTGTTTCAGCTTTGGCGCCATATACCATAGAGTTATGGTGAACTCGGGGGTGTTGCTACAAATTTGGTGACAGCCGCATCTCAAACAAATGGTGATACAATTTGGTGACAAATTGATTTGGTGAAATCACCAACAGGGCGTATCAGTACAGTATATGTAATGGACCTCACTTCCGCCCCACTCCGGTTGCCGGCACTCCGGTTAGATGCCAACCTGATGCACATCCCAACACGGCCACTCCGCTTGGATAATGTAACTAAACCCCTGAGATGCCCCCGAAGAGGAAACGCAAGCGCCCCGTCTCCCCCGCGCAGAGTGCAGCCGGTAAGCCGCAGAGCCTGACGGAAGGCTAGGCCTCCCCGAAGCTAACTGACGACGCGACGCAGTGTGTGCCACGCGACAATGCGACTCCGTGCATCAAATCCTGCCGTGCGTGTGCTGTGCCTTCCCGTGTCTGCAGGCGCCAGTGGCAGTGGGCAGCAAGATCAGGAGCAGGGGCAGGCTGCCAAGGTAGTGATTGCAGAGAGGCGCCAGGTCATTAAGGCAGCCCTGCGTGGACTTGTGGAGGCAGCCCGGCCTGATCTCAGCCCAGCTGAAGTTGACACTGTTGTGGCGGAGGTCAACAAGCGTATGACCATGGGCAGCAAGCAGTGTGTCATGGCAGCAGTCTTGTGCCTGTCAGTGTTACTCCAATCTTTCCTTGGTCAGCCCACTCCTGGCTTCCCAGCAGCAGGTCCAGCCCCAGGTTCCCCTCCCCCACCTGACCCAGCCTACCCTCCCTATGTTCACCCCCGCCGTGCTACGCGCACCTCCCCCCGCTCTGCAGCCGCCCCAGCCCAGCTACCCCCCCCAGTGCAGCTGGGCATCTGGGACCCACAGCTGTTGGTGCAGATCAGGGATGCCCTAGACTTGCTCACCAAGGCTAGTGTGCTTGAGCACCTGATGCGTGGCCCCCACCACAGCGGCATCAGGTTGCTGCCCAACCCTCCGCCCCCTCCCCCACACCAGGACCCCCTAGCCCCAGCCCAGCCCCCTGCCCAGGACCCCCCCCCAACCCCAGCCCAGGCCCCCCCCCCACCCCCAGCCCAGCCCCCCCCCCCACCCCCAGCCCAGAACCCCCCCCCCTCCCCCAGCCCAGGCCCCACCCCCTCCCCCAGCCCAGGCCCCTCCCCTCCCTGCAGCACCTAGCCCAGCCCCACCACCCATAGGGCCTAGTAGTGTTACACAGGCTGCCAGCCTTACAAAAGCATAATGCTGTTAGTTTTGATGAGGAGCCCAGTGGTCTGTCCCGGGAAAGTGCCACCGCAATGAGGTTTGCAGTCATCAAGGGTGCGACCGAGGATGCTACAACCTGTTTGTAGTAGCTGAGTGAGATTACCCACAGGCCGACATGTCGTTCCTTGTTGAATGAGTTTTGTTGGTAGTGTCTGATGTCTATGTCTTTATGTGATGTCAGTGTTCATGTCAGAGGATGAGCTTGAAAGCTTAAGCATGCATTGTCTGATTGTACTACCCCTGGCGGAAATGCTGCGACAGCTAGAGTTACTTCAGCTGCCCGCCTGCAGGCTGTCTGCCTGCCAGCTGCCTGCCTACCCGCCTGCAGGCTTCAAGCAGGATGTCTCTGGAATTGCAGCAAGAGGTCTCACTGCTGTTCAAAATCTAGCTTGACGCTGCTGGCACTTGTGCCTGCTGCGGTTGCCGTTGCTTCTGCCTGCAGCCACATGTGCCCACTGCCGCTGTATAGCACGCTAACGCAGCCGCCTGTGCCACTGACTCTGCAAAGCCACCTGGCTGTGTCCCACCTTGCCTTCACTCCTTGGAGCTAAACTGGCCTGGGGTAAGGCAAATGCCTGAGTGCCTCTAGGCCTGGAAACGCTGGGGCGCGACACCCGGCCTGCTCTTACGCCACCGCGTGCCTGATGTCCAAATTTCGCAGCATCTGGCATAACGCAGCACAGCCGCAGGCAGTCGATGGAAGCAAGGCGACCAGTACCGCCGGCGGCAGCGACAAGCTGCGCGGGTGAAGGCGCGTGATCTGCGAATTTGTATCCAAGATGATGCCAGAAGCGCCGGTAGGGTTCTCTCGAAGGATCGTGGCAGAGGTCACACTAGAGTCTCGGAGGAGAGGCGTACAAAGGCTGCAGTCTTACTAGCATCGAATCAGGACGCACAAGTACCGCTTGAACAAGCACACGAATCCTTGAGTCGACGCTCGCTTGAAACCTCCCTATTATTCCCACACAGCTATGGCACTGCAGCTGTTCAACGATCCGCTGTTTAATGACATCGAGCGCACTGTCTCACGCGCCTTCCAGCCCTACTTCGGCGCGGTTGTGCCGGGCAAGGGTTTTGACTCCGCCTTCCCCTCTGGCGGCCTGTACCCCATGGACATCCACGAGCACAAGGGTAAGCCATTCGCGCAGCGAGTGTCGTATGGAGTTTGTACTCTTTCGTTTCGGGACTTTGACACTCGGATTGACATGCGCCCCGGCGCAATCACTGCGGACCTGTGACTGACGTCCTGTTCCGCTCCTTGCACTTCTGCACGCAGACCGCTACAGCATCGTGGCAGGCAAGTCCAGCAGCATAGACCAGCCTGCCCCGCCTCGCTCCCCTTACAGAGAAGGAGGCAGCAGTTGTGCCAAAGCCAGCCCCTTGCGCTGCTGGCTGATGCGTGCCTGTGTGTGGCTGCATGCCTGGTGCAGACGCTCCTGGCTTCAGCCCTGAGCAGGTGCATGTGGAGCTGCAGGGCGACACCCTGGTGGTCAGCGGCGAGAAGAAGAGCAGCCGCCAGGACAAGCACGAGGAGGGCGGGGTCAAGACGCACAGGCGGGAGCGCACGGTGGGTGGGCCGGCTGGGGTGTGCTGCGCCAGGGCAGGGCAGGCAGCTAGGGGTGGGCTGGGAAGGCGGACTGGCTACTGGGCCTTGGGCACTTGACCGGACATGCAATGACCATACGTGGCAAGACCAGTTGGCTTAAGATATAAGTTGTATTAGATATGATAACAATAGTCATGGCCTGCTCAAAGCCCACCCTGCTCTCCCTGCTGCTGCTGCTCTTCCCGCCACCGCTGCTGTGCCTCCCGCCTGCCTGCCTTCAGTTCACTCGATTCACTCGCGCCTTTGTGCTGCCTGAGGACGCCAAGCCTGACAACATCAGCGCCCGCATTGACAACGGTGTGCTGACCGTGGACATGTGAGTGGGCTGACCTGGCCCTGCAATGGCTGTGGCAGAGCCAGGCTGCTAGCAGTGGTGCTGGGCGGGGTTGCACAGCCAGAGGCAGCTGACAGCCCCTGCAGCAGCAGCTGGCCGTGAGTGCACCGCAGCCGCCTGACCTGCTGCTTGCCTGCCTGCTGCTGCCCCGCAGCCCCAAGGAGCCACGTGCGCCACCCCAACCCAGGCGTATCACTGTGCAGGCTGCTAGCGGCGATGCCACATCGCAGCCAGTGTCAACTACCGCACAGAAGGCGGCCGGCAGCAATGGTGCGGCTTGAAGTGCAGGCTGAGCAGGTGTCTTTCATCGGTTGCCGAACCTCAGGCGTGGGTGTGTTTGGTGCACTGAGTCCTGCTGCACTCCCACTTGGCTTGCTGCACATAGGGTCGATACCATGTTGAGCAGGGCCCTATGTTGAGTTGATGCGGGTGGGGTCAGGAGCCCAACGCTAGATGCGAGGGGTTATACGTAGCAGTAGCAGGGGCTTGTAAGTTTGGACTTTTTGCTTGCTTGAGTTGCCAGATCATCAGTTGGTGTCGAATTGTTCTGTGATTTGATTTGCTGTCCTTTCACGGGCTGCGTTGTGCTTTCATTGGATCCTGGTCCGTTTTCATAGGGCAAGGAGTGGGAACCGGACGATGGCCTGTCGGATGCGTGCTGCATGTGGTATCTTCTGCTTGTAAGGATCAGTCAAACAAAACAATCTACGGTACGGTCGACCCAACCTAACCAGACTATCAGCCTTTCGAACATTGGTTTTGGTCATGTTGGTTTTGAAAGCCCAGTGTCTCAGGAGGGAACGTGCCTAGCAGCATCTCAAGCTGTGGCGTCCCGGAGAGGTGGTCACAGAGGTGGAAGGAGGCTTGCATGTGCTGCGCAGGCAAAGCTCGGTGAGACATGCTCTGCCACCATGCTTGCCAGTGGCACTGTGGGATAGGGGGCTGCGCAGACCACATCAACATGCTGCAGCAGGAAACAGTACCTCTCACAGTACCTAGCAGTGTTGTTATTCCCGTTTGCCCAGATGCATGAAACATAGCTCAAACTGGCACCATAAAATCAATAGCGCCAAAATCAATAGCGCACCCTGGACACATCGCTCAGCCCTCTTGTCCCCCACTAGGGCCTCCATTTGAGCCGGATCAGAAGTAGCCACTATCAGCCACTAGCAGCCACTAACTAGATCCGGCTCAAACAGTGTTCTTGGGCTGTGTGGAGTAAACCCAGTGCACTAATGGCACATGAGCCGCCTACCACCTACACTATTACCTGACCCGAGGGCTATGATGTAGAGTTGGCATGACAAAACATGCACTGATTGTAAGCTGATGACAGCTTAACAAAGGGGGCACACATTACTGTGCCTCAGCAGGCTGCTGCTGCTCCTGGGCCTTGGGGGCTTGTCTCGCACCCGCTTGTAGCCCAGGCCAGGGTACTCCTTGCCCTTGGCTGGCAGAGCTCCCTGGTCTGGCCAGTAGCACAGCTCCAGCCGGCGCCACCTGCTCTCCCCAATGCGCTGCATGTTCAGCGCTGCATTGCAGTCCCTGTCCAGCCACCTGCCTGGCTGTGGTGCTGGCTTGGCTTTGGCAGCCTTGCCCTTGCCTTTGCCCTTAGTGGGCTCAGCTGCCCCTGGCTCAGCCTTTGTGCGCTTGCTGCGCTTGGCTGGCTGGGGTGTGCTGGGCCCAGGCTCTGAGGCTGCTGGCTGTGTGGCTGCCTGGCCGCTGCGTGGGGCCTGTGGGGGCCTGCGGGGGGGGACTACTGGGCGCCACATCATGCCCCGCACTGGCTGGCCACGCTCCTGGCTCCAGGCTGGGCGCACCAGGCGCTCTTCCCACTGCCCTGCTGTGGGCTTCCAGCCTGCAGGCCTGGTGGCACTGAGTGTGTTCAGCTCCACCTCACAGGGCTGCTTGCCATTCACTGCTGAGCTCATCGACAAGCACCACCCTACCCCCATCCTGGTCTTCGCCCCTGGGCCTGCACACCACCTTGCGGCAGGCACGCAACACCGCATCAGCACCCCAACCTCCCGCTGTGCCAATGGTAGCAGCGCCAAAGAAGACCACTAGCTGCTTGGCATGCCCATGGCGCTCCATGGACACCTCCGCCATGTCCTTCACCAACTGCAGCCATGCACACAAGGCACACACACGGTGGCTGACATGGTGGCACCAGGTTAGGCATGGCACAGTCAACTACCTTTTCATTTCGTGCCCAACCCACCACCTCCCAGTCCCTTACCCTCCCTCCCTCCCACCTACCCACACACCCACCCTCACCTTCTTGAAGAACTGCTCCAGCGGCCGGTCCTGGGCTCCGTACAGCCTCAGCCGCTGCCGTGCCCACTTGGGGTCCAGGTACACCTCCCACACCGCATCCCAGGTGGCCAGGGTGACGGTGATGTGCTTCAGGTTGGCCTCCAGGGAGGTGCCGGCTGAGCTTGCTGCTGCCAGGTGCTGGAGGTGGGGCTTGATCGGTGACAGCCACCGCTCAGTGTCACGGCGGGCATTATTCAGGCCGCTGGCATGCTTCACCTCGCCCTTGGTCAGCTTCCACCGGCGCAGCTGGTCTGCCTTGAGCTGGCCTGTCCTTGGATCCCACACCCCAGAGGCTGCGCTGACTGCCTGGGTAACGCCGGGGTCGATGCCCACCCCAATCTGTGTGTCTGGGTCAAACACAAACTCACGCATCTCAGCTATGCCCCTGCCTATGTGGGGGAGCCCCACTGCATGGGCTGCTGCTGCTGCTGCACTTGGGCGGCTGCTGGTGCTGCTGCTGCTGGCAGCTGGAGGTGGGGCTGGAGGAGGGGGAAGGGGGCGCGTGTAGTGCACGCACACGCTGACACCATTTGTGTCCACCAACCTCTCGAAATGAAACTCCTTGTTGCGAAGCTTGTTGGTGTTGAACCACCTGGCCCAGTGATGGCTCAGTGCTGGCTGGGAGGTGAAAGCTGCCCGGGTTTCCTTGGTCAGGCCCAGCTGCCTGCACACCCCATGCAGCACCCTGCTGTCCACCTTGATGAAGTGCACCCCCACCCTGGCCATGGGGGTGAGGGTGAAGGGGGGTGGGCAGGTCAGGGTCCGGGGACCAACCCCACGCCTCTTGCCGCGCTTTGGCTGCCCTGGCACAGGGGGGGTGTGGGGCTGCTGCCACCGCTCTAGCCACGCTGCTGCCACCGCTCTCGTTGAGACCCGAGCTCATACCTGTGTTATAGCGAACGCTGTGTGCAAAACAAAACACTGGTACCTGGCAAGGTTAGGCGGCCTTGATGAACGGCACAATGTGGTACACAGTGTGGTTCACTCACTTGTGGGAGGTTAGTGAACTTATTGATCGGGGTCAAGGTGCATGGGTGCATGTACGTTGAGATCACCTAGGGCATTTAGGGTGTTGCTATTAGTGTTACAAAGGGGTACATTGCTCAGTAGTAGGGTGTGCTCCATCTTAAACGGTTTCGGAGTCTTTCACGTTCGACACCATTCTGATGGGTAATGATTACACATCAACAACCTGTTCCTGCTCTACGCATCACACCCACGGACAATGCATGTCACACGAATGGAAGACACCAACCGCCCAACATCATCATCTCATGGCCGCAACCAGACCGAGAATACAAGCCAGCCAGCCAATCAATACCCCACTGAACGCAAATGATTAGAGCTAATACTGGGCAGTGCCAGCCGTGCGCATGTGTCCTTAGTAATTCTGAATGTCCCGCTCTCCAGCACAAAGGGGCCGCAGCAGGAGGATAGTCACAGGTGGCAGCCATCATGGTCCTTGGCTGCAGCAACACCCCAGCACATCCCTCTACTGTACACCAACCCGGGCTGAGGTCCATGCAACACCACCCCACTCATGAAGCAATGCAACGAATGCGGCAGTACAATAGGCGGTACAGCACACGCAGTCCCAGCCCAGTACTACTGCCACACAGATCCACAGCTGGGTCGATGCGTTCCGCATGCCCATTGGTGTGGGCGTGAGGATTAAAGAGTACCACTGGGCTGGGAGAGGCCAGGCACTGCTGCCGCCGCCGCTGAGTTGGTCCAGAGACATGCTGTGTTTGACAGTTGGCGAGGTAGATAGAGGCGGCACTGCTGGTGCTGGGCTGGCCTTGCATGGCTGGCACGACCCGCTGCTCTTGGTCGCACACCAAGGAGGGCCATGAGCCTGCAAGCAACATGTGCAACGACATTTGGGCACAAAGCCGGGCGTGCAGCACCCCAGCTGCAGCTGAGGAGGAGGTGGAGGGGAAGGGGGCCTACAAGGGCATCTATGGCCAGCCAGCCAGCCTTTGCCAAAGAAGTGTCTCCCACAGGCAAAGGGAGGGTGGGCAGTACTCTCAAGCCCGGGCTGCGGGTAAGGCAGGCAGCAGCAGCAGCAGCAGCAGCAGCAGATGCTGCAGCACAGCAGCAGGAGCAGCAGACGCTGGAGGAGCCGAATTAGCAGCAGCAGCTGACATCCCATTAGCCTTTTCGCAACTGGCAGTTTGTTGTTGCATGTCAGCCATTCAGCAGCAAGCAGATGTTCAGCACATGTACTTGGCAGGGACCAAGCTGCGCGGCGGGGGTTAGTGACAGAGCATCAGGGAGGCAGGAAGGGGGGCTCAGTCCGACCATCTGCTGAGCAGCCACACAGCAGCGCCAGCAAGACTAGAGACCTCCATGGCCTCTGACCCCTCAGGCCTGGCCACCACACCTTGGCAGCTGTGGCCTCCACTGTGACTGCAGCCCCACCCACTGCTTCCCCTACCTCTTCACCACCACCAAGACCTTGCATGGGCGAGCCAAGCAGGCATAAGCATGCACCACCAGGCCTCTTCCCATGCACCTCGCACCCTACCTGCCGTTCAGCAGCCGGCTAGCTTCCTGCTCAGGCAGTTCCAGGTGCTCCAGCTGGAGCCATGTCAGCACCGGGTTGACCTTGTCCACGCTCCACCGTGATACTGCGGCGGCGCCCGCTCATGCCGGGCAGGGCCTTGGGGCTGCAAGAGGGACATTGCGCATCACAATAGGGAAGCAAGGTCAAGACCCCACACGCCCCTGACAACCGCCAACCCTGAAACGACGAACATTGAACACCAACAGCCACCCTTGCTTTCTTCCACAGAGAAATCTGTGGGAGACACTTCTTTGGCCAAGAGCTGGCTCTGTGGCACAATTAAGTGTCTCCCATAGAGCCAGCTGCAGGTACATCGACCAACAAACAGCACAGTACGCCTCGTGCATGTCTTGATGGTTGTGGCAGGCATGGTTGCGCTGCCCAAGGCTCGTGGCACCTCATGTCGTGTGCCCTGAGGGTGACGCCGCAGCCGCCAGCCAGGCTGCCACTACGGGGCCTCAGCGGGCGTGTGGGCAAGGCATGCGTGGTCACACCCTCGCCCCCTCGCACTCACATGTCCACTGTGAGCACCCCCTGGTCTATGTAGGCACGAATGCCCTCCACTTGGATGTTGTCAGGCAGCACAAAGGAGCGGTGGAAGCTGCTGGCCTGCAGCAGCAAGCCGGGATGTCCCATGACGCATAGCATAGCCGCATTCAGTTAAGCTGGCTCTTCACATCTGTGGCCTCAGCAAGCTGCACAACACACAGCTTTGCAGGTGCGGAAAGCTGGAGAAGATGGGCTGCACCTGAATGAAGACACGGGCTTGCCTGCTTACCTGGCATGCTGTGACACGTGCCCTGTCGGGTGTGACCAGCAAGTGGCAACTACAAATTCCTAGCAGCCAACCAGCAGCAGGGGGTTCAGATCAGCGGTGGTGGCACCAGCAGCAGCATGATGGCAGCAGCAGGCAGATCTAATGGCAAGCATGGGTGGCAGCAAATACGGGTGGCAGAGCATGTCTCACCGAGCTTTGCCTGCGCAGCACATGCACGCCTCCTTCCACCTCTGTGACCACCTGGTCCACCACCTTCTTCCCAGACACCACCAGAGTGTTGTGCTCCACCAACTCCACTTGCACGTCTTCAGGACCAAAGCCAGAGGCACCTGCGCCTCGGCGTTGCATGCGCCGGGACGCACCCGGCACGCATCTACTGTCACGCCTGGGCAGGTGAGCTGTGCAGGTTTCGGGAACCCTAGCTCGCAAGTGCAACCACGTGCAGCTGCAGCGTGTGTCTGAGCAGGCTGGCACACTCACATGCATCGACGGTGTAGCGATCTGCGATCAAGCGGCAGCGGGCAGCGGGTTGGGAATGGGGCTCGGAGGCCCACTGCGCAGGGGTGCAGGCACGCAGTCACGTCGTGGCGTCGCGCTGGCATCAACGCTGCATCGCCACTGCTGCACGCTCAACTCGCAATTGACCTGCGCGAGACCCTCGGAGACATATGCCGCGCAGCTATTAGTGTGGCGCGCACCTGGGTGCTCCACGATGTCTACGGCATCAGGCAGGCCTCTGTTTGGCACTGCCGGTGAGGTGTAGAGGGGCATTAGCGGGGACGGGAGTGGCGGCATCCCAGGCATCGGGGACATTGGCGTAGAAGCGAAGGATTTAAACACGGAGTCGCTGAGGCTCATGGGTTCCAGCTTTGCTGTTGCTTGCTGACGATGCTACTCTGTCGGCCTTAGTTGCAGACTTACAGGCTGCTGAAGCAATTGGCGGGATAGGCTTTTCGCTTGATATTATGCCCTTTACACTGTGTGACAAAGTAAAGAATCGCCGGGGAAATCAACGTCCCTTTCTCGCGCACGCTGCAGACTTGCAATGCTCGGATGCGGCTCGTTTCTGAAGCGATTAATTTGATACTTGCGCCGCCGTTGCCTTGGACCGCTGTGCTGTCGGCCGAGGGCAACGCCCCACTGTGCTGTACCGCTGAGCGTACAAGAAGGACGACCTCAAAAAAACATTCAACCCCTCGCAAAGGGGATGTGTGGGGGTTGGAGCTACTAGGGCTCTGGCTACAAGCATACACACCAGAATGGCTGAGCTGAAGTAGGCATTAGGCACACTGTCAGTAGCCTTCACAACAGCGAGCTCGCAGCCTGTGTTTCATTACAACTCATGCTTTATCTTTATCGCCTTGGACAGCTATTGACGGTATCTCTATGCTGTATCTCTATCCTGGGGAGCCCTAACACTTCTCCACAACTGGTTGTGACCGGTGTTACTGTGTTTCTAACCTAGGACGGGACTGTGTCCCTAACCCTGGAGTTGCTCACCCAGGAGTAACCCTCACCCTTAACAAACATCAGACGTGTTTGATGTGTAGCCCGTCAGCCTCATGTGGCCTTAGACAATACCTTGCCTCACCAAATCGATTGTGTAGCACAAGCCTCATCACGTGTCCTCCATGGTGCACACCTCAGGCCACGCGCCTACTCCCATGCAGCATGTCGCTGCCGCCGCCGGTGTTGGTCTATTGCTGGCGGATGTCTACAGCAGGCATAAAGGGCTGTAGGCTGGAAGCCCCGGCCAAGTCAAGTGCAGGACCGCTGGTTGCAGTTAGCCTGGAGCCAGCGCTTTTAGGCGCCAGTGCGGGGCCTCATGTGCTGCCCCTGGTTAAACTAGACCACCCTTGAAGAGCGCCAGCCACGCCAGGCAGCGCTTCTTGTCCTTGGCAAGGAGTACCCAGCAGTGGGCTTCGGGAACCTGCAAGACCACCCACCCAAGGCCCAAGCCAGAAGCCTGTAGCATAGGTTTCATGCAAATGTGGGGTGCAGGCATGATTTAGCAGGTAGGGGTGAGGTTAGAGTGTGCAAAGTATCAACCATATGGGCAGCAAGCCAAGTCGTATGGGCAGCACGCCAACCCATTCATAGATCCGTTCCCACCAGCCAATTACCAGAATGACGGCCGGAACGTCTATACGGCTCAACACACGTTCCCACGGTGAAGGAAGAGAAGGGAGCGGCAAATGTGCATGACCAAGATCGCAGATGGCTCAGCATGGCCACAGTAGCACCTGCCATGCTACCATATATTGCCACATGCGTCACACAATGCAATGCGGCAGCACTATATTTCGCTTGACGCTAACCTGCTCAATCATCATGTCACACCGTCCGGATACATGACAATAACTGAACCATGATGTACACAACATGTCTGACACATTGACAAGCAAAGAAGGGTATACAGCAAGGTACAGTTCACGATACCATTGCAGCTATTCAAGTAGGCATGACCCATATCCTCTACCGCCAACTACTCAGCACCACCGCTGCAGCTGTAAGCCAACTCTTCCCAGCTTGCCGAGCTGTGAAGGCAACGCTGCACACACACCATGTTAGTTAGAGGCACCTAGTTTAGTTCTCACAACAATGTTCCTGCACCCTGCCATGTCAACTGGTGGAGAGCAAAGTGCAGGCAGCTTGGCTACATCACACCCTGCACGCAAGGCTCCACCAACCTCAAGAGCCCAACACTAGCTGCTGAGTAATGTGTATAGCTAGCCTAGGAATGGTCGGGCAAGTAACAAGGCAATGTGAGATACCCCTCATCAAATCTTACCTATGCGCCAGCTGCTAACATGTCTAATCACCCTACCCCTCTCCATAGTCCCTCCAGCAGGAGCGCTAGGGTCATGCTAGCAGTCATGCTCGGACCATCTGCCGCAGCTGCTCCAACTCATAGTCTACATCACTCCTAGCGGCCACAGCCACAGGTGCGGGCTGCTGCTGGCTGATGTAGTCCTCAACACGGGGCCTGGCCACTTCTTGCTTCAACAACCCTACACCACAGCACAGCCACCAGCAGCAGGGATGGCATGGCATGCACACACACCTAGTAGCTGCAACATAAGTGTAGCTACACCTTGGCACCCGCTCTGCTTGATTTGCACAATGGTGTGTCAGGTACGCTCATGCTTGCATGCAATGGCATAGTTTTGCACAATGATGTGTGGTGTGACGTATGGCAACCAGTCACAGGTCATGTCCGACCATCGGCATGGCGCAGCATGGCTATGCAACCCACTTCACTGATTTGATTAAGCAAGTGACGTGAGTACAGCAGCAACGCACCTGACTTCAGAGCCTGCAACTCATCCTCCACACCGCCACCACCCTCCAACTGCAGCGCAATCAGGCAACACCACACATCATGGCATGCTATGGACATGGAACCTCCAGTGTTGCTACTGGCCTGACCAGCACAAGCAATGAGGGTTAAGCCACACACGCTGCACAGTCAGCATCAACACCTTCACCGTGGCTGTAATCCTGCCTGATGGTGCTGCTATGGGTTTGGAATGATACTGGACATGGCTTGCTGTCATGACTTGCTGAACATGCTGGCCACTGCGCCTGGTCGTGCTGCTGCGGGTTTGGCTGTGCAACTGACAGGGACAAGCAGCACAGCTTGCATAATAGCTAGGCAAGGCAAGGGCAGGCTGGGCAGGCGTGCTAGGCAAGGCACGGATGGGCCAGCTGGGCAGCCAAGCAAAGCACAGGCTACAATGGCTGCTTAGTCAGTACAGCTTGGCAATGATGCACACCAGATCCCACCAGCTGCAGTGCTCTTGGCTGCACCTGCCTGGCTACACTATTGTGTGTGAGTGCTTGGCATAGCGCACCATGGCAAAACGAGCCTCTAGTGCATCTGGGGTGGCCAAGGCAGCGGCACTCTGCGCCTCCGCTTCCAACGCCATCACCTGCAGTCACAACAATAAACTCGGCAGAAGTGAGAAAGCCTATAACCCTGCAAGTCTGTCATCAGAGCAGATTCACAGCAACATTGCCATGTGTTGATAGAGTGGTAGAGTGACGAAGAAGTGGCAGCTCGCCATGTAGAAAGCAACAGCCACCGTCAGTGATCAACCATGCCTGCCTGCCTGCCTGCCTGCTTGTACAGTGCAGGGTATGCTAGGCTGCCTCACCTTCTCCTCCATCTTGTCAAAAACAGCAAAGGAGGAGGAGGATGTGGAGCGCAGGCTACCAATCATCTCCTGGATGGCGATGCTGGACTTGGCACTGGCGGCACGGGCCTTCAGCGTCTCCTTCTTGCTGCGTGCCTCACTGATCTTGCCTGCAGCGGTCACACAATCACACACACATATGACACAGGGTCAGCCACACAGTGGTGAGGCCCACTGATAGATCACCATGCACACCATTAGAATGCCGATCCCACTACCATGCACATGCAAGCAAACTGGGTGGTGCATGCAAGTGCCATGTGCACACATGACACACATGCTATGAATCCACCAAGCGCACAGCTCCTCACGAAATACAGCAGCTTCCATGAAGCACAGGGTGACAACAGATGGAAGTGAAGTGAAGAGAAAGTGTGACAACCAGCTCACCTTCAAGCATGCGGACGCTGGCGCTCAGCTGGTCACACGCCTGCTGCTGCATCTTAGCCTGAGCCGCCATTTTGTCTGCAGCCAGGTCAGCACTCCACACATGATGTATAACCGTTGGGCACTATTCAAAGACCCACCACCTGCTACTCATAATGTGCGCCTGCCAAAGGACTTGTGCTCTAGTTGCGCATGTTAGCCATGATGCCTTAAAAACTGTGCCCCAGGTAAATATGTTGGCAATGTTTGCAGCGCACCACACATGCATATGCAGACGTAGGCAACTAGTCAAAATCTGACTTGCAGCCCAGCCGTCACACCACCCACACAGCAGTCACACCACTCTGCTGCCCAGCCCCACCTGCATCTGCCTGCAGTGCCTTGCGGCGCGTCAGAGCCTCCCTGGCCAGCTCGTCCTGGCCCCTGGACACGGCCAGCTCTGCCCTCCGCAGCCACTGGTCAGCTGCAGCTTGGGCGTTGGCAGTGCGGGTTGCCATCTGGCGCTGGGCAGCCATGGCCTGAGCACTGGCCTGAGAGCACAGGAAAGCAAGTCAGCCACCACTGTCAGCATTACAGGGCTCGTGTCAGAGCACTCACGTAGTTGCTGGACCCCAGGCAGGCAGGCAGGCAGGCAGGGTACATAGCAGCACGGCAGGTGCACAGGGCGTAGTGGCCCTCCTCTACCCCTGCAAAGTGGTGGGTCTGGGATGCTGTGCTGAGGTTGGGAATGGCAGCATGGACAACCCAACACACCCAGCGCAATGCTCCTCCAGAACCTCATACCCAGGGCAACAGCGGTGTTGTGAGCACACTACACAGTGGCGAGGGTGAGGCAACATAGTGCTGAGGGTGTGGTTTGTTCACTGAGTCTTGCTGTACTCCCACTGGGGCTGGGTCCTGTTATGCTACTGCTGTTGCTGCTGCGACTGCGGGATGGATGGGCCATACACCAAGAGGAAGCAGTCAGGCGCCTACCTGTCGCATGCGTCCTGCGTCCTGCGTCATCTCGTCCATGAGTCTGTCCAGCAGCTTCTCAGGGTCCTGCAAGCCATAGCAGCAGCAGTGGGCACCACGACCTGAGCTGGCCAGCTCTGCTTGTACATGCAACCATGCGTCATGGCATGTGATCCCCAGGCGCCCGCACTCTAAGAACAGACTGTGCAGCTCTCACCTCAAAGCCGCCCAGCGTCTGGTTAATGAACGCCTGTATGCAGCAGGCAAGGGAAGGAGGCAGACAGTTGATTGGTTAAGGAGCTGCCCGCCTGGCTTCAACACGTAGCAAGCCCAGCGCCCAAGTTGAGCTGGTGCTAGAGCACGTCTACGAAAGGCACAACCTCACCCACCTGCACTACTCGGAAAGCCCGGCTGAAGAGGTTTGCCTCCACAGTAACGGCAGCTGCGCGGCTCCGTGTGCTTCTGCGCGCCGTGCGTGCTGACACTGGAGACGGCAACGAGAGGCTCTTGCCCGAGAACCCGGGCGACAACCTCTTCACGATGTGGCTCCTGGCAGGAGCAGGTGCGCTGCGACAGAGCACTGAAGCACTCGCTTTGATGGTGGCTGCACCCCGCCTGACGACAGGCTGCATAGAGGACTTGGCGCGGAAGGTTCCCAGGTTTGCTGCGGAGGTCTGCATAGCTGCTTTCTGACTTGCTATTGGTAAAGGATTAAACTGCTTTCTGCGATGTGGACAGTGGGTGCACGCTGGGGTGACAACAAGCCAAGGTGTAATACGAGTGATGGGAGAAGTTGGGATGTGGTGAGCCTATGGTTGTTGGACCCATGCGACTCACGTCATGCGGAGGCTTTACACGGCGACGCCTGTAACAGATGCACCCAACCTGCTGTTGCTGAGGATGCCCTCTAAAAGCCCCGTTCATTGTCAGTGCGCTTGCTTCTGGGACTCTAGCTCATTAGCTCCGGAGCTTCTGGGACACTAACACTGACAGCACCCCTAACTCTCTTCAACACTGCTTACTTGACCTGTGCCTAAGGCGGACCTAGGGCTGTTTTAATGATCATGCTGACAAGGTCCACGGCCTGACCATTCTGCCTGCAGGAGCAGCAGCAGTTCAATCAGCAGCAAGTCAATACTGCCTCCATCACATCTTCATACACACAGACATATATTTATACAGACAGTTCACAATGTTCTTCATGGCAACGTACCAGCACAATTCACTGTATGGCTGGTTGTTTACCCAGATGTGCTGTACTGCCACTAGAACAGCTCTACAACCAGCCTCACACTCTTCCTGCGAGTCCTGCTCACCTTTCCGCCTGGCTGAGCTTGCTAAGGGCAGGGATGCCCTGGCCTGGCCAGCCTAGTTGGGCACATCTGCCTGCTCAGCCTGTGTGGGGTTGGCTGGCATTTAGTACCCAGGCTGCTGGCTGCGCTGCCTGGCTATGTGGGGGCTGTGGGCTCAGCTGAGCATGCATCTATGATGTCTCCCTGCAGTCCACGTCCAGTCTAGCCCCACTTTGATGTTGTCGTGTGCTTCTGGCGACCGTGCCGCATTCGTGATACAGTGCCAGCCCTTGCTCAGGATATGGGCAGTGGTACACTATCAATGTATTGAACACACCATGTCTGAGGGCCACCCACAAAAACACATGTTGACGCAAACTAATTCGCCAGTTCTCACTGCGCTGTTCAACGGCTGCCTGCTGGCCAGGGGTGCGCCCTCCCCTTGCCCCCCTGGCTGTCCCAGCTCTTCCGGCCACCCCTGCCTCCTGCCCCAATTCCTGGATCCAGCTGATTGCTGCTGCCTCCAGCTCAGACTTGTCAAGGGCATTTGCTACTAATGGCTGGGGCCGGGAGCGGCTGCGAGGCTTTGACTGTCGTGAGAGTGGGGGTGGCAAGGGAGGCTCTGGAGCATGCTGGTCGTGTTCGGGGCCCAGAGGCTGGGTGGTGTCGAAGGGAGGGGGCCGGTGCCTGCCTCGCACTCTGCCATGGAAGTGGCGGCCCTGCCGGGTCTCTACGGCTGGCGTTAGTGCGCTTTCGCAGCCGGCATTCTCAAGTGCCAAGTGCAGGTGCAAGCTGTATCAAGAACGTGACCCTGCGGCCTGCCAACTTCGTTGCTCACTTTATCCCACGAAGTGCGACCAATCACGGACCAAACGTTCACTTGCAGTAGGGTAGTGCTGGGCATGTTGGGCACGTTAGGGCCTGGCTCGCATCTTGGTGCACCCCGGCTTGCACGGCATCAACAGTGTCCAAATACCAGGTTCTCACGACGGATCGCGTGCGCCCAAGGGAGCGACAGAGGGGAGGAAACGTTGTCTACACTGGACTCATTGCTCGGTAACTATACCAGCTGCAAAGATACTGACCCCATTTTCAACTTGAAGCAGAACTACAGCAAAAGCGTCATTGGTGAAGCAAGTGACTGCATCATGCAGGCTTGCCTGCTCTCCTGTGCACTGCAGGACAAGCGCCAGAGAACAAAGCTGCAGCCCAACTTGAGCCGCTTGTGGAATGGTGGAAGATAAGACCCAAGCAGAATGCACCTCCAAGACAGAGTGGCATGACATCAGGCTCCCAAGGGCGTTTCATTCTCAATGAAGTACGCCATGCTATGCATATTCCAGTCATACTACCCAGGCAGACTAAACAGGCAACACTACCAAGGCGGACCAAACAGGCAACACTACCCAGGCAAATCAATGGGGGAGTGGGAGGCTGATCCAGTCCATTGTGCGTCGCATAGCTGCAACACTGCCTGCCCACCTGCCCATGAAATAATCATGAGGAACAGTCGCCAGTTGTGTCACTGCCCCAAATAGAAAAGGGGGGCTTCATGCAGGCCACATGGCCAAAATGGAAGCAGGCAGGCAGCAACCCACCATCATCACCACCCGCATCATCATCACATGGTGTTAGCCAGTATGCGGTCCAGCTGGGAGCCGCTCATGTTCTTACAGCACATTGAAGCAAGTTTAAAACTTCCTCGGCTCGCTGTGTGAATGGGATGAGGTGTGTGGGACTGCGGTGGGCTGCGCTCGCCACGCAGTGTGTGTCTGCTGCTGCTGCTGCAGGACCTCTTAAGGCTCAGTGAACTGCGGGTGGGGCGCAAGACGGTGGTGGGGCAGCAGGTGGAGGTGCCCCAGGTGCGGTGCGCTGCTCCAGGGGCTGCTTGGATTGCCTGCTGTGCGGGTCATGGCATGAGCTGGCTGGCCGTACTGCACTGGCTGGCCTTGGTGCACACTCCACATCTTGTGGCCACCCTGTGCCTGCCTGCCTGCCTGCCTGCCTGCCTGCCTGCCTGCCTGCCTGCCTGCCTGCCTGCCTGCCTGCCTGCCTGCCTGCCTGCCTGCCTGCCTGCCTGCCTGCCTGCCTGCCTGCCTGCCTGCCTGCCTGCCTGCCTGCCTGCCTGCCTGCCTGCCTGCCTGCCTGCCTGCCTGCCTGCCTGCCTGCCTGCCTGCCTGCCTGCCTGCCTGCCTGCCTGCCTGCCTGCCTGCCTGCCTGCCTGCCTGCCTGCCTGCCTGCCTGCCTGCCTGCCTGCCTGCCTGCCTGCCTGCCTGCCTGCCTGCCTGCCTGCCTGCCTGCCTGCCTGCCTGCCTGCCTGCCTGCCTGCCCGCCTGCCCGCCTGCCCGCCCGCCTGCCCGCCCGCCTGCCCGCCTGCCTGGGCTTATCAACTTACTTGCATAGGGCATTACCGGCCTACTCTCCTTACCATGCCTTGCCACCAGACTGTGTATGTAGTCCAACTTACCCATGCTGGCCAACCTGCCCAACCCCCATACAAAAACTATATTGTAGATTTATCGTCACAGCAAAAACTCGTTTTTGGTTTAAAATTGTTTCTTATAACATCGAAATAGTTACTTGTGGATCTCCCCTCCTTCCCTGTACATACATGCATGCCCCTGCCTTGTCTGTCCAGGTCCAACCCCTGGTCAGCTGGATGCTGCTGCTAGTGAACCTGGCCTGCTACGGTACCTACGTCAACATCCATGACCTTCAGGTATTCTGCTCTCAGTGCTGCAATGCTCCTCTGGAACAGCAACGACAGTGGCACCACAGGGTTGCTGCAGCGGTGTTGATGCATGGGGGCGCGAGGGCAGAAAGGCTGCCAGGCCACTGTGTGCTGGCAAGCTGGGGCCTGAGCCCAGGCAGTGGCCGGTAGAGGCATATGTCTGGGTGCCAGGCTCCACTGTGCAGGCATGTAGGCATTTCAGGCTCTGGGCGAGTGGCCTAAGTCGCTCCGGTGATGCTAAGGTCGCGGGTTCAAACCTAGCCAGGCACATAAATGTGCTCTGGGGTGAAGGGGCGAAGCTGTGGGGGCAAGCTTGGCCCTGTCACGTAGGCAAATTTGATTCAAATTCCAAACTTCAGCTTCACCAACAAGCAAGTATAGGGGCAGCAGGTGGCCCGTCTCCTCGCACCCTGAACCATGCCAAACAGGTCATGTCGCACTCGATGTCATGATGGGAACAAGCATGAACATGGTGGACATGCTGAACATGCTGAACATACCACGTCAAGCGCGCTCATGGTGCTCAGCACACAATGCTCATCATCCTGCCCATGGCATGACTTGCTGAGTTGTTTGGAGCACACAAGCAATGACCATCTTGGCCACCCATCGGGTCTCTGCCAAGTGCCTGTGTGCAGCCATGCCTGCAAGTAATCTTGCCGAGTGTAAGCCTGGTGAGCTCCTTCTCTACCTCAGCACCCTCCTCCCCCTCCTCACCCATTGTGCCGACGAGGGGGATCTCACTCATCCCTGTTGCTGTTGTCACACGCTCAACCGTGGACCCCACCAGGCACCCATTCTGGCACCCATTCCCTAAACCCAAGGGACAGGGAACCTCGACGTCTCAACCTTTCGGTTAACCAAACCCTAATTCTAACCCTGATCCTAACCCTAACCCGATTTCAAATGATGGGCCTGTGGGCTGTGCCCGGCCCGCTACCAGCCAAGGTCCTGTCACACCAGGTCACATCAAGTCACACCATTCAATCACACCAGGTGCTTGAGAATCCACAGCCTGGGTCCCGCCCAGCTTTCATCCTGTCATGATGTTTGGGCCAGATGCTACCCTGACCCTGACCCTGACCCTGACCCTGACCCTGACCCTGACCCTGACCCTGACCCTGACCCTGACCCTGACCCTGACCCTGACCCTGACCCTGACCCTGACCCTGACCCTGACCCTGACCCTGACCCTGGTGCCCCTGGCCTGTCCCTGGCCTAAACCCTGACACTGACCCTGACACTGACCTTACCCTGCTGGTAAGCGTTTCACACAGCACAGCCGGTCTGCTCACTGCCACCGGGTTGCTGGCGGTGCTGCTGCTGCCGCTGCTGGCGCCCACAATGCTGCTGGTTCCGCTGCTGCTGCTGCTGTCAGGGTGCAGAGGAGGCGCAGGGGTTTGCCTCAGGGCTGCTGCTGTTCCCCCCTGGCCAGTCAGGCGGCGAGGGAGCAGTGGGGCAGGTGGCCCATGCCCTCAGCGCCTGCTGCCTGGCTCCAGGTCAGTGGGCCTGCTGCTGAGTAGCTACTTGGCCAGAGGGCAGTGGCAGCTGGCTTGGGCCAGGTGTGCGGTCTGCCTGGGGCTCTGGCCTGGACATTATATGCGTGTGGGGTTAGTGTCAGCAGCTGCCTGGCAAGGGGGCAGTGGAGCCACGGGCTGCATGGGCCAAGTGTGCGGTCTGCCTGGGGCACCGGCGTGACCATGGTGTGAGCCCCCCTGCCACTGCTGCCATGCCGACGGGGCTGCAGGGGTGTAGGCTGGCCCAAGTAGGGAGGGGGGTGAGGAGACCCCATGCACTCGGCCATGCTTGAGTAGGTTGAAGGCAGTCTCAAACCCCTGGAGGGTGGCCAAGCAGCCCCACGACTGCCGGCTAGTGTTGTGAAGGCCATTTTCTTCTTTATATGCTACTGACCCGTGTATTGAAGGAGGTGGTCAAGCAGACGTTGCAGATGTCATGCCAGCCAATGGTGAGGGTGAGGGTCAGTCAGGTCCATGCCCCGCATGCAGGGCCCCTGGAGCTGGCGCTCACCGTGTGGGCGCTGGCCCTAGTGGCCCCGCGGGCAGAGAGCCTGCTCGGGTACGCCAGCTTCTCCGCCATCTACCTCCTGTCCGGCGCCGCCGCCCTGCTGGCCCAGAGCCAGCTAGCTGCCGCCTCAGTAGCCACAGGCGTGCCGGCAGCAGCTGTGGCGGCAGGAGCACAGGCAGCAGGCGGAGGGGGTGGGGAGGGGCCGCTGGGGTTCAGCGGCGCCACAGGGGCGGTGGTGGGCGTGGTGGTGGCCCTGCTGCTGCACACGTGGCGGAACAGGTGAGGGAGGCAGGGGCTGGCTGGTGGGGGTCATGGGGCCTGCCAGCCCAGTCAGGGTAGTCAGCAGCCTGCCCCTGGGGCTGCCTCCGGAGTAAGCTGCTGGCTACACTGGCCAGCGTGTTCAGGCTCCAGGGATTGCAGACTGCACAGTCTATACACAGTTCTGCTGTCACAGTACCACACATAATGAACATATGCTCAAAGAAAGAAAGGCACGTTGTCAGGTGGGTGTCAAGGGAAGAGAGTGGCTCCGGGGCATGCCCTTGCTACCCTCCCACAACAAACATATGCTGTTTGCGGGAAGGACGGTTGGGGAGCGGGCATCTCCCTTGCGTGCCTGTATGCCACCCTCTCCCCCGCTTCCTCTGTTGCCCACCGTCCCTGACGCCACCCTCCCCCTTGGCCTCCTACCACCTGCCCCCCTCCTGCCGCCCTCCCCCTTGGCCTCCCACCACCTGCCCCCCTCCTGCCGCCCTCCCCCCGGCCCCCACCACCCACCCACCCTGCCGCCATCCTCCCAGGGGCCTTGGCACCCAGGCGGCACGCTGGGCCTCCCGCATGGCCTCAGACCCCCGCAACAGCCCCCTCACCCCTGGCCCCCAGCCCCCCAGCAGCAGCAGCAGCAGTGCCGCCCAGCCCAGCACACCCACCCAGCTCGGCACAGCCAGCTCCACCAGCTCCCCACCAGCTGGGCTGCCTGTTGACTCTGCACAAGCGGCCCTGGGCCCTGGGCCTCAAACTCTAGTGCAGCCCCTGGCGGTGGCAGCAGCCTGTGTGGTGCTGGCTGTCGGGACGTCCCTGCACTGGCCGCCCCTCACAGGGAACAGGTGGCAGGCCTGCAACGGCCTGGAACCTGCCTGGCAGCAGCAGTGCAGCAGCAGCAGCAGCAGCAGCAGCAGCAGCGACGTCGCCAGCCGTGACGACATCAGCAGCAGCAGCAGTAGCAGTAGCAGCAGTAGCAGCAGCAGACGAGACGGTGGAGAGGCTGGCGACGCATTCTGGGTTCAAGGGGCAACGGGCGTAGGTGTGCCAGGGCTGCTGGCTGGGGCTGCATCAGGTGAGGTGGCAGGCAAACCCAGGAGCGGGGCGGGGCGGGGCAGGGCGGGGTGGGGCGGGGCCTGCATCCTGGGGTTAGAGGAGTGGCTGGGGGCTGGGGGGCATGAGCAAGTGCTTGGTGGCGCTTATGGCATTATGTGTTGACGGGGTCCTGCTGAGGGCTGCTGGGCTCCTCGTTATTGAACAGGGTTGAGGGGTGATTGGGTTGGGTGAGGGGCTGGGTGAGGGGCTGGGTGAGGGGCTGGGTGAGGGGCTGGGTGAGGGGCTGGGTGAGGGGCTGGGTGAGGGGCTGGGTGAGGGGCTGGGTGAGGGGCTGGGTGAGGGGCTGGGTGAGGGGCTGGGTGAGGGGCTGGGTGAGGGGCTGGGTGAGGGGCTGGGTGAGGGGCTGGGTGAGGGGCTGGGTGAGGGGCTGGGTGAGGGGCTGGGTGAGGGGAGCAGTGACAACCACACGGCTGGATATCCACAGACCAGCCAGGACCACAGTTGTCGTCGGGTTGGCTTCTCTTCCATCACCTCCCCCTGCCCTCTCCCTCCCTCTGCCCCGGTTGCCGCAGCCCCTTTTTCCACAGGCTCTAGGGTGTATGTGCTTTGACACCCTAGAGGAGGGGGAGCATGGGGGCAGGTTGCCACGTCACCTCCTGCGCAAGCAGCAAGATGTGTGAGATGTCCCATGTGCGTCCATCGTGCATGTGCAGGAGCGGCGCTGGCATGGGGCATGGGGCCTTTGTACAAACTAGCTCATGAAGTGAACCTGCCGGAGGGCGCCATGCACATTCCTGATGACGTGGAGGAGCAGGCGGTGGTCATGGACCGGACCACTGGCATTCAACGCACCGCCGCCGCCCTGCTTTTCTGCATTGCACTGTGTTGTTTAGTGTAAGGGTTGCCACGCACAGGCAGTGTCACCCGGGAAAGATATGATATTCTGCACCTTCTCTACCGTTATTTGTGCACCTAGCCTAGAAATGCGCTATGGTCACTTCTTCTTCGGCACCATGTTGCACTGGTATAGCCCCGATTTTAGATGGACACGGAATCTAAGAGGTGGAGGGTGTCCAAGCTGCCTATTCGTCGTGTCCTCGTGGCTGCAGGGATACCAGGGTGGGCGCATTGCTGATGATGACCAGCATCATGAGTGCATGGCAGCCTCTAGCGCGCTAGTGACAGCGCTTCAGCTCACACTTGGGTAGTAGCCCAACCATCAAGCAATTTGAGGGATGGTAGCTGAGGTGATGTGGGCCATCTGCTCCTCGTGATCTTCGACCGCTTGCTGACACCAAATGGCACTTGACCTCCAGCATGGCTCCTCAAGTACGTGACATACAACCGCCCCGGCAAGCGCTTTGCAGGCAGCCGATGTCCGCCATTGCTAGCACTCTACAGAACTTTCGACAACACGCAACACCTGTACACTAAGCCCGTTGTCAAGAGCTTCAACCAGCTTCTCTACCGACGCTGTGTCCTTCACCACAGCCCCCAACAGGCCCTCGCGCAACATGCATGCCTCTTGTTGCACAATCATGGGAAAACAACTCGTCTACAGCACCCCGCCGTACCCAACCCGACCCCAGTCTGCCTGCCCTTTTGGATGAGGGGTTAGGAAGCGTCGGGCCATCAGTCATACCCTACCCGCACCTGAGCCACCCCAACATGCCACACGCAAGCAGAATTGTCTCGCAACATCTCACACTCCATGACCACCCACCAGTACGCCCCACCCAGTGCCTGCACACACAGCTTCACCGTGCTCCCTTGAGGCTCCCCTTGAGGCTTGCCAAGCTGGCATTGTCAGGTTAACCTTTGGGCGGCAGAGGCATGAGCCAGAGTGCAATGAGAGGGAAGCTTGCCAAGCTGGACAAGCTTCTTGGCTAGCTCCACCTGGCTGTGCTTGACCAGCAGCCCTCTGCGCGAGGATGCCTGTGCGCTGCTTGAACACCTTGCACCCATTGCTCGCGATCAGGCTCGCACCCAGTCGTCCTTAGTGGATTGCTGTAGGGCGGCCTGGCAGCCTGGTGGCTCACTGCGCAGCACCTCACTTGATGTACTGCGCTGCCCAGCGGAACCCCTCGCCGTATCCCATGCGCTTCACCACAGAGCACATGAACAGCTCCAGGGGCCGAATCTTGTTGTCCAGGTTCACCTTGCCCTTGCCAGTGGTGTAGGTGAGGCCCAGCCACTGCCTGCACAGGGCCGGAGGCAAAGGCTGAGGATGGCTAGGCCCGTCAATTCAAAAGTGGTATAGCTGTGTGATACCCAACCTGCCACCCTACCTCTTGCTGACCAGCTGCAGCCCAAAGGAGAACATGCAGCTACAAATGCATTATCATCATCAAACAGCGACTGACCGCTGCCTTAGCTGCTACACACACATTGATGCTAGTCACAAGTGAAGCCACAGAGAACAGGCCACCAGAGCATTGGAATCAACACACGACGTGTAAGCACGCATGTCCCCTTGTAATCACAGAGGACAGGGGCTACCCCCTACCAGGGTGTGAAAGACAGACCACTAGGCCAACTTCTTTCTCTGTTGCTGCAGTTGCCCTCAATGCTGCATTACACCAAGACGACCCCTTGAACTATGCCGTCACTGGCTATGGCGCTGACTCTGTACTGTCTAGCTCTGCTCCTTGATGATGCGCCTGAGGTGTTGTTGATGCTGCTGTTTGCCTACCTGAGCTCCTCCTCGGATGCTGCGGTAGGCAGGTCAATCTTGTTGCCCAGCACTAAGAGGGGCACGTTGGCTATGCCGTCATCTTCAAGCAGGCTGTCCAGCTCGCGCTTAGACTCTGCAAAGCGCTCCCTGTCTGCAGCATCCACTAGGTAAACAATTGCGTCCACCTGAATGAACAAACCAAGCAGGGGACAGTCGGTGTGACCCTACTGCTCTTGCCTGGGTTGCCGGCTGTGTATAGCTGGAGCTGGAGCAGCTTACAGCGGCTGCACATGACATCTCAGTGGATGACGTTTAGCATGTTTACCACACCCTCCTGTCTAGGAGACCAGCTTCTGCCTCTCAGCTATCCACATTGCACAGCCCTGCTGGCCCTCCACTCGAGCTGGACACGTTTACACAGATCATGCCCACCTTTGCGAAGTAATCCTTCCACACACGCCGGCCAATGTCGTGGCCACCCAAGTCGAATGCCTGGAAGTTGATCCCAGCCATCTGCAATTCTTCTGACGTAGGATACTGCGTGGGCTGGTGCTGCACGACTCGGTCGTCCTTCAGCATATGCATCAGCGTGGTCTTCCCAGCGTTGTCCAGCCCGAGAAAGAGGATCTTAGCATTCTTATTGTATAGTCTGCGTGCACAAAGCCACGCGACGCACTCGGCTCGGTCACCTAGGCCTGCTTAGGGGCCAACTCCGCTTGCGACTCTCGAGCTCACCCGAGATAGTTCAGCATCCCAGTGAACCAGTTCCATAGGAAAGCCATCACGCGTAAGCTGCCTCAAGTCTGGCCTTGAGCGCAACTACAGATGACGAAGCTTGGGCGCAACTATGATAACGAAGCTTGGGCGCAACTACAGATGACGAAGCAGAAGGGGGCCGTGGGAACCTACGAGTGTGTACGGCGGGCGGTGAACTCCTTCGTCATGGCTCAAACTTTTAGAGTAGTTCATGCTGGCTTTTCCAGGTAGTAGTGCCAAGGACTTTGGCCTGAACATTCTAGCTGCTGACAAGCTACACAGAACTTCAAGTTGGTGAAGAGTACATCCAAATCAATAAAACTTAGGTCCTTTGGCCTCAAGCTGAGATTGGCATGATCGCAGCACCGTCCCATTGATGCTGCGCAATCTGTGTCGCCTAGCACTCTTTGACCCCCCTGCGATTTCATCAGTGAGGTTTTGGGGTGCCGGCGCTGGCTCTCAATGCCTGCACAGCAGCTGTAGTTCTCAACAGGCTGCTGAGGCGCAGCAAGAGGAAACCAATGAATCGGAGTCGTCGGAGAATAGCAGGCAACCGACGAGGGTGAGCACAGCGGTGTTGAAGAATATAGTGTGTGCGATGCTGACATTAATGCGAATTGCATGACTGCAGCCGTACCGCTTCATCACTATGAACAGTAAACCTGAGCAGCTGCCCCAAGTCCGCCACCCCATTTGCTTCCCTGACATAACATTGCAAATGATGAGGCAGCCAGAAGAAGTCATGCAGGAAATCAAGCAGACTGGTTGGACACGAGAGGTTACGTTTAAGACAACACCCAACGTGACGAAGGTGTGCACAGATAAGAGAGACCCACCAGTGCTGAGCTTGGCAGCTCCAAGAACACCAGGTTTTGCTACTGACTGGGAGTTGAAGCTAGTTAATGGAACTATTATTGAGACAGGGGTGGCGGCTTGACTGCTATGCCCAGCAGCCGCTGACCTGAGCCTGCGAGGCATGCAGCTTCACAAGGGGTGAACAGGAGCAAGCGACGCATGCTGTATGTACTCTCACCTGCCGCAGCCTACCAGAGACACAGCTGCCGTGTTGGGCAGGTGACGAAACTGTATGCAGTTGCAGCGGCAGCGATAGCAGTCACTGCAGTACTAGTGCAGACTGGCGATGGTGCGGAGGGCGACTGGATGTTAACCCATGCCACGTTTTGCATTCTATGACACCATCTGCTGCGCACTGCCTGGCTGCTTTGTTGCTCATGGACAACGTGCATCACGCAAGCCAGTGCTCTACCTTGCGATATGCATTTGGCCACACACCATAAGCCAACAACAACAGCTGCAATGCTGGCGCCACAAGCATATTTGTTGAGCCTGACTGGTGGTGCTGGGGGTTGCTGCTGGACAGTTCTGCTGGGGTTGGTTAGGAAGTGTGGCTCATGCGTGTGAGGGGCTGCCCTGCCTGCCTGGCCCCAGCTGGAGATCAAGGCCTTCCTGACTGACGTATATGGGATGGAGGTGGAGCGAGTGGCTACCATCAACTACTTGGGCAGGAAGTTCACTGTGCGGAGACACAAGGTGCGCTGCGGACAACAATAGCGGCTGGGTGGACAGAAGCAGTGGCGGCAGTGGCAGCGGTGGCGGCAGCGGTGGCAGCAGCAGTGGCAGCAGCAGTGCTTGGATGTGCTGGTGCTGCACACTGCCACTTGCAGTGGGCAGGGCATCTGCCTTGCTAGGAGTGGAGCGTAGGCATGCAATGGGCAGTTGCAAATAAGAGGGAAGGGCGCCAGCCATTGTTGCAGTAGCTGCTACTGCCAGGCTCATAGCTGTGCATAGGTCCTTGTCACACCAGTAAGTGTGTTGCATGCATGCCTGTTCTACACCACTGAAGCTGTCACCTAGGAGGCTGCTTGGCCGCTCCCCTCCCCCTTACGAGGTCCACCTGCATGTGCAACATGCATATGCACCCACATGATTTAAATGATCCATGCGCATGTGCACCTTCTGTAGCATGCGGTGCAAGCACGCATGTGGCCTGCATGTGGCCTGCCCATGCAGCGTAACGCCGGCTTCATTACCATGAGGGCGGACGACTGGAAGAAGGCATACGTCACCTTTGCCCGGCCCGGCCACCTACCCCCAGCACCTGCCCCCGCTGCGCCTGCCACCCCGCAACGGATGTTAGCCACCATCCGCAAGTACAAGCTGGGTCCTAAGGCGAAGTTCCTGAGGCACAGGCTGGCGGCAGTCACAGCACCGGCAGCCCCGGAGGGGCCGCTGCAGCTGGAACCGTAAAGTGGGTAACAAGGAAGAGGCTGGGGCAGGAGAGGGTGGGGCAGGACGGGGCGGAGTGGAGTGGGGCAGGGTGGGGCTGGGAAGGGCAGGGCAGGTTGGGGTGCAAGGACGACACCTGGCCACAGCCTCATGGCTGGCGCCTGCTGCATGCATCACCTTGTCCTGGCCGCCATCGCCACCATCACTGGGCACGCCACCTAGAGTCGGGCCTTGAGTCATACTTTGTGTCGGGCACCTTGAATCAGCCAGTGTCACCTGAGCTGCTCACAAGCTTCCATGCTGAGCTTTTGAGCTCTCATGGCATGGGTTTGGGCTGGACGAGGGTAGGGGCCAGCCTAGTTGTGGGGGCCAGGTATGCTCTGGTGTGCCCCATGTGCATCATTGTGACTCAGGGAAAAGGCCATGTGCATGCTCTGTTAAGTGGGTGCATGCTGTGTTGCGTACCTGCAGCCATGAACAACCTGGTTTTGAGGCTGGCAGACTGCACAGCTGCTGCTGGCGCTGGCGCCCAGCCAAGCAGCTGGTGGTTCAGCCTTACGCAGCCAACATCACTGGGAGGGGCGACCAGAGCAGCAGCGCCGCCAACCAAGCCAAACACCAACAGTCAGTGGGCATGGTGGTGCTGGTGACCGTGTGCAGCCAGGCAAACCTGGCAGTAGCACGAGGACCGCCGGCATCAGGCTTGCCAGGAAACTGTCACGGTCAGCCTGGAACCAGCGTATCAATGCACCAGCGAGGGGCCAGGTGTGGTGCCCTGTGGTGCCTCCTCGCCAGCCCCTCCGCCCCGCAAGGCCATGGAGCGGCACCCAGCCCCTCCGCTGGAGCCATCTGTCGGGCTGTGGCCGCATCACAAGGGGCCAGGGCTGGCAGTCAGCTGGGGCCTGGAGCCTCCTACGTGGCTCATGGTACCCCCCTTGCCAGCTCACCCCTGCCCAGCTCACCTCACCCCGGCCCAGCTCGCCCACAGCCCAGCCCGCAGCCCATAGCCCGGTGCCCAGCTCGCCTCTGAACTCCTCCCTGGGCTCTCCTGGGCCACACCTGGGGCCCAGCCTACCTGTTGCCCTACCTCTTGGCTATTCAACAGCCACCTCACAGCCAACCTCCCAGCCTACCTCTTTGCCTGCCTCTGTGCTACCGAATAGCCGGACTCTTGGCTGGCGGCTGGACAGGGACTGCAACCTTCACCAAGTTGCAGAGGCCCCATGGCGTCCGGCGGAGCTATGCGCGTGCACCCACAGCCCAGGAGCAGGAGACTGTAGCATGGTGGTCTGCACTGAGCATTACCCCCGCTGGTATCAGGGAAGCGGGGTCAGGCTTTAGCCTAAGTGCTATTGCAGGGTCAAGCTAACCCCCTGGAGCCCCCTGGAGCTAACGCAGCCTGAAGCCTCTGCCCTTCAAGGTGGCGCCATGCAGGATAACCCAGTTTATGCAGGCAGCTGGGGCAGAGCAGAGCGCATCCTCTGACCTCATGAGTGGGTTAGACAACACAGCCCCAGCCAACTGGAGGGGACAGGGCCGAAGCCATCTGTGGGTGTGCAGGTAGCTGGCTAGTGGCTATGTGCAATGTAAAGCTCCAGCCATGACTCGAGCGGCAGCCTCCAATGCTGTAATAGCTCGGACTCAGACTGAAGGAGCGAAAGGTCGCCCCGATATCCTCCAAGGTCGAGGCTGGGGAAAGCTGAGGAAGCGGGTCTGTCACTGGCAGTGGAAAGCGTGGACATGTAGCAATGCATGTTGCGGTTGTGTTCAGGTAGCTGAACACGCATGCATGGGGCTGCTGGATGTCTCATAGGGTTCCTCATTGCAATAACATATATTGCGGGTGTTTATGACGAAGTTTGCATGCCGGCAGGCACCGAACGGGCGTGGTCAACGACCGACACACTCTTCTCTCTTCGCCTACCCGCTCATGATATCAGCAGTGACCGCGGTAAAGCATGGCACGATGCTTAGCACCGCTTGCGGCGCTTCTTGCGCTTGTCAGTGAGTCCTTGACTGCCCGCAAGAGAACGCTGCGCTATTAGGTGCAGCGCGACCTACAGCGCTCTGTGCCGCGCGTCCTAGGTTATTGCGGGAGCGCGGCGGGACAGGGAAATACGGCACTTAGTCTGGTTGGTCGGTGGCGTTATTGCCAGGTACGCTGCGACCACTTTGCCCTCGGCCCTGTGCCACAAGGCCCAGCGACGTCGCACCGGCGTGCCGCCCCGCTAAGCTTGCTTGGCGACCCGTGCCACAGGGTGATCCTGACGGTGCCTGGTCGTGGGCCCCTCCTTTGCTGCAGGTCACCTTATGGCAGCCTGGGAGCCAGCCGCAGACCATGGTGACGGATGTTGAGGGATTGCTGCCAGTCCCTTGGCTGGCACTGGTGAGCGGATGCGTCTGTGCAGCATGGGTCATGGGCCGCATGGGTCTGTGTGCAGCGGCATCAGGCACAGTGTTCTTGCTGTAGTGCAGCCCTCATACTGCAGGCCATACTGCCCGTGTATCACAAGTCTAATACACAGCTCAGTGGCTGGGCAGTGGCTTACGCAGTCCAGTGCACATGCTGACTCAGTAGCACACACCCTTGTAGCCTTAGCTGCCTCTGAGTAGCACTTCGGGCGGCAAGGGTGCTTATTAATGAACTAAGAAGGCAAGCAGGCAAGGTGGTTGTGTACATTCAGCTGCCAGTAGCCCTTAGGCGGCGGAGAACAGGATGCAGGGGAGTTACATTGCCGCTAGCAACTCTAGGCAGCTTCTGTGCAGCTTCTGTGTCCTGAGGCCAGAAGGTGGCGGTAGAGCCCACGGTACAGTGTGCCTAACTAACATGTAGGCATGTAGACATGTGTATGCGTCTGGGTAATGTACTAGAAGTACTAGAAGTACTTGGTGCACATGCCAGCATAGGGTGTGGGATCTCACACCGCACAGGAGGGGGTGAGACATGCACTCACAGATCAAAGGTGGTACCCCTTACATCCTGAGAGGGTGAAAGGCACAACCAAGCTGTTGAAGGTTGATTCAGCCACCTGGGCTGCCCTGCTGCCCCCTTCTGCTACTGCTGCTCAGGTTGGGCTGGACCCAGACACTGCAGGCGCTGAGTGCCTAGACAGCCTCACAGGCGAGGCCCCCCTGCTGCCGTCATGGGCTCTGATACACAGCACTCCCACCCCCTCCCCGCCGGGGTCCCCTCCACCTCTGCCACACTCGGACGCAGCTGACCTAACGTCATTAGCCACTGCCCAAACGCCCCGGCCCTTGCTTCATCACGCAGGGCCAGCTGCTAGCATGGGCTACGCAGCCGTGCTTGTAAGTCTGCAGCTCAGCCAGCAGCCTGGCCTGCCACCCTTGCGGCCCCAGCTGCCCCGCGCCCAGGGGCTGGGCCTATGGGCTGGGTTGAGTCAGAGCCTTGGCTCAGGGCCGGGAACCTTGCTTGTGGGTGCGTCTGCGGCAGCGGAGGAGGTGGAGGAGAAGGTGCAGGGAAGCTGGCGGCTGGCTGGGGTGAACCCTGGGCAGCAGGCGATGAGGGCGGCAGACATGGACCCAGTGGAAATGGCGGCGGTGGGCAGCAGTGACCTGCCCCGGTGAGAGCCAGGCCAGGGGGTGGGGGTGGCCAGGTTCAAGCAGGTGTAAAGGAGTCAAGGAGCGGGGAGTGCAAGCGGGGAGGTGGAGCTGGTAGGTGGATGGGTATGGTGGAGGCGAGGAGGAGGAGAAGGAGGATGACAATGAAAAGGGGAGGAAGTGTGGGAAGGAGAGGGATGACTGGCAGGGGCATCCATGTAGTACCATGGATGACATTAGCGCATCCTTTGGGTACCCATTGCCCTCTCAAGCTGCGTGAGTTCTGGCTGTTTTGAACGACCACGCCTGGCTGGTGCGCTCTGGCTGCCTGCACCCAGGTTCATGGGCCTAGCAGTGCTGGCGGCAGAGTTCCAGCTGCACAGCTTGATGGCCCTGGGTTGCGCTCTGCTCACCCCCTGGGCCACAGCACAACACCCCCCTGCTCCACCCTTCCCCTCCCCCTCCGCCAACCCTCCCCCACACCCTGCCCCCTCCCATTCCCCCCTCCCCGAGCCCCTTCCCTCCCCTCAGCCCCAGACTCTCAACACCACCAGCCAGGCCTCTCCTGCCCTCCACCCCACACAGCCAGCCCTACCCTGGGCCTTGCCCTTGCCCACCAAACCTGGGCAGAGGGCAGCCTTGGCAGTGGCTGCCGCAGCACTGGCCCTGGCCACCGAGCAGGGGTGGGCCCTGCAGCCAGACCAGGGGTTGGTTGCGCCTGGCGTGGTGTTGGTCAGGAGTGGGGTCTCAGATGGGCAATACATCCAGGCAGTGCTGCGAAGAGCGGGAGCGGACCTAGGTCTTGCGGTAAGAGGGTGAGGGAGGATGGTGGGAGGGGAGAGGAAGGAGAAGGCGAGGTTCCTAGGGGAAGCAGGGAGAGGGGAGGTGCTGGGGAGGGGAGGAAAAGAGGAAGGGGAAGTAGAAGGTGCTGGGGATGGGGGAGGGAAGAGGATAGCGCGAGGCACCATACACCACCAGGATGTGGGTGTAAGGGGGCGATCCCAATGGCAGGGCGGCGAGGCGAGACGGCTAGGCCTCCATATCCCTTGCACGCCCCCCAACCGAGCCACATGGAGCCTCGTCTCGCCTCGCCTCGCTCCATTGCAACCGCGCCCTCAGACGCAGGCCCGTTTGACACCACCCATACATGTTGGGCTGCAGGAAATGCCTGGCGACGAGCTGTTGGAGGCCGTGGCCTCTCTGGCAGCCGACCTGGCTTACCTCCTAGAGCAGGACAAGCAGGCAGCGCTGCTGGGCGCATCCCTCGCGCCTGGGGCAGCCTTCACACCCTTCTCCTCTCCCCCTCCGCCCTCCCCCGTAAACGACCGCAGCGAGGCCCTTGACCGCAGCAGCAACAGCAGCGACAACGCCATCAACGGGCTGTTGCAACTGCGCGGTCACAGCTTGGCGCTGTCGCCGTGGGCTGATGCCGCCAACCCGGTGACTCTTGTGACCCGGGTGGCGGGGGCGACGCGGCTGCTTGCGAGGGCGGTTGCGGCGGTCCGGCGCGCGGGCCGGGTCGGGATGGCGGCCGATGACGCGTCTGCACTGCTGCAGCCCTTTTCCACCGCCAGCTTGCCAACGATGATGGCGGAGCAGGAGGGCGTTTGCGAGGGAGACGTGCAGGTGGCACTGGGCCTGGGTGCCCCACCAGCTGCTGTGGGCATGAGGACAGGTGCGGCAGTGGGTAAATGTGTGAACAGGTGTGGGCAGTGACAAGCTGCTCGACATGGTGTCCTACCCACCCCACTAATGTTGAGCTCAGCCACCATCCTGGATCATCTTGTTGGCATGCTGCATGGCATGACCCTCCACATCCAGGTGTGACCTATCCAGGTGTAACCCAGTGATGGTGCAGCCACTGGCCCCCATGTGAGAGCAGGAGATGAGGGGACATGGGCCAGAGCATGTTGAGGGGTGTGGAGATGCAACCAAAAGCTGGGCAGGCACGGGCGCTTGTGCCTGTTGTTGGGACAACAAGGAGACCCAGGGCCATCCATGACTGGCTGAGCCGCTGCACCAATCCATGACCAAGACACTGAGATTAACCAACACCACAAGACTAGACGTTGACACTAGACGGACCCAGGCCCTGTCCTGCCCCTGCCCTGAGCCCCTCTCCCCTCCCCTGCATCACAGGCTTGGCCATGGCGGTGGGCCCTCTGCTGGGCTGCCAGGGCGCGGTGCAGGGCGCAGCCCCGGCTGCCTGGCAACAGTTCGGCACCAGCAGCATCAGCGCAGTCTTCAGCGTGAACAGCAGCGGGCCAGGCACGGTGCGCGGGTGCAGGCAGGGTGCTGCCATGCAGGGTTTGGCAGGGGGAGGGGGTGGGGGGGAAAGGGCAAGCTGTGGGTCATGGGAGATGGCAGGGAGGGTGGAGGGTAAGGTAGGCAGTGGGGGATTGCCGTGGTCAGGAGTCTATGGGGGGGCCCACGGACGTTTGGAGAGGGTGCCGTCAGTGTGAGGGGAACCTGTGCTGCTGACCACGCTTCTGAACCTTTGCCGCCTCTGCCCTCCTCCCTCTGGATGCCCTCCTCCTTCTGCCACCCCCCTTCCCACCCCTACCAGCCCACCCTCCCCTCCTCCTGCCCCCCTGCACCACCCTCTCAGGTGTCAGTGTGGGCACTGCCTGGCTGCCTAGACGCACTGACCCAGCAGCCCCTGCCCGCCCCCCTGGCCGCCCCCCTGCCCCCCACCCCCATGCTGCTGCTCTCCCCCCTGAGCCTGCTGGCCCGCGGACTCAGGACAGTGGCAGGGACCCAAGGCCCTGCGGCAGAGTCCGGCACCTGGGGGGCGGCAGCAGCAGCAGCCATGGGGCTGGGTCTGGGTGCACAGGACACCCTGGACGAGTGGGTGGGCGTGGTGGAGGGGGTGGGTGGTGAGCCCGCTGGGGCTGCTGCCGCCAGTGGCAACCACGGTGGGGATGACAGCATGCCCAGCAGTGGTGGTGGTGGTGGTGGTGGCAGTGGCGGCAGCAGGGGCGTGGAGGGGGCCTGGGTGCCGGGGCTGCCCCCCTCACTGCCTCCGCCAGCCGCCGCCCCACCCCTGCAGCGGCTGCTGCGTCAGCCCCTGGTGCTGGCGGCCTCTGCTGCCAATGCCCAGCTGCTGGCCTTCTGCAGCTTGGCCAGGGCGCTCTTCAGCCGCTCCGCACTGCTGGCCTTGGCACTGGAGGTGAGGGGGTAGGGCGGGGCCAGGCAGCAGGAGTGGAGCAGGCTCTGAACGACTGCCCCTGCTGCCTAGAGTTGGAACTTGGGGCCCCTGCTGCTGTGGCAGCGGTGGCAGGCTTGGTGGCATCTACTCCCCCTCACCCTCCCTCCCCTCCCCCTCATCACCCATCTTCCCCTCCTCCCCTTCCCTTCCCTTCCCATCCTCCTTCCCCTCAGCCCCCGCCTCTCGAGAGGCTGTAAAGGCCGGGCTGCTGCTGCCACTGCCACTGCTGCTGCCGCCCTACAGCTGCTGTTGCCTCGCTGCCGGCTGCTACAGGACCTGGAGGCTGCTGACAGGCTGGTCACGCACCTGGCCATGACCTCCTTGGCAGCAGAGGCCCAGCAGCCACCCAGCCACCCTCCCAGCACCCCACCCACTCAGCCCCCAGCCAGCCCCACATCCGCACCCACTCCACCTCGCCCCGGGCCTCCCACCCACCCACACATCACACCACTGGACCTCACCTCAGCCCCCACCCTCCAGCGCCTGCTGGCACGCATCAAGCCGGCCTGCTTCACGGACCCCAGCGCTGCTGACACCCCTCCCCCGCTGATGCCCTCCCCACACCCCGCTGCCTTCCAACAGCCACCCCACCTTGCGTTCAACATCACACTCCTCTCACCGCCTCACCCCACCCCGCCTTCTTCCCTCTCCCCTCCCCTTGTCACCCCAACCTCAGCAGCAACCCCACCTACCCCGCGTGTGCAGCAGCAGCAGCAGCAGCAGCGGCAGCTACGTGGCAGCTTCCCGCCCAACCTTCCCCCACCCCGGCATCAACACCGGCAGATGATGATGATGTTGACTGGCAGCCCTGACTTCGACGGCGTGCTGGCCGGGCTGGCCTCAGCCCTGGCAGGCCTGACCTCCCAGCTGCAGGTACTGCAGGCCAGGTGCCTGACGGCAGCAGGTGGGCCAGTGGCTGGCGCAGGGGCGTCCCCAGTGGGGGCTATGGGAGCAGGGCTGGCGGGCGAGGAGGCCGGGGCGCTGCTGCTCAATATCTCGGTGCTGGCGACAGTGGCTCAGGTACTCACTCAGGGGGAGGTGGGGATCCGGGCCAGGTGGGACAGGAGGGTGAGGGAGGGGAGGGGTGGTGAAGGGCGAGGAGTTGGCAGGGGCAGGTGTAGGGTGGAGGAAGGCAACGGCAGGGCAGGATAGTAGGAAAGGTGGGAAAGGTGGGAAGGAGGGAGGAAAGTAGGAAGGCAGGGGAGGAGGAGGGGGGCCTGCTGCAGCCCTTATCTGACTACCCTCGCAACCTCATTGCGGAGCTTTCCGCTCTTCTAGCCAGCCACCCGGCCTGACACACGACCTGCCATCTTCCCTAGTGCCTGGCCTGACACCGGATGTGGCTGTTGCCTCATGTTCCCTCAGACCACCTTTTACAGCCGCGCCATGGCTGTGCTGGAGGCAACTCCTGGTGTTGGGCCAAGTCGCAGCCAGCTGCTGCAGGACCTGAGCTCGGACATGACGGGCGCCAGACTCATGCGGTGCGCCTCACTTTCCCCACCCACCCATACCCTACCCTGACCTGGGCGGCGCAGTCAGCGCCTTGCCGCCCCCTCCCGTGCCTCTCCCAATCTGCACTGCCAACCCCAGCCACACCAACCCCACCCGCCCATACCTCACCCAGACCAGAGGGGTCCGCCTGCCCGCTCATCCCTCCCTCGCCATCCCGCCTGCTCACCCTCTTCTCCCCTCAACACCTCTGCCCCCCCTCCTGTGGCTGCCTGACCCTCGCGCCTGACACTAGGCTCAAGAGGGTCCTGCTACCAGTTCCCTACTTCAACAGCTCTGCCCCCCGTGTGGCTGCCTGACCCTCACGCCTGACACTGGCGCTGGCGTGTGTGCCTCACCCTGCTCGCAGGCTGGCCCAAGACGCTGCCTCTCCAGCCGCCCAGGCAGCCCTGTGTGCAATGACCGGCACCTGCCCCACCCTCCTCCCGGCACCCCCTCCCTCTCGTTCCGCCCACCCCTCCCTCTCCCTTGTCCTAGGCCTGGGGCTGGGCCTGGGGGGCGGCTGCCTGGCTGCCCTGCTGGGTACCTACGCTACCTACCGCTGCCGCCAGGAGCAGCAGGTGATGCGCAGCATGCAGGTGTACGCCGCCCAGGGGCAGGGCCACGGGGGGGTCCATGCCCAGGGTCAGTCATGGACACGAGGGAGTTGGGCGCCAGGCAGGGCAGTTAGCTGCCACCTGACTGCTGCCACTGGCAAAGCCCACCCAAGCCACAGCCACAGCCCTCTCCCCCACTACTCAGCTGGGGCTGTGGCACCCAGCAACGGCGCGGTGATGTTCAGTGTGAGCAGCAGCGGGCCAGGCATGGTGACTGGGGGCGGGGGGCAGGGCCACAGCCTCAGTGGGTATGACTTGCTGGCACACCTGCACTGCCAGGCCGGGGGGCAGCACAGCAAGGGGGAGGGGGGCATGTCACACCCCACCCAGCCTTGCCACCAGCTGACCTCTTACCCAGTCCAGGGTTTAGCACAGCAGCAGCAGCGGCAGCAGCAGCAGCAGCACCCCCTGCCTGCCGGCCCCACCTCTCCAGCGCCGCTACCAGGAGCACTGCTCAGCCCTCGTCCTCCTCACGCCCCTAGCCTCTACCTCTGCCTTCCCTCCACCTCCAACCCCCAGCCCCTTCCCCCTCCACCTCTTTCTCCTGCATCATACACCTGGCACAAGCACTGCAACATGCTCCAGCCCAGCTTCTCCTCAGCTGCCTCTCACACTGTGGGGGCAGGGGCAACGAGGGTCGCACACCTTGGCACCACCCTGTTGGCCATGGAGGGGGCCTTGGTGGCAGGGGCTGGGCCAGGGCAGGGCCAGGCCGTCACCTACCCCCTGCACCCCACCCCTGGTGCTGCTGCTGCCGCCCTCCCCCCTTGCGCTGGGACCACGACCAGCCAGACCCTGTCAGGGGGCTGCAGGCTGCAGGGGCGGGTGGCCAGTCAAGCTGCCCCATAGCGCTCCTCCAGCAGTTCGGCAAAATGGTTGACTCAGGTCTCAGGTTAATTCATCACTAGTACAGCAGCTCTCAGGTCTCAGTTTATTCATCACGAGCCTCGCATGTGGACAACAGCGGATGCATAGATAAGGGGATGCTGTGGGAGGCAGTCGTAACAACAAGAGCCAGATGCCTTCAAGCGGCCAGGCAAGTGCTGCTGCCCCCCAGGGTGGCTGCAGGGATGCGGGGCAAAGCTATTGCAATGACAACCACTGTGTGTGCTGTGATGGCATTGGTGCTTGCCATGGCAGTCCTCACTAGTCTTCGGCAACAGGTGGAGCCCTGAGGGGGAGGCTTGGAGCGGCCAAGCTGTCTGTTAGGGAGCGTCTGATGTACGTACATACGGCCAAGCTGCTGAAGGCTGACGGCTTCAGTGGCTTCAGCAGCAGCAGCAGCGCCAACATGTCACCAACATGGTTTTTGCATCATCATCATCATCATCATCATCATCATCATGTTGTGTATGCTCCATAGCTATGTGTTGGGGTCTGTCATCTGTTGCTCGCCACTGTCAGGGGTGCCAGACCCGCTGCCTAAACTGCCTGCCAAGCAGGACATCACAGTGAGTTTGTGACAGGGGGTCACCTTGGCATGCCACGACTGTTTGGCACATGTTAGGGTTATGGTTACACATGGTTGTGTACCCTTAGGTTGTTGGGGTTAGGGTTAGGGTTAAAGTTCTCCTGTACCCTGGGCTGGGACACTACTGGACACTGTTCTTACGGTGTAGAATCGGTCCAGCCAACCGCAAACAGTTTTGAAAGCCATGGCCGTCAAAGCAATTCTGTTAAAGAATGTACTAATGTATTCCGTTTCAATGCATCCTAGCTTGTCCCAAGGCCCATAGCAAGGTACATCTTAGGCAGTGAAGCTCCATGATGCCTCGTGATTAGGTGCATTGGACTAGAAAGTGAGTAGTAGTAGTATTGTTCGGTATCGTTAATTAAAGTTATTGTTATGAATATTATTGTTATGTGATTGTTAGGTAGTGAATAGGTTGCCCTGAATAATCAACACATAACATGGCACATGACTTGACTTCGTGCATCTCCCAAACCCATGTGCAGGTCCTATGACTGGGACGTCTCAGCCGCGATAAACATCCGCCGCTGTGCAGTCGGCCAAGGGCCACGCCCCACAGAGCTGTGTAGCTGGGACGGCCGCCCAGCCATGCCAAAGACAGGCAGGCCAGGCCAGGAGTGGGTGCACCTGCCCGACAAGGCCCTGTTGTGCGAGTGGCGGCGCAAGTAGCGGCAATAGCCAGCTACAGCAAGACAATCCAAGAAAACAAGATACCAAACCCCTCACAATGGGGATGTGTGTAAGAGCTATAGGGTTAGTTAGAGCTCGAGCTAGCAGTAGACCTGAAGACACACACACACCAGAATGGCTGAGCTGGAGTGGGCAGTAGGCACACTAGCAATAGCCTCTACAACAATGATCAGGCCAGTGTTGTGAATCTTCAGATTTTCAGATTTTCAGATTTTCAGATTTTCATGAAAATGAAAGTGTTTCATTGAAAATCTGAAAGACTTTCACGCCAGTGAAAATGAGCGTTTGCAGCTGGTTTCCCATCCTCCCTTTATGCACGCGGCTTGTTTGCAGGTCTGCACTTCAAGAAATGCACAAATGCTCAGTTCGCTTAAGGTCAGACATGCAAGCCAATTTAAAAGATGCAAGCCGTCCATGCTGGCGTTGCCTGCCTTACGCTTCTTCCGCTGTGGCTGCAGCGCGCTGGCGCCAGCCAAGCCAAGCGAAAGGCTCTGCGACACCCGTGGGATTGGCAGCGCCGGGCTCCTTCCGATGGCAGCGACTATAGCCCGGGCAGTTTGCACTAGGGCGAGTCTCTGGTTGCCTGCGAGCTGCTGTTCGCCTGCTGCTGCCATCGCGCCGCGATCTGACCGGGGGTAGCACCCGGCACTTTCAGATTTGCAGTGAATACGTTCAGATTTTCAGATGAAAATTTTCATTGAAAATCTGAATGAAAATCTGAAATTTTCACAACACTGGGGGCCTATCCGCGAACCGACGAGAAAAATTTTCAAATTTTTCGCCTCAACCGCTACGCTTTTTGGCCGCCCGCACGACTGGCTGCAGCTCTCACTGGTCTGACCCCGTAGTATTCTGTTGTGCTGTAGCAGCAGACCGGGGAATGGTTCAGCGCTGCAAATGGTCGAAGTTTAGGGGCCTCACTCGGCAGAGATAACTTTCAAATTTTCTCCTTTTTCTCGGCCTGGTTTCCCCCGCCGAGAAAAAGGAGTAAATTGAAAATAATCTCTTTCACACACACGGTCACGTGGCCGACCTTTGCGCGCCGTAATAGCCCAGGAGGGCCTGCTGGGGGAGACAAATGCCCTGGCAGTGGCACCCCTCATAGCTAGAGGGATACAGCCCACGTAGCTGCCGCCGGAGGAAATGCGCCTCCTCAAATGGCGGTGCCCGCAAACTCGTGCTGCAGCATGTTGTTGAGGAGCAGCTCAGGCCTCATAGCCCTCATAGCGAATGGTCACCGCGATGTGTGCATGCCCCGCAGCGCCTCAAATATGAATATGACCATTATGCTTCGGCCCTAATCGCGGTCGCACTTTTTGGCCGCCCGCCTCACTGACTGGAGTTTTCGGGCTTGTGAGCGCGCATCGCTATTGCGTAGTAACTCGTTTGCCCTTCGCGCTGCTACAGAGCGAGGAAGGACGCCATTCCAAGGCGGTTGGCGCAACCACTACCGAACTAGAAAATCAAAGAAAATTTGAATTACGAGCCCGTTCGCGGATAGGCCCTGGATCAGGCAGCCTGTGTTTGATTACAACTCGTTAAAACTTGTATCAGTGTTTGCCATGGCAGCCCTCATTATTGCTGGCAACAGGGAAGGCCCCTAGGTGGAGGCTTGGGAAGGCCAAGCTGCTTGACGGCTCACAGCTTCGCAGCCTAAGCCTATGGTGTATGCACCATCATCACCATCATCATCATTATCATGTCGGTGCTGTCTCACAGCGATCCTCAAAGCTATCCCGCGCGGAGCTTCACCACCCTCGTCGCCGAGCGATCCCAGTTGTAGTGGAGGGGGTCACTATTTACACTGAGCCTACACTGACTCAACACCAGCGATACGCTAGTCGCGAGAAAGTACATGAAAATAAGGAGCTTGCGGCCCGCCAGCACCTCAATCGGATCCAGCCAGCTCCTTCGGCTCGCGGCTCGCACGTGTAGGCTCAGCCCTTATCGACGCCACATTTGCTTGGCGAGCCCAGGCAAGCCAGGCGGTCAGTTTGCCAGCGGCTGCATGTTGTGCACAGAACGAACTGTAGTACCGCACCGTGTACACGCGAAGCTGAGGGAGGTGGGGGGGAGGGTTCTTTGAACAACACGCAGCTACTGGCAAGCTGGCCCTGGCAACCTGGCTCTTCCCAGCCCTGCACCCCTGCCCTGCCCCGCACTCTGCTGCTGCTGCCCTGCAGCCCCCACGGGCTCTGACCCTGAGGTTGTGACCCAGGTGGCCAGGGTGGACACGGGCGATGCCATTGAGCAGCTGCAGCTACCGGTCAGCTCCCCTCACAGCAGCCTGGTGACAGTGACGCTGCGTTCCCCCATGGGGCTGGTTTTGATGGGTGAGGGGGGCATGGGCCACATGGGGGTGGGGGGGCTGCATGGGGGCAGGGAGGCTGCGTGGAGGCAAGGGGGGTGCAAAGGGGCAGGAGGGCCACATGGGGGCAGGGGGGCCGTAATGGGAGCAGGGGAAGGTGTGGGGGAGAGTGGCAGCAGCAGGGGGGGGGTGTGGGCAGCACGGGAGGGTTGGGGAGTGTTGAGAGCCCGAGGGCATTGAGTATGGGTGGCGCTGAGGGTGCAGGGGCAGTGAGTGTTGAGTCAGCAGCTGCTGCGCCCTGCTGTGCTGCTGGCGGGTGCAGAGAGCGCCCCTGCATGCGTCCAGGTGGCGGAGGTGGTGCCAGGGGGGGCTGCCGCCACCGCCCAGGTGCGCCCAGCCCCTCTTACTGGATACCGCCCTGCATACAGCACAAGCGCCTGGCCCATGCCTGGCCCATGCTTACCATGCTGAATGGAGGCTCCCAGGGCAATGAGGGGCTGGTGGGTAGGGAGCGACCACCAACCTAGAATCCCAAGCTTTCTAGCCTAGAATTCTGGGTTTTCCGAGCCATTTTATTTAGATCCCTCTTGCCTACAATTCTAGGATTTTCTAGGATCCACCTATAATTATATGGGCGTACCCTACTGGTGGGGGCTGGGGCCTGATGCCAGGGGGCAGCTTTGCTTGACTTCACGTATGGGGCTGGGGCTAGGGGCTGCTCCCAGCCAAGTTGTTTGACTGTGGCTCGGACTCCCTCAGCAGCACTGCGCCCTGCCTGGTTCACCCCAGCTGGCCGCTCTGAGCTTGGCTGGCATGGCTGGCCTGGGCTTGGCTGACTGCTCTGGGCATGGCTGCCTGGCGCCTGCACCACGCCTCCACCAGTCTCCACCAGCTAAGGGCCCCCAGCAGCGGCTGAGTGACTCCCTCGCCACAGCGCAGGGGGTGCGAGCACACAGTGCAGCACACCCACAGGTCTCAGGCCACACCCCGCAGATCAGGGAGCAGCACAGGGATGCTAAGGAGCGGCTGGACCAGGGCAGTCGTGGGAGCGGCGGAGCGAACCGTGGGATGCTGACCGTGGACCGTGGGATGCTGCGAATTGGCTGGACCGGGGCAGCCGTGGGGAAGGCAGCCATTGCCAATCCAGGGCGCTGCTGCCAGCCAGGTCCGGGCGTTGCTGTGTGGTTGCAGGCATGAACACGCAGAGGGTGGAGGCCATCAGGTAAAGCAGCCTGACAGCCAGGCAGCCGACAGCCAGGACCTGGGTGCTCCTGGCTGCAGGTGAGGGTGGGGGACCGGGTGCGGGCTGTGACGGCTGCCACCATGCAGATGACCTACCCCACCGTCAACCTGGTGAGGAGGGGGGAGGGCCGGGGGGTGGGTGGGGGGAGAAGGGGGAAGAAGGAGGAGGGGGAGTGGAGTGGAGAGGGGAGGAGGGGGAAGGAAGGGGAGCATCGCGGTCATGTTTGCCCACTGCAACGTTGTTCATCACCAGCACAGGGTTACCCACCACACCGCCCCACATGTGTGTACTGGCAGCATGCAAGGTAGGCTGTGGTTCACGCTGACTGCAGCTTCTGGGAGGAGTGGGCCGGCCCCGGCTGAAGCGGGTGGCCCTGCCAGCCACTGGCCGCTCCCTCGCTTGGGTCAGCGGTGCCCTGCGCAGCAATGCGGACCTGGAGGGGGGCCAGGCCACTCTGGTGCTAGAGCGGCCGGGTGGTGCTGAGCTGCAGCAGCAGCAGCAGGGGGGGCAGGGTCGGGCCCAGGGGGTGCGGGAGGCTGAGGCCGAGGGTGCGGGTAAAGATGCGGGCGGCAGTGTCTTCGACCCTAGTTTGTTTGAATGACTAGTTGTCAGCTTTCCTATTTATTGTTCTATTCCAAAGTCATCAAATGTTTGTCAGATCTCGCCCATGCTTCGCTGCAGCTAGCTGGCAACCTGTCGGCTGGCTGGTTGGTGGTGGCAGGGTTTGCGATTGAGTGTTCTGTGAGGCCTGCAGGGTAGCCCATAGAGTCAAATCCACCAGAGACCCTAACCCGTGGAGGAAGGGGGTGACCGAGCAGCCTTACGGCCGACAGCGAAACCTCCTGCTTGCTACTTGCCCCAATGGGGGCGGGCTACTGCCGTGTGCGCGACCACAATTTGCAGCAACAGCCTGACAAAGCTTACGTGGTGCTACTGGGCCAGGGTCAGTTCAAGCCATTGTTGCGCTCGGCGGTGCTAGGACATGCGTTACACCACGTAACTACCGCCTCCTCTCTCCAGCGCACATACCATTCTCACGGGGCTGCGACAATCGATTGCGGGCACTTTTTCTATCATTTGGCCACAACAAGCCTCCGCAAACAACGCATCGCTTACCCCATGCTACTCTGCTCAACCAACTTCATGCATTGCAACGACAACTACGAACGACGCCAAGTCTACATACGTATGCCTCTGCCTACACGCTACTCATCACTTCCATGTCATCTAGCAGCCTAACGGTTGGAGGGTTGAGCGTTGAGGATAACGCATGCCTTATACTCAACGGCAATGCAAGCCATGCGTGTTGCCATGTCACCCTCGTCACAAACATTACTACCCAGCTTGTGCGGTTGCCATGTGCCCAAGCAACTAGCTACTGTCGTATCAACGCAAAGCTCCTCAAAAGCTCAGTGTACTGTTCATCATGGCCACGAGGGTTTGGTGGCAGGTGTGGCCCTGGGCAGTGGCAAGGGCTGAAGCTGTGAACCCACATCCGTGCAGCAAGCATGAAGCTACAGTAAACCCTTTCACTACCCCTGGGCAACCACACTACAGCTACAGCCTTATAACCAAACAGCCTCATGACCTACCGGCCTTATGGCCAACAACGACGTCACCCATATAGCTAGCGGTCCGCTTGCACCTGGCATGCTTGCCAGCAGCCACCTCTGCCTCCCAGCCTCATGCATCAGCCACGCATGGAGGTGTGCCAGCTTCTAGCCAGCTTCCAGCTTGCGTTTCGTAGAGGGAGGGAGAAGGTGACACCCCATGCAGAGGACACCCCACTGCCCTCCCCTCCCCCACCCCCTCCCATACCTGCCCCCCACCTCCCCGCCTGCCTGCCCTGAGGTGGTGGCTGCTACCAGCACCAGGGGGTAGCCACGCTGTCCACAAAGCCACGTGCACACACGCCCCACGCTTGCCCGCCACCTCTGCTCCATGCACCTTGCCCACCCCCTCTTCCAGACCAAGGTGACCCACCTACCACTGCCTCATCTGGCAGGATGAAGCTGGCTGGCACCATGGCGTGGCGGCCTGCCTAGCGACCAAGGCCTCTGCACCGCCCCAGGCCCCTGACCTTTGAGACTCCCTCTAGGCAACCATCCTTCAGCACCTGCCTTCAGCACCTGCCAGTCAAGGCTCGCCGCACCTCACGCTCGCATCGGCGGCCTGGCCATCCCGCCCTCCCGGCCCTCTCTCCCTTGGTGTGCCCCACACGCGCAACCACCCCAAGCACACAGTGACCCGCAGATCATCCCTCTGGCGCCACACCGCCCCGCCCCTCTGCACCTAGCCTACAGGCTGCCTGTCAGGTGGAGACAGACTGCTGTGCGACGCTGAGCGCAAGCAGCTGAGCACTGCCCTTCACGTCAACTGTCAACCGTCGACTGTCAACTGCCGTGCATGTCCCTGACGTAGTAGGGTGACCGCGAGGGGGCGGGGTCCCCCCCCCAGGAGCCCATCGTGCCCAGGCCTGCAGACAGGCAGGGTGGGGACTCAGCGGCAGTATGGCCAACATGCCATGCTGGTTGGCAGCGGTGGGAGTGCTGAGCCGCCCTGACCAGGGGTTGGGGCAGAGGGGCACCACCCTAGGACTGGCTCCAGGGAGCGCTGAGCCACCGTGGTGAGGTGGGGGGGACAGGGGGCGCAGGCCTGCCTAGGACTGGCACCAGGGTGGGGCTGGTGGTGGAGGGTGGAGGGTGCAGGGTGTCGTGGGGCAGGGGCTGTGTCTGTTGATGGCAGTTTGATGGCAGTGTAAATGACAGTTTGATGGCAGTTGATGCAAGGGCGGGAGCAGGGGGGCCCCTGGCCTGCCCTGCCCCTTGACCAGCACCTGCACCTGCACCAGCACCAGCTTCTTCACCCTGGCACCCGCACCCTGTCACTCCACACCACAGCAGGCTGCACACCCTCCCTTTCAGCGCACTGGCTGGATATTTGCTGGTGGGCTGGAGGGCAGCGGGAATGCTTAGGCATGACTGCCTGACGAGCACTGCTGTCTGGGGGATGGGCAGTTCAGGCAGGAGGGCAGGAGGGGCGGAGGGGCAGAAGGGGCAGGAGGGCAGGAGGGCAGGAGGGGCAGGAGGGCAGGAGGTGCGGAGGGGCAGGAGGGGCAGGAGGGCAGGAGGGCAGGAGGGGCAGGCAGGAGGGGCAGGAGGGCAGGAGGGCAGGGGGGCAGGGGGGGCAGGAGGGCAGGAAGGCAGGGGGGGAGGAGGGCAGGGGGGCAGGGGGCCAGGGGGGCCGGGGGCCAGGGGGGCAGGGGGGCTACTCACGGGACACAATGGTTGTGGTGTGGTAGCGAGGGACCTGTAGCGCCTGGGCCACTGGGCTAGACACGGGGTGACCTTGGTAGCCCCGCCAGCGCGGCCCAGCTGGGGCCCCCTCCTCGCCACCTGCCCTGCTGCAGGCAGCAGCTTCCAGGCAACTGCCCCCTGCCCCATCCGCCCCCACCCGCACCTCCCCCACCCGTGCTGCCCCTTTGCCAGAGTCAGGGGCGTGCAACAGCGAGCTGTCTGGGCCATGCCTTGCGCCCTCCCAGCCATCTGGCGTGGCAGGTGCTTCCCACGCCAAGGGCCCCTGGTCGGAAACCCCACCGCCCTCATCAGGATTCGAACCTGGGTCTGACCAGGTCCTCAGCAGTGGCCACCCTGCCGACATGGCTTCCAGGGGATGTGCATGGGAGCGGGGGCTGGAGGGCGGGGCAGCTGGCAGGCTGCAGGTTGGCTGCTCATAGCCACTGAGCCCCCTCCCCCGGGACTGGCCCTGCGTGCGGTTAAAGGGGGTGGCGGGGGGGCTGGGTGCGCCGCTGCAGCCGCCACTGGCGCTGGGTCCACAGTCAGCAGTGAGGGTCACGTTGCAGGGGGGAAGCTGGAGGGGCGTGTCCTGCACCCAGTTGCAATCTTCTGAGGGGAGGACTTTGTGAGGAGGAGGGGAGCAGGGCAGGGGTACCTCCCGGCTGGTGGGGGGGCCGGCTAGGGTGGGGGGCTGGGGCCAAGGGGGAGGGGGGCAGGGCCTGCCTGGGTCGCTGGTTGCCCGGGGAAGGGAGGGGACCCCAACGGGCCAGGATAGGCTCAGGGAGTGTTGTGGGGGAGGGGGGGGCAAGGGGGCGGTGGGTGAGGGAGGGGGGGCGGGGGGCAGGGACAGGGTAGCCTCTGATAGGTGAGGAGAGAGGTTTGTGGACTGGGCACGAGTCAAAGCTTCAAGAGGGCTTGGCAGGCTCCTTGCTGCTGCTGCTGCTGCTGCTGCTGTTGCTGCTGCTGCCCCTGACGCCGCTGCCGCCGCCGCCACTGCTGTTGATGATGGGACCCCATTTTGCGGGAGCCCAGGCCTGAGTGACAGGCGAGGTATGCCAGGGGGGGTGCATCCTCCGTTGCTGGTGCGGCTCCACCCACCACCCCCTCCGTTGCCAGCATTGCCTGCCTCCTGTCCAGCTGTCTCTGCCAGCCGGCGCTCTACAAGACCTGGCCCTTCTGTTGGCAGAGCCACCTCTATCAGGCTGAGCTGCTGCTGGGCGAGCGGCGGGCCCTGTACTGCCGGCACCAGGCCAAGGCGGGAAGGCACGCGGGAAGGCGGGCGCCGGGCGCCGCCTGCGCTGCGTGGCTGTGGCCACACCCCTCGCGGAGGCTCGGAGTCCAAGGCGAGATACGGGCTGTGCAGCAGGGCGGGCGACGGGCGCACTTGCGATGTGGGCGGTGCAGAGTGCATGAGTCGGGGATGCACGAGGGTTCGAGCTTCCTCTGCTTTCCTCGCCCCGGCCCCTGACGCGCTCAGGCTGCCCCATCGGCGCTGGATGCTGCACCTCATGGCGGTCAGGAGCGGCACGGGGGGGACCTGCGGGCTTTGATCAGTTTCCTCATCGAGCGTCAGCAGCATGCGCGCAGCCCTGCGCAAGGCCTCTGTGTCGGAGGGTTCCCTCCATAGCCCGAGCGTGGGCGGTGCCATGCCTTGGCACCTGCGCAGCACACATGTGCCGCATCAAACCATTGTTAGCAAGCACGGGCAGGCGAAGACGGGGCAGTCAAATGATTACAGTAGTACGGGACAAGCCGTCGAGTCAAGGAGTCCGAGCAGCGATGCGCACCGCAGCCTCTGGTGTGAGGCCGAGGGCAATGCAGCACAATGTGTACTATGGAAACTGCCGACGAATCTATCCGACGTACTGTGGGCTCGGTTTACGTCAAAGCGTGCGTAGTGTGGGTGCGCCCAAGCATCCAAGTCCAGTTATAATTTGACGGACAATGCGGGACGATAACACCTCCACCTCACTCGTTCTACAACATGCATGGGCCCCAACCAGTTAGGTCTCCCGGTCACATATGGCACGCTTTTGGGTAACTTGAAGAAGACGAAAAAGGGAAACATGTCCCAAGTGGGCCCCGTCTGTTCCGCGTAGCCCAGCTAGCCATCGCACAGTGGAAGCGGGCTCACAGCGGCGATTCCGGTGCCGGCCAGGCAGGTGAGCCAGCCTGCTTGGGCGCACGTCAACGTTAGGCACATTGCGTAGCTGTTAGCTTTGCGCACGCCAAGCTGGGCCAGTAAGTGCAATCGCCGCACAGCCAAGCAGCGGTTGCGGCAGGCGGTTATAGATGGCTTGCACGCTGCAGGTACAATGTCCAAAATCGCTAGCTCCGTTCTTAGAGGCCGTATCACTGTCAGCGGGGCACCAATTCGCCCAGGAAAAGACACGCCAGCACCCAGGACAGCACGGAGACACCGTGACCAGTCTCCACCGCGCGCGAAATCCCCGACGCAGCGTACCATTGAGCAGAAGGCAGACGGGCAACAGCCTGACCACTGACACTGCAGGGACATGGACAGGCTGCAGTGCATGAGCAACAGCAGCAGCAGCAGCAGCAGGCTGTAGTGCACGAGCAACAGCAACAGCAGGCTGTAGTGCACGAGCAGCAATGCATGGGCAGCAGCAGTAGCAGGCTGTAGGTGTGTGGCAGTGCAGCCTTGTATTGGCAATCAGAGCCTCCGTTCCATGCCACACACCGTGATCTGCCACACACCATCAACTGGTGTATAGCCCTTGGGCAAATTAACCAAGTACATGACCTTGGGTCACCGCAGCGATGTCATCCAGAGTGCGTTGCCGTGGTGAAGCATAGCAAGATGGTGGAGCTCTTGGATGGGTGCCACACCAACATGGTCACAAAGCAAGGTAAGCCCACTCTTCTAGTTTGCACCCAGCAATATGGCTCCTGATGTTTGTGGTTGCCGCCTCAGAGGAGGTCACCAAGAAGTTGGGCAAGCTGAGGGAGCAGGCAGGCATTGGCATTGGCTTGCACGTTAGCTTATACTTGTGCATTGTGCAGGAGAGTAGAGGTGGAGTTGATCAGAGAACGGTGTGGTGTCGCTTGACCTGTGCGTGGACTGTCAGCTCTCACTGCTGCCGGAGATGGCTAAGCTGCTCACCCAGGGGAAGGACGCTGCTTCAGCTGGCAAACATTGGTATTAAGCTCCTACACCTAGAGCTGGAGCACGGCGTGCACAACACAGTTGGGTCTTGGCTCACCCCATCGCTGCCAGGCGTCTCAGTCCATGCACAGCCAATACTTCAAGGTCAGCAGCTAGGCACACGCGTGCCATGCAGCAGATGTCATGCATGTTACATAATGTGCATGCTGTGGTGTGCGCCTTGCAGCCTGTGGGACAGTGAGCGACGGTGAGCGGTGCACGCATGGCTGGAGCACATGTGCGGTGTGTGTCTGGCCACATGCACCAAGCTGGAGGTGCAGCCCAGTACTGCAGCGGCATCAGCATTTGGTTCATTTCAAGGCTGCTCGAAGCTGCATGGTCTGCGGTGGTCTAGGTCTCCATGCGAATAAAGGCATGCATTGTGCGGTTGTTCAACCATGCCATTGCCGCATATGGATACCACTTTGGTTGTGTAAGACAATTACCTCGGTGATGAGCAACTAGGATTCGAGTACCAAGGTGATCAATAGACCTAGCGTCCGTGATGGTGTTGCAGCGCCGACACAACACCACGTGGTGGCATATGGCCGGATCTGGTGAGCTTCCACTATAGGTAGTATCCCTAGTCTAGGTGGCTGTGACGCATTGGGATCACTGCCAGGCTTGCACTTGCTAAGCATGACTGTGATGCATACATGCAAAGGGGGTATGTAGCAAGTGGCTACCACGTTTGCAGCATTAGCGCGTCACCGCGTGGTGGTGTTGTCCATACAAGGGGCATGTGGCGCACCACACCCTAGCATGTGGCTGGATCTGGTGAGCCTCCACTATAGGTACCATCCGTGGTCCAGCTAGCTGTGACACATTGGGTGTGGATCACTGCCAGGCTTGCACTTGCTAAGCATGACTGTGATGCATACATGCAAAGGGGGTATGTAGCAGGTGGCTACCACGTTTGCAGCATTAGCGCGTCACCGCGTGGTGGTGTTGTCCATACAAGGGGCATGTGGCGCACCACACCCTAGCATGTGGCTGGATCTGGTGAGCCTCCACTATAGGTACCATCCGTGGTCCAGCTAGCTGTGACACATTGGGTGTGGATCACTGCCAGGCCTACACGGCTAATAATCACCACTGTATCTATCATTACATCATGGTCTTCAGGCTTGGTTGATGGCAGGTCTTGTTGATTGACGCAGCGCCACCATTGTGTTGCTGCTCATGCACTACCATGGATGGAGTTATATGTATTGTGCAGAAGGACAATGCTCGTTCTCGTTGTTCTTTCTCACTCATGTGTAGGCATAACGTCGTTTTAACATCTCTTACATGATGCCTATCACATATTGAAAACGAAGCACGGTTGCTAGAGCTGACCTACAGCTCAGCCAACCTGCTGCTGCTTATGGACTACAACGCACTTGCAATCTGCAGCCTACACTGCCACACCTGAAGCATGGTGCTGCTCATGCACTGCAACACATGCACTGCACTACAACCATTCAGCGCTTACAAATCACGGTGTGTGGCATGAAAATAAACGGAAGCTCAGGACAGCCTTGAGACAGCATTTATACCATGCATCATTCTTCTCTGATGGGCTCAGTATTGCTGCTGATTGCTGATACAAGGCAGTCATCAACTGGCGATTGTTGAGGTCTTGTTGATTGCCCTCAATTTGATGTAGCGCCACCATTGCAATCTTATGCAGCGACTCCCTTCCCAAAGATGATACACCTGCAATCGAAGGGCATCCATGAGTGCCAGCAAACAATGTGGCATGGGTTGCTCATACACATCAACACACACTGACACACACACAATGTGACATGGGATAGTCGTAAGGCAATTGTGCAGGCCAGTGGGCAGCTGTTGCATTCCTGGCCCAATGTGCAGCCCTGGGCTGATATTCAGGGCAGAGGTCAAGGCAAAGGGCTGCTGCTGTTGTTGCTGCAGCCTTGGGCTGGTGAACAGGTCAGAGGACAGGGCAGGGGGCTGTAGCTGCAGCCCTGTCTCTGAGAGGGGGTGGAGTCCAGGCTGTTGCATTGGTGTTTTCTTATACATTGTTCAGGCTGTTGCATTGGTGCTTATCTACTGCGGCACATGCATTCCAGCCTGCTGCTGCTGCTCATGCGCTGCAGCACATGCTTGGCAGCCTGTTGCTGCTGCTCATGCACTGCAACACACCTGCAGCCTGCTGCTACGTGCAGCATGCACTGCCACACACCTACAACCTGCTGCTGCTACTGCCCATGCATTGCTGCTCATGCACTTCAGCCTACTGTTGCTGTTGCTGCTGCTCGTGCACTACAGCCTGCTGCTGCTGCTCATGCACAGCAGCATATGAACTGCAGCCTGCTGCTGCTCATGCACTGCAACACACCTGCAGCCTGCTGCTACGTGCAGCATCCACTGCCACACACCTACAGCCTATTACTGTTGCTGCCCATGCATTGCTGCTCGTGCACTACAGCCTGCTGCTGCTGCTGCCCATGCATTGCTGCTCGTGCACTACAGCCTGCTGCTGCTGCTGCCCATGCATTGCTGCTCGTGCACTACAGCCTGCTGCTGCTGCTGCTCATGCACTGCAGCACATGCACTGCAGCCTGCTGCTGCTGCTGCTGCTCATGCACTGCAACACACCTGCAGCCTGCTGCTACGTGCAGCATGCACTGCCACACACCTATAGCCTGCTACTTGTGCTGCCCATGAATTGCTTCTTGTGCACTACAGCCTGCTGCTGCTGCTGCTGCTCATGCACTACAACACATGCACTGCAGCCTGCTGCTGCTGCACATGCACTGCAGAACACCTGCAGCCTGCACTGCCACACACCTACAGCCTGCTGCTGCTGTTGCTGCTGCTGCCCATGCACTGCTGCTCGTGCACTACAGCCTGCTGCTGCTGCTGCTGCTGTTGCTCATGCACTGCAGCCTGTCCATGTCCCTGCAGTGTCAGTGGTCAGGCTGTTGCCCGTCTGCCTTCTGCTCAATGGTACGCTGCGTCGGGGATTTCGCGCGCGGTGGAGACTGGTCACGGTGTCTCCGTGCTGTCCTGGGTGCTGGCGTGTCTTTTCCTGGGCGAATTGGTGCCCCGCTGACAGTGATACGGCCTCTAAGAACGGAGCTAGCGATTTTGGACATTGTACCTGCAGCGTGCAGCCATCTATAACCGCCTGCCGCAACCGCTGCTTGGCTGTGCGGCGATTGCACTTACTGGCCCAGCTTGGCGTGCGCAAAGCTAACAGCTGCGCAATGTGCCTAACGTTGACGTGCGCCCAAGCAGGCTGGCTCACCTGCCTGGCCGGCACCGGAATCGCCGCTGTGAGCCCGCTTCCACTGTGCGATGGCTAGCTGGGCTACGCGGAACAGACGGGGCCCACTTGGGACATGTTTCCCTTTTTCGTCTTCTTCAAGTTACCCAAAAGCGTGCCATATGTGACCGGGAGACCTAACTGGCCCCAACTGCATGGTGACAATCATCCGTGTCATGTTTCAACTCATCACACAGTACACCGATTGAGGTAGCGAATGCCGGGCCGCCGTAATAACTCCAGCTGAGGTCTTGCCCGTTGGCACAAGCCATCGCGATCTTTGCCCACGGGCTGCCCCATGTGGCCGCGGACAAATGATGGCGGCGAGACGAGTCTCCTTGTCACGGTGAGCCACATCCATGTGAGTCCATCTATCTGGCGCAGTGAGCTGGTTGTGCAGAAATGGAATGTCCAGCCGACACCCAGGGCGCCTAGACGGAGTCGTGAAATTCACTCTGTGTACTTGCCAAGGAGCCGCCCCTTCCCCAACCACTACTCCTACTATCCCCGCTTTATGCCCCAGCCTTCCCTCTCACCCCCCTCCCTATCAGCCCCCTCGTCCCTCACTAGGGCCTCCATTTGAGCCGGACCACTAGGGACCACTAGGTACCACTAGCGGCACAACTCGAATGGCAGTAAGGGGCTGTGTGGAGTATACCCAATGCACATGGACATGGTGCATGAGTGCCTACCACCTACACTCTTGCCTGAACCCTGAGGGCTATAGCCTAGAGTTAACATGCCATGTACGCACTGATTGTAAGCTGATGACAGCTCAACAAAGGGGGTCACACACTACTGTGCCTCAGCAGGCTGCTGCTGCTGCTGGGCCTTGGGTGGCTTGTCTCGCAGCCGGTTGTAGCCTAGGCCAGGGCACCTCTTGCCCTTGGCTGGCAGCGCTCCCTGGTCTGGCCAGTAGCACAGCTCCAGTGGCCGCCACCTGCTCTCCCCAGTGCGCTGCCTGTTCAGCGCTGCGTTGCAGTCCCTGTCCAGCCACCTGCCTGGCTGTGGTGTTGGCTTGGCTTTGGCAGTCTTACCCTGGGCCTTGCCTTGGCCCTTGGTGGGCTGGGTGGGCTCAGCTGCTGGCGCAGCCTTAATGCGTTTGGCCGGCGGGGGAGTGTTGGGCCCTAGCTCTGGGGCTGCTGGCTGTGTGGCTGCCTGGCTGCTGCATGGGGCCTGTGGGGGCTTACGGTGGGCCACTACCGGGCACCACGTCAGGCCCCGCACTGGCTGGTCACGCTGCTAGCTCCAGGCTGGGCGTAGCAGGCGGTGTTCCACCTGCCCCGCTGGGGGCTTCCAGCCTGCAGGCCTGGTGGGCTGCTCATAGTCTAGCTCCTCCTCACATGGCTGCTGGCCATTCACTGCTGAGCTAACCTGGGTGGTGTGGTGCTCTTCCACAAGCACCACCCTGCCCTGCCGCTTGTCTGTGCCCACCATCTTGCAGCATGCCTGTAGCACCGCGTCAGCACCCCAACCTCCCCGGGTGCCAATGCCAGCTGTTCCAAGGAAGACCACCAGCTGCTTGGCACGCCCATGGCGCTCCATGGACACCTCCGCCATGTCCTCCAACTGCAGCCATGCATACATGGCACACAGGGTGGCTGACATGTTGGCACCAGGCTAGGCATGGCAGCTACTCATCATGCTCACTTCATGCCCAACCCACCATCTCTCAGAGTACCTAGCCCTTCCTCCCACCCACCCACCCTCACCTTCTTGAAGAACTGCTCCAGCGGCCGGTCCTGGGCTCCGTACAGCCTCAGCCGCTGCCTTGCCCACTTGGGGTCCAGGTACACCTCCCACACCGCGTCCCAGGTGACCAGGGCGACGGTGATATGCTTCAAGGAGTGAGTCATGAGACGCTAAAGCGACAGTGAACAAGGTTATGACACTACTAGGCATCGCGTCCCTACCTGTCCACAGTCCACGCACTGATTGTTAGCTGATGACAGCCCAAAGGGAGGCACACAATACTACTCAGCAGGCTACTTGTTGGCATGGCATCTGGGTGCGCCCGGTAGCCTGGCAACCCTCCCCCCCCACCCACCCCCTGTCTCTGGTGGGAGGGTAGCAAGGGCACGCCCCGAGGCTACTCTCCTCCCTTAATGCACGCCCGACGGAGAGGGCGTAGTCTTTCTTTCTTTCTTTCAACAGGCTACTGCTATTGGGCCTTGGGTGTCTTGTCGTGACTACTGGCGTCCATACCAGTCCACAACCTCCCTGACCTCCCAACCCATCTCTGGCTCGCTGTCTTTCCCCCTCTCCTCCCCCTCCCAGCCCAAACCACCACCGCCCCACCCCACCTCACCATCCCCTGCACCCTCACCCACTCCCAACCCATCCCGGGTCAGCGCTGCCGGATCTCCTCGCTCCCCCACCGGGCCTACCCTCCAACTCCCGGCCCTGCCCACCGCCCATACACGCCACTTGCAACAGGGGTAAGATGCTAAGCAAAACGATGCGCCAACACATGCAGCTGCCTGGGCATGGAGCTGGTCGCTTCATGGATCTGCGTGCACTGTAGGAGCACTTGGGGGTCCAGCCTCAGAAGCATAGACCTGCACAGTTTCACGGTACGCCTGCCCCAGCTTTGCGCTGTGGTGCGGCTGCCGTAGATCGCTGCAGCCGTGGCACGGGCTCCAGCCAGAGCCGCACGCAAGGCCACAGCATCTGGTGGCAGTGTGGGGATGTTGTGGTGGACCTCGTGGGTGACCATGCCAGCCAGCAGTGGGTGGCAGCAGCAGCGGCAGCAGCAGCTCCCTACGCCACTCCCCCAACGAGCTTTTCAAGCAACCTGCATCGGGGCTTAGTGCGACTCGTGACATGTGGGCAGCTGGGCTATTGTGACATGTGAGCACTCAACACCTGAACCATACACCTATGTGGTCGGCGGCGGTGACGCCAAAACTCGCTTGCGGTGCGACATAGCGGGAGGTGGTGAGCTCCTTAGTATGCGTGAGGTGCTAAGTACGATGTGCAGGGGTAGCAGGGGGCTGCCTATCGATCGTATGGTTGGGTTCTCAAAAGACCCAGCCTTGAAGGGAAGTGTTAGGACCAAGTGTTTCACTCCCCTCTCCTCTCTGGCCCTCCTAGCTTTGGCGTCCTTTCTAGCCCTCCAACCTTTTGCGACCCTAACTCCTCCGCTTCACTGGCTTCTCCGCTTCTCGAGGTCTCTCCCCCGCTCCCTTAGCTCCCTTCCCCTTCCCTTCCTGAGTTCTTTCTCTCCTAAGTAGTTCCCCTTCTCTTTCCCTTTTTCTCTGTTCTCTCCTTAGTCTTTTACCTTTGGAGGTTGGCTTGTATCCACCCGAGCCCTACCTCCTTAGTGTAACAACTACTACTACCATGCTGGCATTCTCTAGAGGCATCGAAAGAAAAAAGTAATCATCCGCGCATTCCCGTCCCACACCACTTCCCAGCGTCACGAGCGCCCCAACCATTACCGGCCTACCCTGGCCCGCCCCCTCTCCCGGCCCGCCTCCTCTCCCTCTCCTTGGCCGGCAGCGGTGAAGCAGCGCCGCTGGTACGGCCCGCGGCACACCGGGCAGAAGGGCGTGCAGCCGGCAGCCAGCTCGTACGCCTCGAAAGCCGTGATGCACTCGAGGTGGTAGCGATGCGAGCAGCTGAGCCACGCCACGCCTGCGGGGGACGCACCTCGTCGCGATGTAGTGACACGTGCTTTCCAAGGGATCCCCGTCACTCACACTACATCTTCGTCAATGGTGCGGTGCACATGTGTCATCGCCGTATCGCGCGTCACGGTCATAGGTGTCGCGGTGCATGCTGGGGAAGAAATCGTGCATGGCACTCAAATGTGACGGGGCTCCGGGGACGGGGGTAAGTGTGAGGGGTATGAGGTGAGGCAGGAGGGGGGTGGGAGAGTAGAATTGAGGATGGCATGGGATCCAGTATCCCCCTCTCCTAGCATTATAGCAAGAGGCAAAGGGGCCAGGTGCGGTCCGTATCCATGCAACACTGGTGCAGGTGCAGGTGCTGGTGCAGGTGAGGAATGCCATGGAACAAGTGCAGCTGGAGCAGGTGCTACAACACAGGAGGTGGTGGTGTTGCACATGTTGCAGACTGACCTGCTGCACCTCTCCCCTGTGCTGTGCATGTGTACAATGTGCTTAAACAGTTTGGGGTGGCGGCGCAAGAGGTGGTTGGGTTGCAGACTGTGCAGCCTGACCACCGCTGCGCTGTGCCTAGCAGGCTGAGCTATGAGGGGACGGGGTCCTAGCATGTTGAGCTACTGCAGCTGCAGTAGGTGGGACGGCCAGCTGCAACAGATGGGTACAGATGGGTACAGGTGGGCACACAGGGGTGAGTACACACACTGGGTTGCAGGGGTGCAGGGCGGGGTAAGGCTGAGACACCAGGTGGCAGGCCAGCCGGTGCCGTGTGCAGGCTGGCCTTGTCCCCTGCTCCTTACCCCCTACCTCCCCCCGGCTACTCCTCGCCCCCTACTGCCTGCCCCCCTTCCCCCCACACTCTGCTGCTGCCAGCCACCCTCCATAGGTCTGTGAGCCTTAGCACCTGACGACAAAGATGGTGATGGCGATGGTGATGGTGACGATGATGGTGGTGATGGGATGATGACAATGACGGTGGTGGTGATGGTGATGGTGGTCATGGTCATGGTGATGGTGGTGAGGGTTAGATGGTGGTGGTGGTGAAGGTGCAGAATGATGGTGATGGTGATGGTGGTGATGCCGCCCCGCCCTCTCACCAGCGCTGCTGCTGCGGGCCAAGGCACCAAGGCATATGGGGCACTCCTCCTCCCCCCGCTTCCGGGCCAGAGCCTGCACGCGGCCCCAGTCCACCCCTCCACCAGGGGCCCCCTGCCGGGGCTCTGACCCACTGCTGCTGCCCTCCCCAGCCGCATCCGGGCCCGCTGTGCCGCTGCCGGGAGGGCGGCTGTGCCGCATGGAGGTGGCTAGGGGCGTGAGGGGGGGCTGGGGCTGGGGGGCTGGGGGTGTCTGGGGTGTGGGGGCAGAGGAGGGTGGGGGTGGGTGAAGGTGGGTGGGTGGTGGGGGGCGGCCATGAGGGTGAGGGTGGGGGGCAGGGCCTATGTCCTGCAGGCTGCGGTCCACTGCCTCCTGCACCTGCCATTGGCAGGCCAAGGCGCTGGTCAGGTCAAGCTGCAGACAGCCTACAGGCAACCCTTCCTCCCCCTTCCTCCCCTTTGAGGTCACCTAGCACCTCACCTGGCCCCTAACCCCCCCAGCCGCAGCAACACCCTCACGACAGCCTGGACCCCTTCCAACCCCACCAGGTCCTAACCCCCCCCCCCCCCACACACACACACACACACAAGGTCTGAAGCATGGCTGCAGCAAGGAGCGGGGCGACTGACCAGCTACCCCTTCCACTCAGCCCCCCCTTACGCACCAGCAGCAGCAACCCCCCCCCCCCCCCACACACAAGGTCTGGAGCGGGGCGACCCAGTGCGTGCAGCTGCTCTGGGGTCGCTGCATTGGCCACTGAGGTCACCTTGCTCCTCCCAGGGCACCTACCCAACTGCATTGCCTAGCTCCCAGCCCCCAGCTGCGCTCAGCCCCCCCTTACGCACCAGCAGCAGCAACACCCTCACAACAGCCCTGGCCAAGCCGGAAGAAGAAACACAAAGGAGAGAAATGAAGCCCACTGAAGGGCATGCGCTGAGAAATGCGTACACCGCTGCCGGCCAAGCCCAGTGATGCGAGGGGGGTAGGTGATGTGGAGGTGGGGCTAGGTGGTGGGGCACTCCACTGTCACCCTTGCAAGTGTGACGACACTGTGGCGGCTGCAAGGGTGTGGTGTTCATGCTGCCCGCACTGGTCACACCCTTCCCACCCCCTTCCCCTTCCCCTCCCCACCCCCCTCCCCACCCCCCTCCCCTCCCCCTCCCCACCCCCCTCCCCCCTCCCCTCTTCTCCCCCTCCCCACCCCCTCCCCACCCCTCTTACCACCCCCCTCCCCCCTCCCCTCTTCTCCCCCTGCTGGCTGGGCCAGGGTAGGTGAGGCAGCGCCCTAGCACTGGAGTGTGCGGTGTGAACAACCTACCTGTGCATCCCCATCCCCATTCCCCAATTTTCTACCCCTATGGCTCTGCCCCTTCCCCCCCCCCGGATCCTCGTACCTGCAGCTGCTCCTGCAGCCTCTTGGCTGTGCTGCTGGCCAGGCTGTCCCCCACCGCCCGGGACAGGGCCAGGGCCGCGTCCATCTCAGCAAACAGGGCGTCCAGGTCGCCCCGCGCCGAGTCCAGGCCCTGGATGAGGCTGCTGCTGGACTCGCCCAGCCGCTCTGCCGCCCACTGCCGCCTTAGCCTAAGGGCCTCAGGCGCAGGGCAGCAGCAGGGAGCAGGGCACCAGCAGCGGGCCCACTGACTCCAGCAATCAAAGCTTACAAAGTCACATGCACAGCCCTCCCAAACAGGAGCAGCATAGGCAGCATGGGCAGCATGGGCAGCATGGGCAGCAGGGGCAGCATAGCCACTTCCAGGAACGGACGGCATGTGCTGCTCGGAGTGCAGGCAAGGCTGGGGGAGGGGTGGAGGGGGTTCGAGGGTGGGTAGGGTGCCATTGATCAGCAGGGTCAGGGTGGTTGAGGGGTTAGGGGTATGGTGGTTGACTAAGGGTTGGAATGGTTGGTTAGGGTGGTTAGGGTGGTTAAGAGTGACCGGCGCACCTAGGGTCAGCCGGGGCGTGATGCTTGCGCAGCTCTCTGTACCTCTTGCGTGCCAGGTGGCCCCTCACTGCTGCCTGCACACCACCACAGCGCCTGAGCCTGCTCACCTAGCCTACCCCTAACCTACCCCTACCTCTAAACCTAACCCTGCTCACCTAGGCACAGCAGAGGGTTCCTTTGGCTCCTTCTGCCCTCCTCTACATGCAGCAGGGGAAGGGCAGGGTAGGCCACTGGCCTGCACACCCTCTGCCTGCCACACCCTCTCAGGCCACACTGCTTCATGCCTCCCCCTCCCACCCCCTCCCCTCCACCACCCCCTCCCATCCACCTCCCCGCTGGGCTGGGCTGCACGAGTGGGGTGGTTCCGGGTCAGGCTGAGCAGTGCAACCTCACCTCATTACAACTGTTTGGCGGTTGCCCCTCCACAACCACACATCACACCATGCATCACACTACACATCACACACACCCTAGCTGCCGTCAGCTCCTGAGCCAGCTCCCTGTCATTGCACCTGGATGCGTGTAGCGCATGCGGTGCGGTAGAGCTCAGCTCCGTCCTGGATCAGCCGCTTCTGGTACTGTGCCGCCCGACAGCTGCGCAGCAAATGCTCATGGCAGCATGGTAGGGGTGGGCATGTAGGTGGTGGGCATGGAGGGCATGTAGGATATACATATTTCCTGCCAGGTGCTGTGCAGGATATCTCTTTGCCAGCTCTTAGCAAAACAGGTTGGTCAGTCAGTCCGGCGGGCGGGTAGGAGGGCAGGCGGGCGGGCGGGCAGGCAGGCATGCAGGCATGCGGGCATGCAGGCATGCGGGCATGCGGGCATGCGGGCAGGCAGGCAGGCAGGCAAGCGGGCGGGCGGGCGGGCGGGCAGGAGAGCATGCGGGCAGGCGGGTGGGTGGCCCCACCCGCCAGTCTGCCGCCAGGGTCAGCTTGTGCGGCTCACAGCGGGCAGCAGCGCACGCGGGCGTAGCGCTCAAAGGAGGCCAGGCAGGACTTGTGGAACACGTGGCTGCAGCTCAGCAGCACCTGCAGGGCGGGCAGCGCACAGCAGCAGGAGGCTCAGGGGGGAGGGGTGGGGGCGGGGTGGGACGCTTTTCAGCTTTCAGGGCGTTTCTGAGGAAGGTCTGAGGAAGGTCTGAGGAAGGTCTGAGGAAGGTCTGAGGAAGGTCTGAGGAAGGTCTGAGGAAGGTCTGAGGAAGGTCTGAGGAAGGTCTGAGGAAGGTCTGAGGAAAGTGTGTGGCAGCGTACAGAGAGAAGAAGCTGGCTCAGCCATCAGCCATTACTTGCCAGGTCAGGAGGCAGGGGAAGATTGGGTGTGGGGGGCTGGGTCCTGCTAGCTCAGCTAGGGCAATGCCGCCATAGGGCAGAAGGGCAGCGTGTGACGGCTTGAATCAGGCCGCGCTTTGACCCCTGCATGCGCTGCCTCACCCCACCTGACCCTGCCACCGGCAGTGCTCCCTCCCTAGTCGAGAAACACTGGAGCCTGAACATCGATACATTTGGCTAGGGCTTGAAAAGCTGCCCTAAAGCTGTTAAAAATAGCCCATTCTGCCCTCGAGCTTCCTACCTCATGGTGCAGTCCTAGGGGAGGTCCTGCACCATGGCTGGAGAGTGTTGCACGTTGTTCTGGGCTGCCATGTCAACCCTATGTGCACCTCACTGTGTCCGTGCAGCCATGCCAATCGTGATAGCCAGCAACCATACTTAGTTAGCTGCTCCCTGAGGTGGCCATCTCAGGCGCTGTCCCAGGCCTTCTCCAGCTCAGCCTGGCATCACTGAGGTTGCGGCTTGTAAAACACAAGCAAGCTCCTGAGGTATTGAATGAGGGTTTGGGGTTAGGAGCAGGGTCAGGGTTTAGGGTTTAGGAGTTAGGGGTTTAGGGGCTAGGGTAAGTTGACCCTCACCCTGACCCTCACTTCAATCCTAACCTTTAACCCTAAAGAAGGTGACTCTAACCCTAATCCTAACCCTAAACTCTAACCCCTGACCGTAACTCCGACCCTATATGACAATAGGTTTGGGGTGGTGGGGCTAATGTGCTGGACGAGGGCCACACACGCCTGACCTGGGACTCCGCCTTGAAGCCCTCGCGGCAGATAGGGCACTCGCTGTTTGAGTCCTGGCGCAGCCGCGCCTGCAGCTGCACCTGCAACGCGCACCACAGCCCAGGCACAGGCTCAGGGGCGCAGGGGCGCACGGCACAAGAGACAAGGCGCAGGGGCCCAGGCTGCTGAAGCTAGACTGAAGAGCAGGGTTCCTGTGACAAAACTCTGTGATAAGCTCTAAGAGCAGAGCTCCTGTGACAAGCACCAGGGCACGCCTCACAGGGGTCAGGCACACGGCACAGGGGCACAGCGGTGCAGGGGTGCAGGGGTGCAGGGCACATCGGTCAGGTATAGGGCACACCCAGTGCAGGTCTCCGGTGCACCTGCAGGCTTGAGTTGAGGGGCAATGCTGAAGGGGCCAGCCAGCCAGCCAGCCAGCCAGCCAGCCAGCCAGCCAGCCAGCCAGCCAGCCAGCCAGCCAGCCAGCCAGCCAGCCAGCCAGCCAGCCAGCCAGCCAGCCAGCCAGCCAGCCAGCCAGCCAGCCAGCCAGCCAGCCAGCCAGCCAGCCAGCCAGCCAGCCAGCCAGCCAGCCAGCCAGCCAGCCAGCCAGCCAGCCAGCCAGCCAGCCAGCCAGCCAGCCAGCCAGCCAGCCAGCCAGCCAGCCAGCCAGCCAGCCAGCCAGCCAGCCAGCCAGCCAGCCAGCCAGCCAGCCAGCCAGCCAGCCAGCCAGCCAGCCAGCCAGCCAGCCAGCCAGCCAGCCAGCCAGCCAGCCAGCCAGCCAGCCAGCCAGCCAGCCAGCCAGCCAGCCAGCCAGCCAGCCAGCCAGCCAGCCAGCCAGCCAGCCAGCCAGCCAGCCAGCCAGCCAGCCAGCCAGCCAGCCAGCCAGCCAGCCAGCCAGCCAGCCAGCCAGCCAGCCAGCCAGCCAGCCAGCCAGCCAGCCAGCCAGCCAGCCAGCCAGCCAGCCAGCCAGCCAGCCAGCCAGCCAGCCAGCCAGCCAGCCAGCCAGCCAGCCAGCCAGCCAGCCAGCCAGCCAGCCAGCCAGCCAGCCAGCCAGCCAGCCAGCCAGCCAGCCAGCCAGCCAGCCAGCCAGCCAGCCAGCCAGCCAGCCAGCCAGCCAGCCAGCCAGCCAGCCAGCCAGCCAGCCAGCCAGCCAGCCAGCCAGCCAGCCAGCCAGCCAGCCAGCCAGCCAGCCAGCCAGCCAGCCAGCCAGCCAGCCAGCCAGCCAGCCAGCCAGCCAGCCAGCCAGCCAGCCAGCCAGCCAGCCAGCCAGCCAGCCAGCCAGCCAGCCAGCCAGCCAGCCAGCCAGCCAGCCAGCCAGCCAGCCAGCCAGCCAGCCAGCCAGCCAGCCAGCCAGCCAGCCAGCCAGCCAGCCAGCCAGCCAGCCAGCCAGCCAGCCAGCCAGCCAGCCAGCCAGCCAGCCAGCCAGCCAGCCAGCCAGCCAGCCAGCCAGCCAGCCAGCCAGCCAGCCAGCCAGCCAGCCAGCCAGCCAGCCAGCCAGCCAGCCAGCCAGCCAGCCAGCCAGCCAGCCAGCCAGCCAGCCAGCCAGCCAGCCAGCCAGCCAGCCAGCCAGCCAGCCAGCCAGCCAGCCAGCCAGCCAGCCAGCCAGCCAGCCAGCCAGCCAGCCAGCCAGCCAGCCAGCCAGCCAGCCAGCCAGCCAGCCAGCCAGCCAGCCAGCCAGCCAGCCAGCCAGCCAGCCAGCCAGCCAGCCAGCCAGCCAGCCAGCCAGCCAGCCAGCCAGCCAGCCAGCCAGCCAGCCAGCCAGCCAGCCAGCCAGCCAGCCAGCCAGCCAGCCAGCCAGCCAGCCAGCCAGCCAGCCAGCCAGCCAGCCAGCCAGCCAGCCAGCCAGCCAGCCAGCCAGCCAGCCAGCCAGCCAGCCAGCCAGCCAGCCAGCCAGCCAGCCAGCCAGCCAGCCAGCCAGCCAGCCAGCCAGCCAGCCAGCCAGCCAGCCAGCCAGCCAGCCAGCCAGCCAGCCAGCCAGCCAGCCAGCCAGCCAGCCAGCCAGCCAGCCAGCCAGCCAGCCAGCCAGCCAGCCAGCCAGCCAGCCAGCCAGCCAGCCAGCCAGCCAGCCAGCCAGCCAGCCAGCCAGCCAGCCAGCCAGCCAGCCAGCCAGCCAGCCAGCCAGCCAGCCAGCCAGCCAGCCAGCCAGCCAGCCAGCCAGCCAGCCAGCCAGCCAGCCAGCCAGCCAGTGCAGGCACACAGTTCCACACACCCTGGTGGCAGCTAGCCATGGGCTCACAAGGCTGACTGACAGTGTGGGATGTGGGGCAGGGCCGCACCTTGTCCCACTCGTCTGTTGTCAGCAGGGGTGGAGGGCGGGCCACGAGGCCCAGGTGCTGTGCCAGAGTCATCTCAGCGCCCTGCATAGCGGAGCGCAACAGCAGCTGCTGGCAACACTGCGGCTGTCTGCCCCTATGACTCAGTCTGATGCGGCCAACGCAGAAGGTGGGGCATTGCCTGACCACTCCTGCTGCAGCTGCTGACACAGACGCATGCATCATGCAACACGTGCTGATGGTGCTGGCTCACAGTCACAGTGCTCTGTCATAGTGTTGGCTTTATACGGTGAGGCTGATGCAGGGCAGGGCATGCTAGGACATGGAGGGCAGCATAAGAGGAGGCTACAGGTTTGAAACCCAGTTGTTGCTGTGGCTGCATGACCAAGGTGTGCTGCCAGATGCCGTTCATGGAACAACGCACTGGCTCAATGGAGGGCGCTGTCTTGGGACCGCCAGGGATGCGTATGGTGCGGGCATGGTGGTCTTGCAGGGCAACCTGCAGCCCGGCATGGCGACCCAACCGACCAAAGCAATCTGGCCATGCTGCCGGGACATTTCGAAACTGGTTGAGCACCTACCGCGGCCAGCAAAACATCCCGTGACGAGGAGGCGTGACCGGCATGTCCGCGCCCGCGAGGCCTATGTGACATGAGGCGATAGATGGCGTTGTGGCAGCGACATGAGGCAGCGACATGCAGCGAGGGACTGCGCGTTGTTACTCGCCTAGAGCCTGGCATCAACTCAGCTCCAGCTAAACACGTGCCCCGGGTTTGCGACATGTTTGGTGGCAAAGGTTCAACTCGATATCTTCATGTAGACGAATACCAGGTGCACTTGTACGTGCTACTTTGCTGTTTGCATACATTGCAAATGGGGCAAGAGAGGTAAGGCTTGAGTGTACATAAGTTGTGGAGCATCAGATATGCAAGTGCATGGAGGTGAAGACTGTACCTAGCAGAAGGTCACGGCAGGTCAAAAGGATAGCAGGTGAAATGAGACTTGTGGGGGAGTTGATGTAGGACGCTGAGGTCCGAGAGGGGCAATAGAAGGTGAGGTGCGCCTCTGCTTACTGCAACCCACCATCGGATACATAGCACACACATACATAACGTTTCCATGGGGATCATTCTATACCTATTGACGACCCCCTCAACACTACAAGTGTCAACTTTTGCGAGGGAGCACCCCCGGTGCTCAGCTTGACCCAGGGTTTGGAAAAGCCATGGGTTGAGCACCTCCAAAACGAAAGGAAGGAAATCTTGCGGCGAGAAAAGTGCATATTCCAACTGGACGCAAACTTAGTTGATTTCGATTTCCGACTATTCGTCAACGAGACTGTGCGAGAGTCAATGCTGGGCGCTGATATTCAGTGCAACCCACCATCGGATACATGGCTTACTGATGCATTGCATTCCTGTCGGTTTCCTGGTTTCCCTCCGCTCATTCGGCCTCGGCGTTCTGGCCAAGATCAAGTGACTCGTTTCCCATCCAGCTAAACCTCCGTGCTGGATGCTTTTTTTTGAGGGAGTGCCCCCGGCACTCAGCTTGACCCTGGCGTTGCACTACAGCCACGGTTGAGCACCTCCCAAATAATTGAAGGCAAGAACTGCTCAAAATCACGGTACCACACCTTGTTACCAAAAATTGTGGAAGTGGGCAAGGTTTTTCCGGCCTTGCAGATCTTGAACTGCACCTGACCTGACCTCTACAGGCATTGCACTACAGCTTTTCCCGAACCCAACGTCCCCCCCAAATGACTGGAGCTGTTCGAGACCTCCCAACCCTGACCAGCACGGAGGGTCTTCCCACCCCACCGCTGCCTATTCGGCACTCCCCGTTTCCCCCGTGCACCCCGCGGCCGTTTGAAACCTCCCGCATGGGCCCCAAAAGTTCGTCCAAAACCTCTGGGATAACACCGCGTAACCTGGAGACTCGTGAAAACACCACATGAAGTCTATACAGGTCGAGACAAGGTTTGAACCCTACATTACGACCATGGCCATGCCACCTGGATACTACATTACGACCATGGCCATGCCACCTGGATCAGGTTGCATCTAGATACCGGTGTCAGCCGACGTGCCCTATCCAAGTGCCGCCAATTCTTCGTCTCTGAGCAGTGCGTGCTCCCCAACCCACACCGGCCAGGCAAGACATCCACAGTTGGGCGTGAATTCCACATCGTGTCCACCCACATGCGGCGCAAGACCCTTGGTAAGATGCAAAGGGGAAGGCAGGGTGGCGTGGGTGGGAAGTGGCTGGGAGAGAGTGGAAGGGGGTGGAAGGGAGTGGGAGGGGGTGGGAGGGGGGGGCTGAGGGGGGGCTGAGGCTGGGAATAACCGTTTGTCTTTGCTCTGCTACCTGCTTTCAGACCAACTATTGCGCGCAAAGGCAATACACCTGCAATTCCGTGGATGCAAGTCCGTGGATGGGTTGGGGCTGGGGCTATGTGGACTTACTATGTGGTGCTATGTGGTGCTGTGTTACTATGTGGTTGCTATGTGGTTGCTATGTGGTTACTATGTGGTGCTATGTGGACTTACTACCAGCATCATGTGCAGGCTCAAATGGCCTTGCCCCACCTCTTCGCTGCTCTTGGCAGCTCAGACCAAGCCACGCGCATGGAAGTGGCGATTGATGTGGTGTATCATGCCGAGCTACGGCTGCCGGGCAGCAGCAGCAGCAGCAGCAGCAGCAGCAGCAGCAGCAGCAAGAGGACCCTTATGGCACTTGGCGTCAATATGCATCTGACGTCCGTGCCATGGCTGTGAACGGCGACCCTGGCAGCCCCGCATTGCGCCTTCACCCCGAACAATACTACCTTGCTAGCCCCATCTCCAATGCCCCAGTGGAGTCCTTGTCGCAGCTGTTGAAGCATGGTGGTGGCAGGTACATGGAGCTGCCAGCTTTGTTGCAGCTGATGTCCCTGCGCACATGCAAGGAGGCAATGAAGACTATGGATGTTCATGATTTGCAGCAGCATATGGGTCAGCTCCGTGCTGAAGTGCGGCGTAAGGGAGGATGCCGCAGCTGCAGCACAGCGGTCAGCAAAGGCAGAGCGCCAGATCACAGATGCAGCGCACAAGGTCGGGAGGGTTGTGGTAAATGTGGGTGACCATGCGTGCCAAGAGCGGCTTGCAGCGGCCCATGCCCTTGCCTTTGGGGGGCGTGATTTTGGCCACACAACTGTGGAGGAGGCAATGAAGATGACAGGAAAGCAGCTTCAGTCATACCTCCAGTTTCACAAGCAGGAGGTACACACGAGCTGGAGGGTACCCAAGCTACAGAGCCACGTGTGCACCCACATCCGTGGGAAGCTTGCCGCAGCTGCGCCCCCTCAGCAGCAGCTGACACATGCAGGCACCACCCCTGAGCTGGCTGTGCCTGCTGGAGCACCCCCTCAGCAGCAGCAACAGCTGGCAGCGGCAAGCACGTCCCGTAAGCGTGGGGCACCTGCAGCTAACAAGTCGAGGGCAGCAAAGCAAGGTGAGACAACACCACGTACTGCACCTAGCACCTTGTTTAAGCGTAGTAGAGCAGCCGGTAATGCACTAGCGCCAGCAGCAGCTCCAAAAGCTAATAGTGGTATTCAGTCGTCACGACTGCCGTCGTCGCGTCCACATGCCAAAAGCAAAACATTTTCCGACTGCTGCTGCGCGTTGCAGGTGCCCCTCACAACAGTGTGGCGAAGCGTGCTAGAGCGGCGCGCCTCGCATGTGGCGAAATCGCATGAATTCAAATGTTTATCTTTGGGCAGGCACTGAGCACCGCTGAGAGCGAGATAGTTTTTGCTGCGTCTGCCATTTCGTAGATATGACTCTCCTCTGTTCAAAGCACTGTTTACATATATTTTTGACTGAGTGGCTGCGGAGATACGGGCTTCCTATCACAGGGGGGTGGTATTCAGGTAGTTGGAAACGCCTGACCTGAACCCTACATTAGGACCATGGCCATGCCAACTGGATACTTACGAGCCCTGGGTTAAAGCGGCCCACTATGCATGGTACATGTCCAATCCATTCTTATTATGTAAAATCATCACCCATTCATCTGCATGCTGTCATGGAACGTGTTGCCTGGTTTCATCATTATCACACGGTATTCAATGGAGGGCGACGGGCCATGTGCACCCCTTACTTTGACGTCGACGCAGTCTGCACGGTTGTACCACCAAGGCCCACGCCGCCTCCCTCGCTCTCGCGCTTTGAGACGAAGGCGAGGGGTGCATGCGGCTGCTATGGGTCGCCTCCCACACTCAGCAGCAACCGCAGCGCCCTGTTCGCCAACTCCCGGTACCTCGCAGCCACGGCACCGGCCGTCAGGGGAGAAGCAAGCGCAGTCGCGTCCTTGACGGCCTGCCGGCTGAGGTTTAGCTGCTGCGCGATGGCGTCAAATGTGGCGGGCTCGTCACCCTCGGCCAGCACGCCGTGCATGATGTGGCGGTCCTCTTGCGCGGACCACTGCGGAGGCGCGCCTTGCTGCGGCACCACAGGCACGGCCTTGGCAGGAGACGCCGGGCGCGACGGGTCGTCCCCAACGAGTGGCGCGGGGGCCGCTGAGCAACCAGGGGCTGCGGAGCGCTTCACCTCGGAGCGCAAAGCCTTGGAACGCGCAGAGCCAGAGGCTTGCACCAAGCAGCGTACGGCGCCATCATCAGTGGGATCCAGCAGCTGCGATTGCGGGGACATTGTATCGTCCCCATCGCGCCCCCGCCCTCGAGACCCCCGACCTTGGTCGGGAGGCGCTGCACACCCGCCGTGCCCCGCCCCTCTTGGCGAGCCTGGCATAGCCCCGGCTGCCTGGTGTTGCTGCTTTGCTGGGCTGGGGTGTGCAGGGGCCGAGGAGGTGGGTGAGGAGGACTGGGAGGCTAGGAGCTCGTCGTCTGCATACACCTGCTCCTCCTCATGGCCAATGTGCCGCCCCTCTCCTTGACCCTCCTGGTCAGACACAACCAAGTGTTGCTGCCTTGATGGCAGGTCGTGGTGGTGGTCATGTTGCTGTTCCTGTCGCTGCAGCTGCTGTTGCCCTTGCTGCTGCTGGTCCTGTTCCTGCTGCTGCTGGCCCCGCTTTGCAAAGGAGTGCTGGGAGCAAGGAGCGTGGTCCACTTGCTGCTGCACGTCGCAATGCCCCTGAGGCTGGCCCTGGCCCTGGCCCTGGCCATGCGCCTGAGAGTGGCTGGAAGACGGGCATGTCTGAGGGTTCGAGGGTGTGAGGGCAGAGGGTGGTGCGGACCCCAGCCGGCTGCTGATGAGCCCCGCAAAGGAGGTGGGGCTGGGCCTGGGCGCCCTGTCAGAATGCAAGGCTGGGCCCCCAGCTGTTGCTGGACCCATGCCCTCTCCGGCGGGTCGGGTGGTGGCAGCAGCAGCACTGGCAGTACCTGACCTGGTCCCCGCCCCTGCCGCCCCCCCCCGAGGCCCTTGACCCTGTTCCCAACGCCCCTTCTCCTTCCCCCACCTCCCAGGGCCCAGCTGCTGGCCCCGCAGCCCCTAGCCCCTGGCCTTGTGATCCATGACCCAGGGCGTCTAGCCCTGCCAAGTGCCCCTTGCCCTGGCCTTGCCCCCCACCCGGCCCCTTGCCCTGGCCTTGCCCCCCACCCTGCCCCTGGCCCTGGCCTTGCCCCTGCCCCTCCCCCTGCCCCTGGCCTTGCCCCTCCCCCTGCTCCCCCCCCGACCAGCCCCCCCCTGGTGGCTGTGTGGCCCCGGGCCTGCTGGCAAACAGGTCCCACAGGGGTTGGGACAGGCTGCCGCCCCCCCCCCTGCAGCCCCCCTGGCGGCTGCCCCCCTGGCGGCTGCCCCAGGCCCCCTGCAGGCAGCTCAGCCAGGCTGGACCCCCCAGGCCTGCAGGTCAGGCAGCAGGCCAAGGCGCGACAGGCCCCACTGGGACACGCCTGGCAGGCCGGGCAGGGACAGGTCCTGCAGCAGGGTCGGGGTCAGGGGCTGCTCCTGAGGGGGGGGGGGCGGGGGGGGCCAGGGCTGGGGCGGGAGGCCAGGGGGAGGTGGGCTGGGTGAGGGCGCCAGCAGCAGCAGCAGCAGGGTTTGGGGCAGAGCCAGCGGTGGGTTCAGCGGGGGGCTGTGATGCCAGCAGGGAATGGATGCCCAGGAAGCTGAGCTGGCTGACCTCGCCACCCAAGCCAGGTGAGGCTGGACCCCCCCAGGGCGCACCCACCCCACCCCCTCCCAGCCCCTCCCCCCACCCCCCAAAGCTGCAGTGGCGTTTCCCCCTCACCGCCCCCTCCCCACCCCCTACCCCCTCCCCCCCTGCTGCTGCCCTGCAGCCCCCACTGCCCTCCACCTGGACGTCTTGACCCAGGCCGCCTGACCCAGACCGAGCCACCCCCCCCCGACCCTGGGGGTCTTCAGCTGCTGCTGGGCCCCCTCCCCCTGGCCTGGCAGGCTGTGTCTTCAAGCGCTTGGCTGGCCTCTGCTCCTGACCCCCCCTCCCCGGCCAGGCCCCCTGCCCTCCCTCGGCCCGGGGGCCAGCGCAGCCGCGAGGGGGGGCCATCGCCAGGGGTGCCAGCACCGCCGCCTGCGACCGCCACGCGCTGCTGCAGGCGCTTGCTGCTGCGGCTGGGCTGCCCTGGGGCGAGGGTGGGGTGGGGGGTGGGGGGGCGGGGGGTGGGGGAGATGGCCAGACTCTCATCCTCCACCCTGGTAGCACGAGGCCCAGCGCTGCTGACCATGGCTGGCCAACGTGCAGCCTAGTGCAGGGGCAGGGGGGGGGCGGGGGCAGGGCCAGGGGCAGGGGCAGGGGGGGCAGGGCCAGGGGCAGGGGCAGGGGCTGCGGCTGGGGGCTGGGCGTGGGGCTGTTGCTGGGACTGAGGCTGGGGCAGGGGCAGGGGCTGGGCCAAGGGCAGGGGCAGGATAGGCAGGAGGGGCAGGGAGGGGTAGTAGGGGCCGGGGGTTGGGCCAGTGGTGGGTGGCGATCAGACCAGGGGCCCTGGCTCTAGGCGAGCCCCAGGCATCAGGGCTGAGACCTACCCCGGGCAGCCCTGGCTCGACTGGGGCTGGCATACCCCAGCCCTGGCGCCCCTCTGGCCCCCCCCCCCTGCTGCTCCCCCCCCCACACTGCCCCCCCGCCTGCCCTTGCCTGGCGAGTACAAGGTCTGTGAGCGCTGCCTGGGGCTGAGCTGGGCCTGCATGAGGGCGGCTGGCGGGGGGGGGGGGGGCAGCTCTGCAGCCCCTCCCCCCCTCCCGCCTGCCCTAGGATGCCGCTGCTGCTGCTGCTGCTGCCGATGCCCAGGCTGGCAGGGGATGCTAGAGGGGGAGGGGGGGGTGTCCGGCCTGCCCCCCCCCCCTGCCCCCCCCCAGCCTCCCCCTGCCGCTGCTGCGTTGGCAGTGGCGGGAGGCTGGGCAGCAGCAGCCGAGGGCGCTCCCCCCCCCCCCCCTGCCCTTACGGAGGGGGAGCCTTGCCTGATGTCCGGCGGGTGGGTGTGGGGTGTGGGGGAGGTGCAGTGGGGGGGGGGAGGAGGGGGGAGGGGCGGGGGAGTCTGGGCTGTGGGGCGCGCATCCAGGGACGGGTTGCGGCGGCGAGCAGCAGCCCTCCTGCAGCCCCCCCCAGCTCTGGGCAGGGGGGGGAGGGCAGGGGGGTTGGACGGGTGAGGGGGGGAGGCCCCCCCCCTGTGGCTGCAGGGGGGGGCGGCAGCTGCTGGCGGTCACCCTCCCCCCCCCTCACTGCCCCAGCTGCTGTCCCAGCTTGGGGGTATGGCGGCAGCACTGGGGGGGGCCGGCAGTGGGTGCAGGGGCTGTGGGTGTGGTTTCAAATCGGGGGGGGAGGGGGGGAGAGAGGGGGGGGGTGAAGGGGGGGGACGTCCCCCCCTGCTGCCCCCCCCTCAGTCCCCTCTACCTGCCTCGGCTGCTGCTCCTCGCTTCTCCCCCCCTGCTGCTGCCGCTGCTGCTGCTGCTGCTGCTCCTCCCACCCCTGCAGCCCCCTGCTCCCTGCCCCGCTGCCAACCAGTAGGCATTGACCACGCCGTCCAGAGTATCAGAGCCGCACAGCGGCCCCCCCACCCCCCTCCAGCAGGGCCAGCACCGCATCACCTACCTCCCCCTCTCCCCTCCCCCGCCTGACCCCCACTGCCCTCGCCCAGCCCTGCCATGCTGCCCCTTACCGCGCCCCCCCCCCTCTCCCCTCCCTGCCTCCCCCTCCCCCCTCCCCCCCCGGCTAACCCCCCCTATGACTGCATGTCCCACCTCCTGCCATGGATCTGGCCACTGCTTGACAAGCTTCCTCGGCAGGCGCCAGCCCTCCCCTGGGGTCCCCCCCCCTCCCACCCCCCCACCTCACCCAGCCCCCAGCCCCCACCGCCCCCCCCCTGCTGACACCCCCCCATAGCCCAGCCAGCTGTTGTAGTCAGTTGGCTCAGCAGCCATCATGGCCGCCACTGCCGCCCCGCTGCTGCTGACTGAGCTTCCTGGCCCCACCCCCCCCTCCCCCCTGACCCACCCCCCCAAGCGCTAGGGGAAGCAGAGGCGGCAGGTCACCCCCCCTCCCCCCCCACCCAGGCTGGTAGGGGGCTGGGGGGGGGGGCTGGGCGGCAGAGGGGGGGACGGGGTCTGCCACGTGGGGCCACAGGACACCCCTCCCCCCCGCCCCCACATCGCCGCCCCCTCACCCCCCCCCCCTCCCTCACCTCCCCAGCCCTGCCCTTGCCACAGCGCCGCCCCAAGCCTGCAGCAGCTGCTGTGACGGCCCGCTCCCCCCTCCCCCCTCGCCCCCGCCCTGCCCACTCCCCCCCCACCCAGTCCCAGTATAGAGGGCAGCAGGCTGCCCAGGCCACCCTCTGACCCCCCCCTGGCTGCCCTGACCCCCCAGCAGCCCCCCCTGCCAGTCAAGGTCAGGGGGGGCCTGCCCCCGGTCTGCTGCCACGCTGCTGGCCCCCCCCCCCCGCCCCTCCTGGCTGCTGGCTAGTGCCACCCAGACCCCCCCCCTTCGCCCACACCTCGGATCCTCTCTCCCCTCCGCCCCTGCCCCTGCCGCCCTGCCCCTGCCTGCTGCCGGGCCTGGCGGGCTGCTGCTGCCCTGGCCCGCTGCAGGGCAGCGACCTGCGCCCGGTACGCCTG